>JAHWFO010003124.1:4587542-4770261 GCA_023313115.1 Rhysida immarginata
CTTTTATTGATGGTCGCCCATCCACGTGACTAGCCGTGCCTGATGTTGGTTAACTTCACAGAAGTTGTGCTTAGTGAAAGCCCACCAGGCCACGGCCTCCCCAAGTAAATTTGATGTTTATTTCAGATTTGTTTGTTTATTATTGAATTGAATAAAGAATGATTGTATTGATTGATTGATATGACAAAAGAAAGTATTCGGTCCATTTTTATTTTCGTGGAGCCAACCAACCTACTGGTTAAGACTGGGTGAAGACTGGCATTACTGGTTAAGAATATCTGTCTCACACCTGGATGGGCCTTGGTACTTAACAGCGATTGACATTTCGCAGTGGGCTATCGAAGTCATCTGATCATTCTCTGTGATTTTTACCTGTGGGGATATATGTAGGACGCTTTTATGCTCCAATAATGCCACAAAATTTATCTAAGTTACAACGGCGAATTGTTGCTGCTACTGAAACCATTAATGTGGAAGCTAGCCCAAGTGGGGCAAGAGTTAGGATAAACATGTAAAGTAGTTTCCGTTCTGTAATAAATAATTACTTTGTGCTAAACATGTAAAATAGTTTCATTCGTTTAAAATTACCATCTATTTCGAAGCACTGTCATGAAATTTAATAATGAAATTTTAATCTGAAAATGACTTATACTGACATTGTAAAATGAATCTAAGTTTAAATTTTTATTTACTTATTTAATTATCTTGATAAAGTCGCACGACAGCGTTAACAATTTTGTAAACAACTTCTGTTATGACTGTATTGCAGCCATCTGTATAATGAGACAATTATGCCATTGAAGTGGTGTGTGGACAAAAATTTAAATGCAGAGAACTTGAAGCCTCCTACCTAATGTTTAAAATTCTGCCAGAATAAAAGGAATGCTGAGGTCATTATTTTTTTTTAATTTCTTTTTGCCATTATCTTTTTTTGAAAGTGTAGGGGAAGATAATGTTTTTCTTGGAAAATGTTCCAGTTTGCGAGGAAAATATTGTCAAACGCAGTGCATTAGATAGGGAAAGGCGTCGATGTTTCCATTAACTTGTTTTCCTTCTCTTCTCCACTGTACATAACGTCATGTGTGATTCTTCAACTTTTAAGGTTAAATACATATTTAAATGTGGAAAAAAAATCCATATTTTTGCTTCATATGTTTTAAGTCTTTATCTTGGAAAAATAAATATTAAAAAAGAATTACTGTCTATTTTTTTAAGGAATTTTAAAGATAAATTTGAATAATAAAGAGTACAAATGGTGGTGTAAAAAGAAAGAAAGAAAGAAGGAAATTTTGCGGTAATTTTGTTTACAATGGAAATAAATTTCGAGGTTTTCCTCTTTAAAAAGGATTGTTTTTTGTTTTTTCCGGAGCGACGAGAAGCTTCCACACATATGCATCAGAAGCAGGCAACCCAGTCAGTCCCCCTTTCTCTATCTGTTTGTCTGTCTGTCCGCCCGTTCTTGTTTTGTTGTCGCACTCCGACTCCATTGTTCTGCCGGTTGGAATTGAAGTAGTTTTCGCGTCGCCTCCAAACGCCCTATCTAATGTCATCAGAACCGGTGGCTGACAAAGCGTCAGCATTAGCAGTGCGCATGTGTCATCGTTGACGAAATACCCGGGCGTTTCTATCTGTCTCTGGCTACCCATTGCTTTTCGTCCCGGCGTCGGTGGCGAGGGGTCGGTCGTTCCTAATAGCTGGCGGCAGCCCGTGCATCATTAATACGGAACTGCTTTCGCGCACTTTTCGTTTCGAGTGGAAGGAGAGAAAAGATGGAGGGAGGAGGAGGTGGGATAAGGGAATCCAGCCTCCGACCCGAGTTGAATTACTCGACGCACGTTTGGAAGTCTGTGGGGAATTACCCCCACCCCGCTTCCTTCTCAACCTCTCCTCCCTCCCCCCCCATACCCCCTTTCCGCACGTCTCTAAATGTCAGACATATTCATTTCGCTGACAGCTTTTAAAGATTTTTGAGAAATCTCCAACGTTTTGGAAATAGGCGCTTTGTCTGTTTCCTCTACGAAATGTAGCCAGCACAATTGAAAAAAAAAGAAAGGAGGAGGAAATAAAACAGAGTTAAAGTCAAGAAAACAACAACATTAACACGTATGCAAATAGGAACTTGTGCTCCATGCACCTCAATTATAATGTAATGCCCTCATCAGTCGTTAACTACGTCGTTTTCATCGACCCGCCTTCTTTCTCCAGTTGATGAACTTGGCGTGTTATAAAAAAATCACTCAGCCTCGTTCAAATGAAACAAGCCAGAAACTTTTAACTATGTAATTGGTTAGGCTTATTTTGTTCCTTCGGGGTAAACTAATTGGTAAATTCGTCAGATAAAATAATGAAGATCACCTACAGAGAAAAATATTCAGAGGAAATAATGGTTCTTTAAATTGTTCTCTTATAATAAAAACGAAGGTCTAACTCCCTTTGAAATATTTATTCATATAGCGTAATAAATAAAAAAAAATATATTTCAAATTTTATTTCATTCACAGAAATGTCATTGTCTTCTATTCCGATCTCATTACTTAAAAAAAGGACAATACTATTTAGAGAGTTTAGATTATGCCATGATATCCTTATAATAGCAATAAAGCCATAAAATAATTACCACAAACGTGAATAATAATTGTTATTTTCACAAAACATCATAGTCTGTTCTCTCCGGCGATTGATGCAGGTGAGACGACGATGTCCATGCTTTCTTCATTGGCTAATGACTTGTCTTCTATTTTTGGTCGATTGTCCTGCCACAACCGGAATTGCATGGTAAACAACCCCACTGGTTCGGGTATTATTCGCTTTTCCATTTAATACACACATTCCCTATACGACATTAAGATCTGTATCTGACGCCAGCTCCGTATTCGTACTCTGTAGTTGAACTCATTGAATCTGCTTTTACAACACAGTATTTTGTGAGTTTTGACTGTGGGTGCGTTCACTTACTCACTCGGAGTTAAACTATCTTCGTGTTTAAGTCATCAGTCATAAGCTAGCGCATGCGCAGTTTAACAACTCAGCATGGCCACTCCTAACTTTCGAAACTACATCGATGAAAATGAAAATGCATTTTAAATTGCTCGAAAGTTTGAATCGAGATAATTTCTTCAGCGTGATGATTAATTATTATATGCTCCTGCTTTTCTGATGTCTCCGGAGGTTGTGAAGAGGGGGGAAAACATCTTGAATCTCTCAAAATGACCGAATTTTCAGCCATGTTGACTCTGGAAAGCGTTTCTTTTCATTTGATTCGGAGCCATGACGCTAGTGCTCTGGTCACGTGATTACATGACTCCGAGCGAATAGCAAAGGAATCAAACAAATTTAGCAACTGCACTGGCGCTTGGTAGTTGTGATTTTTCTCAGTCTTAACAATTGATATCTCAAACAAAGTCGTCACTAAGTGCTTTGCATCGGCATAATAATCATTCAGTTGCAGGTTAGGTTAGGTACAAAATTGAATTTAGAAAAGCAAATACAGCTGCTGCATACATGATTTGAGGTCAAATGGTCCAGCGTTACGATTGAAGCTCTTATATTCGCTCGTTGCTTTTGTTGTTGTTGTTGTTGTTGTTGTTGTTTTCGAAGCTTATTCGTGTTTTGACTTAAAATATTAGACGAATTCGGTAAATCAGTCAGACGAACGCTTGCAGCCCAGACAAACCCAGTCAACTTACTTACTCAAGAAGCGCTTTGTTCTGCGACTTGTGTTTGTTTGCATTTTTTTTTTTTTTGCTGCTTCTTCAGGACTCTTTAACTAAAAAATACACTCAGCTTTAGTATAAGTAATAATGATTGACACTGAGAAGAATAGTCCAACATTGGGTAATTTAATAAAGGAAAGCAAAATTTCTTTATTAAATTCCTTTTTTAAACACTCAGCCCGAACAATCGGCATCGTATAAAATGACGTCACAAATTATTCCACTCAGGCATAATGCCATAGTACTGGGGTTATATTGAATATCTTGGAAATTGACCATGCAACTCAGTATCTCTTAAGCGTGTAACTGAGTCCAAATAAATAGATTTTTTTGGGAAGTGCCACTTACAGAGAATAGCCAGACAAGGAATTTTAGTTTGTTTTTTTTTTTAGCAATATCAGTTTTTGCGGCGAATTTTTTAGAACTTGCTATAAAATACTTTTATTTTTAGTTTTGAATTCGCACAAGGTAGTTTTCTTGAATCATTTAATTGTAAAAGAATTTTTAGTCCGCCCTGAAGATATCCTACTAACACCCAAAACTTTCTCCACTATATAACAAATAGAACTGGATCGTGAAATCGCACAACTATTTGGGTAGACCCGCATGTGTACGGTAACGTATTGAGTGATCGTAAAATGTCATCCGTCGCATTAAAACGGCAGTAAAGCACTGTCACTGGTCCGCCTTTGTCCACAAGACTGTTCGATGCCATCTGCTTTAAAGAGAATGATTCACTTGCGTGATGGGATATTTCTTTGGCCTTAGTTCATGAAGTCATCGGCTGCACCGATGATGGCTTGCTGTTATTGACACCTGGAGTTGTGCAGTCTTTTACAGTACTGTGCCATAAGGCATGGCTTTGCCATTGCTTTTAAAATAATTCGTCTCAATGAGAGGAGTTCGTTCATGCCGTTTTTATTGCTTTTAGATCGATGAAATAAATGCTTTTGCCATACGTTCATTAAAAAAAATAACATCTATAAAAAGGCTTAGAAATTCTAATAACCATTCGTTTTTTGCGCGTTGCAGATTTTGTATCAACGCATTAAATATGTTTTGTAGCCTTTCCTTAAGACAGTCCCAACTAAATTTTTCAGCAGTGGGTGCCCGCATGTGGCATAGAACGCTCAAGAGTTTTTCATACCCAACAGGTCCGCTTCGCCCCTGGATATGTTATTCCCCAGATGTGTCGACGATCGAGCAAGGATAGGAGTAACCTGGGAGACTTTCTCCAAGTGCAAATTCACTCCATATTTCATCATCGCTTTTGTGCCTGATTCACGAAATCTAAATTTATTTTATATCTAAAATAACTTAACAGCGCGGTAAATCTATTCAGTTGTCTCTTGCAACGTAAGTATTCTGTGATTATTCGAAAGTGAATGGCTGAAGTCTTCCTGTTGCAGTTTTTAAAGCAGTAAGGTATGCAAAATTATTTAAAACAAGAAATTGCGCTGTGATTGAATTCACTTTTTAGAATAAAGTAAATATCATGGGAATTAGTTTTGATGGTCCACTTCATATACATACTAAACAGAGTATACAATTTCTCTTTGGTATTGTATTAAGATTACCTATGTTCATTCTTTGCTCATTAAACTAATGCTTATTTTAGTTTTCCATTATTGTGATTTTATGTATTTTGATTTGTTTTTAACCTGAGATTTTTCATTTTTTGACTAGTTATTAGATACCCAGGTACTCATAAGGTTTACTTTTTCTATTTTCGCTTTCTTTTTGAAGTACGGATTTCCTACTGTAAACTCTATTTTTTGATCAAAAAGTCAAAAAGTTCCGCTCTTTCTATAAATCACCCATTTTGAGAAAATTGATTCGTTGCGCGGGTTGAATCGTCCCGAAATAGCGAACGTATCGATTATCAGTTGCGGCCAACAAGGAGTTGCCGAGTTCATATCGACGAGATCATTGGTTCGAATCTGGAGGGTGGGGGGATTTCGGTCGACATTAAATGCAAGATTTTTCGCTACGATTGTTCCGCTCTGCTGCCGTTTGGAGACGGAGACTGGACGCTTCTGCACCTGTCGCAAAATACGTGGAACAATGTTTAAAACCTATCGATATCCAAACCCTATCAAGGCTGGTTCCACTTTTTCGAGCAAAACCACGCGCCCTTATCTTTTTTTTTCCCTCTTTCATCCTTTACGTGAGTTGAAGTCGTTTCCTGCTGTTACGTCATTATCGTTTATGGCAGGAAAAGAAAAAATTAATTGTGTTGTGGTTTATAACGAATTCCGGGCTAGTATCAGCTATCGATTACTCGAAAAATAAATGTCCGGCTCTGACACGGAATTCAACCGAGTTTTCATGTGATGCTCAGCATATTAACGGAACTTAAATTTAAGATCACAAAACAATTTTTTTAAATCAAACGAGGTATGTTGATTTTTAAAAAAATCATCTCTTAGGCGACAGAATTTGGGGGGGGGGGGGGACGCCGGGAGATCTAATATCGAGTTTCTCCTGATGGATTATCTGGTTTACGAATCCAAATGCATCTGAACTTAACCGTGAACGTTCATATTTAGTCTCTATCCATGAAGCATGAAAAGTAAAGAAGAAACAAAATAACTGAAATGAATAAAGGAAATTAAAATGGTTAAAAATCGAATCCAGTGGTGTCTGAATTATTTTTGAACGTGTAAAGCTGCTAGCATTGCCGTTTGTGGCGAGCTGCTCCTCACTCCATCGAAAGTACAGTGCGTCCAAGAAGTCTGTAGAATGAGATTTTAACGAAATATCTGTATATTACATTATGTAAATAATATTTGTTATTTTAGAAATGAATAAAACGTAGCTGAAGCACATAAGATATAATGTTTTAAAAGCATTCTTTCAATTATTTAATCAATAAATTAAATTTCTTCAAAAATGAGCTGTCCCAAAAGTCTAGATAAAAACCTGTCACCCACAAACAATAATGTAATGACCCATTTATGTTTATAAAATAAGGTGATTCATTTTCTCTGTCATTCAATAAGCACATAAACGTAACATTATATCTACTCATCTCTCCTTATTAAAACAATGGGTGATAACAAAAAATTCACTGCTGAACAGGTGATAAAAATTTGTAAAATGAAATCCGAAGGGGCAGCTGTGAAGGATATTGCTGTATGCATTGGTAAATCAGTGTGTTTACAAAATTTTGAAAAAAGGTGAACAGTGGAAAGCAAAACCCCGCTCAGGACGTCCAAAAGTGACCAGTGTAAGAGGTGATCGACGAATTGTTCGACATGCAACAGAATATTCTCTCTCAGTACGAGAAATTGCACGTGAATTTAAAGGAGAATGTTCGAAGAGTACCGTGTATAATCGCTTGAAACAGGAGCCACATGTCATGTGTAAACAACCGCCTCTGACTGCTGCACACCAGCTCGCAAGACGAGAGTGGGCACGCGACCACATGTCCTGGACATCGGAATGGGAAACTGTACTCTTCAGCGATGAGAAGTGGAATTTAGATGGGCCAGACGGTTGGGCATGCTACTGGCATGACCTGCGTAAAGAACCCAAGACCTGTTTTACTCGGCAATAGGGCGGTGGCTCTATCATAGTTTGGGGGGCATTTGGATACAAGGGAAAGTCCGAGCTGGCAATTGATACTGGACGACAAAACTCCATAGGCTATCAGCATACCTTAGAACATTACCTTCTACCCATCGGGCAATAAATTGGAGGACCCTGTTGGATTTTCCAACAAAATAACGCTACCATCCATACTTTCAGATCAACGAAAGCATGGCTAACAGCTAAGAACGTACACGTCCTGGATTGGCCAGCTAGAAGCCCGGATCTCAATCCGATTGAGAACCTCTGGGGGATTATGTCTAGGCAGGTGTATGCTAACGCGAAGCAGTATTCAACTACGGAAAGCCTGAAGAAAGCAGTGTTTGAAAGCTGGAACAATATTCCTTTACATGTATTGCAAAACTTGATAACTTCGATGTGTACAAGAGTTCATGATGTTATTGCAAACAAAGGAAAACACATTAACAAGTAACTCGTGTTTGTTTGCAGAAATCTTTTGATAATTTTTTTATTTTGTAACTGTTGCCCAGACTTTTTGGACAGCTGATTTTTGATGAAATTTATTTATATATTGAATAATTGAAAGAATGCTTTCAAAACATTATATCGTATGTGCTTCAGCTATCTTTTTTTCATTTCTAAAATAAAAAATATTATTTACATAATGTAATATACAGATATTTCATTTAAATCTCATTCTACAGACTTCTTGGACGCACTGTAATTTATCTGTCTTCAACGGAACCGCAGCGCCAAAAAATGTAAACTGCGCACATTACAAATATTCTAAGGAAAAGTTCATTTAATATTCTTCATTTTACAAGTCTAAAATTGATTTAAATTATGTTTATACATGAATTTTCAAAAGAATTGTTGCGCAAAACTCCGCTTTACGTATAGGATTAGCCATTCAGTATGAAATATTTAAATTATATTTGGATGTGCAGAGAGCTTATTAATTCGGTAGAAGGGTCGATCATAATACTGTTCCTATTGATTAAACAGGTGGTGGCCTTACAGTATAACAGAGGGACATCAGGAGTTCCAACTAGTTTCGCCATTTATTCCCGGCTTTGTCAAGGCTTATTAATTGCTTTTAGGCCTATTTTAAATTGAAATAA
Source organism: Rhysida immarginata (assembly GCA_023313115.1). NCBI lineage: Eukaryota > Metazoa > Arthropoda > Chilopoda > Scolopendromorpha > Scolopendridae > Rhysida > Rhysida immarginata. The sequence goes on from JAHWFO010003124.1 coordinate 4,595,929, forward strand.
AGGCGAAAACATCAACTTAGATCATTTGATAATCTTATTCAGCAAAACTGGAAGCTGTTTTTAGAGATGAGATTTGACGGATAAGAGTACTATATCCCTTCAAATTGACATAATATTCTAAGACGGGATTTCGAATAACATGTTACCGTTTATTTGTACTTTGTGTAACATTTTAATGTTCTTTGCAATGAGTATTATTATGGAATTTAAGATAAATCAAAATACTGTATAATCATTATGCTATCAAAGATATTTGGACACTTCGTAGCCTTGAGAGTATGGCTCGCCATTTCTCCTGAAAACTGCTCCCTCAGATGAGAGCAAAGACGGTCGGTGTAATTCTTTACTAGATCATCCAGAAGGTATTCTATGAGACTGTGATCAGAACTCTGAGCAGGTTAATCGAACAATTCCATCTCATCTAATAACTTCATTACGGTCATGATTGCTTCAGATAGTGAGAATAATAAAGACCGTAATTATCAATATGTTATAATTTAATACGGCTGATGCGTTTCGGTTAATCTGCCATCTTCACGGGGAAATTCTACAGATGTAAATACAAACTTAAATTTGAAGATTTAAAATTTAATTCAACTTTTTTATTGAAAACTTTATTGATTTTTAACATTTCAAATCTTCAAATTTAAGATTGAATTTTCATCTATTACTAATTCCAGATCTTACATGTATTTTTCTCACAATTCCATCCCATTTTCGAGGAAAAGCAGTCCTTCACATACATTGTTGGAAGAGCCAACAGTCATTTCCATAATAATGACGCATGGTTGTCCAGAATTGTCTAGAATGTCGGAATACCTATCAAGAGTTCATGGCGTTTGGTAGAATGACCAACGACCAGAGTCCCAATCCTGAAAGACAACCCCATATCGTTAATGGAGCCTCCACCACTCTTAACAGTTGGAAGAACACAGACTAAGAAAAATCGTTCACGGGTTTTCGCTAAGTCTAAACACGTCCATCTGATTGGAAGAGTGAAGAGCGTGACTCATCACTCCAAAGAACAGCTTTCCAATCCTCTACAGCCTAGCAATGATGGCAGACACGCCGGTACAAACGGGTTACGGAGCATTCACATTATGATAAATGGCTTGTGAACAGCTGTACTATGGTAATAGTACACATTTACACATATATGTAGTGTAACTATCCTATTTTAGCAGAAATGGAAACGAGAAAGGTAGAACGGATTTTTTAATGGTCTTTTCATCAGAATTCTTCTATCACGTTCCGTCATTTGTATGGCTTTCCTTATCTTTTTTTCTGTAGTTGTACCATCCTACTTGCATATCTTCATAACATCATTTAAACTCGATTTTGATAAGTTTAGTTTAGCTGTTGTGTTCGATAAGAAACGTTACACAAATGACATCCTGTTTCAGCCAACAATGTAACTCTAAAAATTCACGTCAACGCGGCATATCTATGTAAAAGTTTTGCTAACACAACAGAACGTGTCGGCTTTGTATATTTATCTTCCTACTCACAGAAGTACTTTCCCGCGCATCTTTGCACATGACTAGCAAGCCAACTAAAATCAGAAAATGATTTTATCAGAAAATTTGGTTGAGATGTTTTTATAATTTATGTCCTCTCAATCCAACGAATTGTTTTTACAATGACGGTTGACCATAGCCTATAGTTCATCCAGCCTTAGTTTGCACGAAATGTGATGGACATTTTAATTGTTATGTATTGTTTAATTTCTGCTGTAACAATGTCCAACAATTGAAACGGCCATCACATTTCGCGCAAACTAAGGCTGGATGGATTTTACCATATAATGACGATTTTACCATAGCTCTCGTATCACTGTAGGCTATGGTTTTACACATTGTTCTGTTCACAATTGTTTATATAATATTATTATTAGATTTTAAAGGGCAAATGACACCAAAAATTTCGCTATCAAGATAATAAATAATCAGAAAGTATATAGTATAAAAAAAAAGAAATCAACAACTTTTTATGGAAAAAAGTTGCAAATATTTTAAGAAAGAGGCAACAAATAAGCGAAATGCCCCCCACCTCCATCTTGGATTTTAACAATCGGTATTTTTTCGTTTGTTGGAAACAATGAAGGATGGATTGTTGCCCGGACCCCGATGATCATGTGACTTTTGAGTGCCCTGGCCTGTCTCTCGTTGGCCTCGAGCCAAACCGAGGCCAACGAGAAAGACAGGCCCCGGCGCGGAAAAATCACCTGACCATACTAGTCCGAGTAACAATGAAGGTTGGATTATAGGCCCTGTAAATCTCGTCGGGCCTATAAAATTTTTTTCTTTATCATAAATTGTCATCGATTCTGCATAAGTGTGTCAAATTGCAGCTCCCTAGCTTGTCGGAAAGTTGGTTTAATATTGATTACAAGATTTGACCTAAACAAACTAACACAGCAAAGTTATAAAAAGCTTATAAAAAAGAATAAAATTGATATTTTTATCAGTAAAGTATTCATAACAATATGAAATCAACTTCCGATTTGGTTTCATTTGCCCTTTAATTTCAAGCACGGTCTAGAATACAATGGACCGAAACCTCCATTGTTAATCCTATGTTAATCCACCAGTCACCAGATTTGAGGACGGAAGCAGACATCAACGAATAATGAAGAGTAGATAATGCAGTGTGTATCAACCAATGATGTCAACAACAATAAAGACTGGATCGAGCCTTCTATGAGCGCGTTAACACAGGCACAAGTCTAAAGAATTGCCTGGAAAATTCCACGAATATCATTGTGCACCTATGTCTGGTAGCCATTTAGTAAAGCATAGGAAAATAATTTTAAGCATTAAAAAAGCTGAAAATAATTTTTAACTCTCATGTAATTATATTGACTTTCTTTTTTTTGACAGCGGAATTTCAACAGAAAGTTATTAAAATATTGAAATAAAAAATGTATATTTAATGTAATGATGTCAACAACAATAAAGACATCAGTATTATTTATTGTTGTTGACATCATTGGTTTGAACGTCAAAGCCAACTAAAAAGACTACGTAGGCTACGTTTGAACGTGCGTCCACGAAATTCATCGAGAAGTATGTCTGGTGCTTATCATTTTCTCAGACACGTTTGAAGCGCTCATAAATGAGTCGATCCAATCTTTATTATTACTCGTAGTCGACAACATTGGTACCAACTGCCATAATCCCGCCGTGGGCATGGATGTTTGTGTTTGCCGTATGGCTGCGTACAGATATAACTTGTGTAAAAGGCGCAAAATGACCTTAGTAGTCGACGCCTTAATTTCTAGACTCCCCCTACCCCAACTGCCATATAATTAACATATTTTTCATTTTTACGATACTAATGAAGGCGAAAAACAAGAAAATTTAACGTTTCATTCAATGAAAAATAGAAGCATTTTCATTTCGGTTTTAACTCCTTTTCAAAATAAGAATTGCCAATTTATCGTGGAACCTAACAAAAAATGATTAGCGGATTGTGATTTTTTTTTTTATGAAGAACCTGTACATTTTTTCCAAATGTACGCCGTTTCCTAATGAGCATCGCAGTGGATGATTCTCATTCCATATCTTTGTGGAATAAATTCGTTGGTTTGGCTTGATTTCCCAGAAGTTCTTTGTAAGTTTGAGGGATATTTAATCGATTTCGAAGCCCTCAAAATATGAATACGTTGCTCTTAAATTATTTTCCGAAAACGCTATCTTTAATAACGATTTTTATGCCATTAAAAGTTTTTTTTTTTTAATCTTTAAAATTGGGAATCTTGAAAAACCTTCAAGGCAGTATGTATTTTGAGAGTATTCAAAGTAAAACAAATGTGATTTTTTCCTTCAAGGACTCCTCCTGTGTCATTGCGGATCTCTGCTGGGAAGATCAATTTAAAAGAGTCTGGATCACTATGTATCCGTAGGATAGGGAATGGGCCAGAATATAGGGGTTGGATAAATTAATAAAAACATAATTAACAGGATGTACATGGACGCATACAACTCCTGGATTGTCTTTAATGGGATATTCAGTTTTTTTTCACGTAGACACTGCTCAATTTCTTCAAAGAGGGCAGGAGGAGACCCGTGACTCCGAATTGTACTCATACGTCGGTGTTCTGCGGTTGGAAATAATGTGAATATGGATTCATCTGATCCCAGCGCAAGTTTCGACTGCTCGGCAGACCAGTCTTGTGCTCATGGCACCACTACAGTTTCAGTTTTGCATTAACTTAGGTGACAATTGATTTGTTAATAGCAGCTCACCCTTGAAAATTTTATTTATGAATTTCACTCCGCACTATTCCTGTGGAAATGAAGTTCTACTAATGCTGCAGTGAAGTTCGATGATCTTGTCTTCTTGTTGGTGGTGACAATCCTCTTCATGCCCTCCTGTCTTTGTCAGTGCGTGTCGGCTTCCTTCCATTCTTGTGTTTTGTAGATGGTGTTTTCCTACTAACACTATGCAATCATAACCATTAGTGCAGTGTTCTCGATACTCCAAGTAACCGAACGACTTTTGTAACGACTTCCAGATGGTCATTCGACTAAATTTCAGGGATACTGAAATACAAATATGCTTTTATGAGGTCCATACGAAAGGGAAAAGGAAAGATGATCCTTAAGCAAAGTACTTGGGCGGAACCATTAGTATAAGGCAAGAGTCAGTTGGTGATGGCAGTGTTTACATTATATTGTCCAAGCTCTGTATGTTGCAAATAAAGAAAAGCATTTAATAGCTTGGAAAATTATGATTCTTTCTAGACATAGCATAAAAGCATTTCTTATTCAATACTTTTGATATTGAATTCTTATAAATATCTCGATTAATTTTTGGAGAATTATTATTGATCGGGGTTTGCTTTTTTCCTCTCTTTTTATAACTCGGTTTAAGAATATTACATTTTGGTTCTGTTGCAAAAACTGTCAAAGTAATTTTGAAACTGGATTTTCAAAATTTCCCAGACCATGAATTTATAGTCTTCTCCTCAGTCCATCGCCTACTTTAACACCATCTGTTAAATTTTCATTGAAACTTTAGGTCATTCTTAAAGGGAACGCAATGAATTATTAATTTTTACTCTGATTTTGGGCTACTATTTGTAGTTTTCTATTTTTTTCCAGTTCTGTTATCAAAAAATTGATTTAACAAATATAATTTCGTGGTGATATTTTGTCGTCGAATATAGCAATTTTAAATGGTAAAAAGATTTTCCCAGCCTATTCACGGGCGCCCACCACATTGTGCTTCAGTGAGCACGTTCCTTGGATTTCTATAAAGCTTATTGGGCAAACGGCCTATTGTCTTAGGGGTAGAAGCAATTTACGATTTTGCTAAACCGTTATAAAATTTTTTGCGGGCGCCACGAGTACGCTAAATAACTTCAGAGATGTTAACGCTGAAGCTTCAAGGCAAGTACGTATAGGAATTCCAGGAGAGTTTACTTTGGAGAATTTTATAAGCTACCTAGATTTAACTTGAATAATAAAAATTTTAAATGACACGAGAGATTTTTTTTCACTTTTTATTTGCTTAAATATTTTTTATATATTACATAAAACATTCAAAGAATAGATTTCACTCCATGAATATTTCTTGAAAGACTTTTTTTTTTTTAAATTTCTAGCCATCTTGGTAATCTAAGCGAAATAAAAAAAATTTATGTTCAAACACCCTATACCTATCGTAATGACGTTTCTAGGTTATAAAAACGAGACTTACCTTTTTTTTACACAGCCTTAAACATTTTTAATGTTTTGCGTATAAGGTGACTGTGCTGGAAGGCGAATCCATTTAGTTTTCGAGATGGGTCCCCCGTCCCTCGAATGTTTGTCATCTCGAAATAACAATAATATTTTCTATTTACCCGTGTAAAAATGGCGGCGAGGGGCATTCCATTTCCGATGGCGACGAGGGAGAGGGGTCCCTAAGTTTTGCAGAATGTGGCGGTGGAGAGGGCTTTTGCGTGGGTGGGGGATGGGATGTAGCGGAGTTTTGGCGAGCGATCTCAAGGGATAAATCGATGTCTCCGATTCCTCTAAGAACCTGGCGAGGAATTTGAGCAAGAATAGTGTACGAGGGGGTAAAGGAAAAGGAAGGGAGGGGACCCTGTGAGCCCCTCGAGACACGAGAGGAAATTCACTCGGCTGCCATAAAGCGGTTACAAATACTTGTTCTTGGGGTTGAGGGGATAATGTCGGTCGTGTTGGGTTTTTGTCTTCCTTCGGTTTTTATTTTTGTAAACTTTTTTTGCCCTCCTTCCTTTCTCTTCTGTTTTAGACGGTTACACGAAGAAAGAATTTGGTGTTACACGAGATAAACAGTTACACCAGACCAGAACAGAGAGAAAAGGGAGAGGGGAAGGAGGAGGAGAAGGAAGGAAAAAACACTGGGAAATACTCATCGTTTATTGTGTTTCGCACCAAATCGTTTTTTAGGTTTGAAATTGAAATTGAAAATTTTACGTGGTTATTTGCAGTGGAGGAAGAAGAAGAAAAAAGGAGATAGAAATAAAAAAGGAATCACGTAGAGCTTTTGAAATAAAATAATATTAGTTTTAGAGGGAAAGAAAAAGTTGTATGACTTTTCTAGGAAATGATATTCTCCCTTTCTGGATGATTCAGTAGAAAAGACGGTTTGCAAAGTTAAAATGTCCTCTTAAGCTCCATGCAGTGCCAAGAATACGCAGACTGGTCATTCACCATGCGGATTGAGCAATGCGCTGCGATCATTTTACTGACCATTCAATTGTCTTCTGTTCTCGACCAGACATCTTTATTGCTGACGGTGCTTTTTTGTTTATTTATTTCGTCCTTATAATAACGAAACATGCAAATTGAAAACGTGAAGCTGTTGGATTGAGCGATCGCCGAAATGTCTCCTTGTTTGAAAGCCATTGTTTTGCATTTGATGACGATGATGCATAGATTAAAATGTTAATGTTTTGCAAAAGAATAATTCCTGTCAGCAAGGAATGTTGTGTCTATATAAATTGCATTTTTAAACGCTGTGCTTTGTCTATCAGCAACGAAGTACATTGTGATGATTCGATAATGATTAATGGTAGCAGTTTTGGGAAGAGCGCTCTTTGAGCAAATTAACGTGTTTTCATGGAGTGGTTTTAATTTTCTGCAACTTGATAATTCGAGCGTAAACTATTTTACAAATATCTTTTCCTGTTTCTGCAAACACCTTCTTTAAATTCTTCAAATCGTTTTCTTTGCAAAAATAATTTCGGCCCATTTGATTGATGATGACATTAGAAAATATAAGGCAACTCCGTTTGGGAGGCTTTACAATACTGATATGATGATTTAACCTTTGGTAGGATCGCTTTCATTATTTTTTCATTACCGATAAGATTTTTTTAATTAAAAATTTTCTTATAAAAGCAAAACACAAATTTTGTTTTAGTTTATTTGGATATCGCATAAGATTTTAAATCTCTTAAATTTATTTTTTAAAATAATATCTTAAAAGTGCGGTATTCGTGTTCTGGTTGCTTCAGTATTAATAATAAAAATTAAAAAAAAGAAAAAGAAAAAAAAATCTCTGAAATGTAATTGAAAACGTGCTTTCATAAAATATGAATGTTTTCATATTTTCCTTTGTGTGGAGAAGTACGCATATTTAAAGCAATGTCCTTGCAAGAAATGTTTAACCATTTTTAAGTAGCGTGCCTATGTTCATGAAAAATGTAATGCTTATTACCGTAAATGCAACAGCACAGTGACGGTGTTAGCCTTGGTGAGAAATGTGAGGTTCCCCCTTAACTTAACTTCCCCTTAAAATTCTACTCTTACTGAATTTACTTAGTTGATACAAAGAGAGAGAAAAAAGGTCTTTTAAGTCGTCGACTTTTCTCCAAAATTAATTTTCTTTAAAAAAAAAAAAAAAGTTTAAGAAAGCCGTCTTTGCAGAACTCAGTTTCAGTGTCATTTCCTTTGCAGGTTTCTGCCATAATTTAACTAGTGTCATCTGATTATCCTTCTCCTTTTCGCCTTGAATCATCACTTACAGCAAAATACATTTTAAAAAAGTGCGACTTTCATTGCTTTCTTCGTGTGTCGCCCCTTCTTAGTATACAGGTCATGTACAGTAGAAGACTGGGTTTCATATTGTCGACAGATCTTTAATATCCACTCCCGTTCTTTGTGCATGCGCGAACCAGTCGTCGGAGAGCACGATTATCGGAAATGAGAGGGCGGTCGGAGGAAGTTCTTTCCCTCTGCCCCCCTTACCCCCTTTTCTCATCCTCCTCTATCCCTTACCCCTATCAGAAGTTCAATGGTAGATCGCTTAGCTTGCAATCCCACCGAGCATCTTAAGCGTTTCATTTCCCTCATAACCCAAGAACTCCCTTTAATCAGGCAACTTGGCTCATTTGTTCTCCTTTAACTGATTATTCGACAGATACGAACTTCATTGAATATCCAAAAAACTATAGTATGCGGTTAATTGTCTAACCCTAAGATAATTTGCTTAGGATTTGCATTCTTATTAAAAGAAAAAAGAAGGGGGGAAATGTTAACAATGGGTAGGGTCGTATTTCAACTCGAAGCTGATTAGCAAGCTTTCAGAATGGAGGAGAACGGCTTGTTATAGAAAAACCGAGGCAACCTTAACTCTTTTCAGTTTTATCTCGATAATATCCATCCAACAAAGCCATAATAATTACATGGTGTTGGGTTTCTTTTTATTTAATGGTTATGGCTTTGTTGTCGCTGGTTAGAAGTGCGATCACTACGGAAAAAAAAAAGTAATTTTCAGGTTTTTGCTGAGCCAATTTGACCTAAATTAAGCTATAAAAAATATAATCAATTCTTTCCCTTATGGTCGTTGTCATAGAATATCAGATAACTACAATTCATAGATTCCTATAAAGATAAATAAATCATAGTCGCTATGTCGGATTTGCCTCCATAGACATTTAGCTAGCGGTTTCATCTCTTACCAGATTCAAGTTATTCATTACATGTAGTTTCCGACATATTGATATTTGTGCCAACAGGAAAAAGGACCTTACTCATTGAGTTTGTATTTGATAAGCTTGTAATAGCGAATTAATTTGATATGTTCATGTAAAAACATCGAATGGAGTCTTTTGTTTACGTAATTGCTGCATGTGTGATTCAGAAACAAATCCCATGATGTATTCTTAAGCTGAGTATATTTTATTCAATTCATATTCTATCAAGTTATAAGGGATTTTTGTCTATTCTTCGCTTGCATTTAATTATGCATACGTTCTTGGCTACTAACACTCTCGGATATAAAGGGCACAAATGATCTAAAATCAACTGGCCCAAAAATTTAGAAACCAATAAACAATCAACCGAGAAGACTGTGGATGCATATAGAAATATTGTCTTCCTGTTTCAGAGAATTAAACATTAAATATTTTGGTATATATAAAATTTTATTCTGTTTGCAAACAATGGTTTTAACCATAACCCTCTGTAACACTTCCTGTTGGCTGTCATGGTAATGGAGCATCCATTTTTACCAGCAGTGTGTACATTTTCGGCATTATTTTTCGAAACAGCACCCAAGATAGTTTTTTTTCTGTCTGGCTGTGTGATTCTGGAGTCAACGACTACCAATATTATTCGTTGAATACCAATTTTTCTTAGGTTCAAAAATACACGTATTAGTGACTCAGCAGTGAACTATTTTTAGCCATCAAAAAGAATTCTTTTTTAATACCTTTTTATTTTTTAATTTGGAATCCGTTGTAAATCTGTCGGCGTCTGAGGAGAGTTTTGAGTCGGTATTGGAGAGAATTCAAAGAAAGGACGTCAACGAAGGAAACAGCAACAAACGAAAGAACGCAGGAAAATGAAAGTGAACGATCTCCAACTTGCCATCATTTCGAAATATTACATTTAAAATCTGAAGCAGTAGTTTTTTCTTAATGTTACATTTAAAAATTGAAATGGGATAGAACCACCACGAAGCTATAGCTTAAGACTACATGATCTTTATTTTCAGCTTACTTTTGAACAGATTTACCCGAATAGATAGGAAACATCATCCGTGCAATTTGATATTAAATTAATTTAAATATACTGCTGTACTCCATAAACCTCAAAGATAAACCTCAGTTTACATTACCAAAGTTAGCGAATATCAAGTTACATAAATTTCCTTTATTTTTTTACATGTTTACCTGTTTTACTTACTTTTTGATGCTCTATCCGAATCAAAATTTTTTAAAAAAATCGAAAAACATTGGCGACGGAACACCGACTTCGTAAATACAGTACCGATGATTTTAATATTATTTTGACTTCATATAGACCAGGAGAGGCATTAAATAGACCGGAAGTTATCTTAGATGAACTAGAATGGCATATGGTTAACCTGAAATTACGAAAGACAAAATTAAGCTAATTAAGCTGAAGAATAATTAACTAATTTCTTAAATAACTGGCTTGCGTTTTGCCATCGTTCTGGCATTGCAGTAATACGCATTCTCAATTGTTTGTTTGTATTTTTTTTAAATATAAATCTTGTGTCGATTTCTGTCGGTTATTCCTTGAGTGCATTTTTATAGTGATTTCAATCGCTTCACTCTTGGCTTGATTGAAGGCAAACCACACTATGTTAAGAGTTAGAAGCTATTTGTGGGTTCACGTTCACATCCGGTGCCCTATTTTACTGAGAAATAAAGTAAAGTTAATTCATTTTTATTGTTCAGAAGTTTATTAAAATAGAGGCGTATTTCGCGAAACTAACAGTTTGAGAACACAATTTATTGTTTGTTGTTACCATATGCTGATTTATTAATTTGTTTAAATTTGAGTTCCGCTTAAGGATGATCTAATATGGAAAACGAATATAAAAACCAACTTAAAACTTGAATGTTTCGTATTAAGTTGAGAAATCTCTTTAAGCCTTTATTTCGAAGATACTATAGATCAATTAGGTCTGTACTCCGTGGATCCATTAGATAAAAAGACACTGCATTTCGGATAATTGAGCTACATCGCCTGATCCAAATAACTAGCTGGTGCTATAACAATAAAGAAGACAGCTTTTAAAGTTGGTTCTGGAACAGCTGATCTTAATAAAAGGCTAGTCTCTCTATAATCTCGGGTCTTTTAAAATGGAATACACTGTAAATGAACTGATAACATGAACAACGAAAAACTCGCAAAGCCTAAATTTTCGAAAGAAATATTGCAGATTTGTTTTAAGTACATCTCATCCTCATTATCAACACAAATTCAAACCAGATGTTCAACATTCAAATATTTCAGCAAACTTTGCATATCTTTAGTTTGATTATTTATTCAATCTTTACAGGGATGTTTTTTTATATATTTTATAGAATAGCTAAAATTCAGTTAACTGATTCGTCGCATGGATTCGTTTTCAGCTTTGCCTATGCGGAATTCTTAACATGCTGCCAGCAAACCACTGCACATGGCCAAGAGCCGTACTTCCGCTTCGAAGAAGGCGGCGTCATCCTAGAGTTTCAACCAAAAGAAAAAAAAATTATACCCTCCTCGCCTGAGATCGAAGACAGGATTTCAGGTTAAAATACGTTGAGATGGTTATTTTTTTTGAGCTGGCCGATAATTATTTTAACAAAAAATACTATGTATACTTGGAAACAAAAGACATTGCGTGATAAAGTAGACCACGCTAACGGATAAGGACTAAATTATAAATGAATAAAATTTCGAAATTTGTGTCATTCATTCAAAATGTCTTAAATAAAATTTAAAAGCTAGAATCATTGATTTAGACATGAGTAAAAAAAAAAAAAAAAAAAAAAAAAAAAAGCCGGCTTCCTTTTTGCGCAAGGTTGTAACGGTGGAGTAATGAAACTTGCTAAAATAAAAATTCAGTGATAAAAAGTAATGTGTATTCAGATAGGACATGAATTTATAATAGAAATTCGGCTTTATAAAGCAGAAAAAAAGTAAGAAGAGATATTCAAGAACTGGAGCACATCTCATGCTGCCTTTAATACGTTGAATCGAAATTTGGGAGGAAACTCGAATTTCGTGCATTGAAATAGTGATAATGTCGCCCTCTTGTGTTGACGAGCTAACGGTAGTGCTTGTAACAAAAGAACGAAAAATTCAATAAAACTTATAGTAGAGTAGGAGGGAAGGGTGGGTGAAGACTTTCTTTGGAGAAACCTTCTAGCAGGAACAGAATGGAAACATTGGCGCGGTCGTGTATTGATGTGCGCGGGCGTTGTTGGGAGAAATGTTCGGCTCCGGTCCAAGGGACTTTTAAGCAATGGCGAAAGTCCAAATTGATCTCCCTCTCTCCCACTCTTTCGCTCTCTTCCTCTCTTTCTCTCACTCTCTCTTCTCCGCTTTTCTTTCCTTCTCTTCTTTACATTCATTGTCTTCTTCCTCCCCTGTGGAGAGCCACTGACTGTAATTTCGATACCAATTAGTCAGGAAAAAACCTCGCAGCTTCGATCCCTTTAGATCTTTAATTGTTTTTGTAGTCTGGTGTTTCTTAAATGTGAAAACATATCGTATAAAAGAAAAAAAAATTACGTAAAAGAAAAAACGATTTTGACGCGTTTCGTGGGCTTCGTCTAAAAGACGCTCTTTAAAACGAAATTAAGATATCGAAAATTTAGTGGAGTGGGTGGCAGAGGATGGAAAATAAGGCATCGCGTGCCAAATGTGTTCTTGGAACGAAATGTAAAAAAAAAAAAATAAAAAAAGAGAAACACTTTTCAGCAGCTCTTTCTGTATCGACGAAGGAAACTTATTAACAGCATCTTTCTGAGAAGAAATTCAACGAGTTAGTTTGTGGCTGCATTTTCATCCATTTTGGACATAAGAGGAGTAAGAATAGGGGAATGGATTTTGGGTAAAAATGTAAAGGGAAAAAAAAAAAAGTTAAAGATGATTTTTTTTTCAAAAAGACTCCATTTTAACTTTGTTTTCAAAGATGGCAATAAAGATGCTTTTGATGTTCTTACTTTTCTTTTATATTGTTGTCCCTTTTTAAGGCTGGAAATGATGTCGCTATCGAATGCTAAGAGGCATCGAAAGATTTTGAAAATTTTTAAGGAAGTTTTTAGTAAACGACTTCCGTTATGAATAAATAATGCTATTTTAAAAATGCATTTATTTGAACTGCGATTGGCTGCTGAAAATTTTCAGACAAAAAATAAAATGGAAACCAAACAGAAAGAAGCCGTTCACCGGGAAGCATATTTTCGAAACAATTTAATAGCTAAATCAAAAATGCAAAACGTCCAAAACCCATCTGGCAGAAAAAGAATAAAGTCGTTAAAAAAAATAACACAAACTAAAATGATGGTAAAGTCAGAGATTAGTGCTGCTTTTGTGAATGGGGATTAGAAATCGTATAAATACGTTTTTATTACGATCTTTTTTACACTTCTCTTTTTTTCACTTCACAATTCTTTATCCTCACAAGAGACCGTTAAAATGATGTTTAAACACAAGAGACAGTTGAAATGAAGATAATTTTGCAATAAAAAATAGTTGGCAATGAGTGGACGTTTTTTTTTCGAAGAAACTTTGTTAATTTAAGACTTTCTCTGTCTATAGGAATTTAATAAAGGAGAAATGGTATTTTAATTAAAAAGACATTTTCTTTTAAAATGAACTTCTAAGATGTTATTTTAACCCAAAAAGATATTTTCTGTTATCGAAATTTTAAAATCAATAGGTTTCACATAAGAAATTTCATTTCCTTTTATTTTGCTTAGAGTATATTTGAATCGTAACAGAACGTTTTAATTATGTTCTGTTAATATTTAATTTTTCTTTCTACAAATTGCTTTTTGAGCTTAACAAACTTTGTTTATTTTAGGAACTGCAAACGACAGTATTATGTTTCTTTAAAGTTAGACTGTTTCTATGCACCCATCTTTTACAAATTTTAGAATTTGCTGATTTTTTTAATATTTAATATGTTTTCCTCAGTTCGACTCGTCATTTCTTTATTTTATAGACCATTCTTTTTATTGCATTTCAGCCATATTTTATTTACTTACGTATCTGGCAAAATTTGTTGCGTTTGTAAATTCTCTTTGAAGAAGGGGTCAAAGAGATTTTTTAAAAGAGCGGTGGCTCGATATAAAGAGCATTTGCAAATTGGTGTCGAACATCTTCAGGATTTATTCCTTGTTTATTTCGGAATCTTGGATAGGTGGTACTTAAAACTTGGAATTAAAAAGCTTTTTCCCCACACATACTAGTATTTATTTCTTTGATTATAATGAAATTCTTCCCATATTCTAATGAGAGGAATAGCCTCTGAAAGCACTCGACACTAGATGCCCTGGACTGTTCTGTGTTTTGTATCAAAGAACACGAGCAATCATGGTTTAACGGAAGTATGCAGTTTTGCATGGCGCGATATCGTGTAACCCTTAGGAGAATAATCCCCTGGAGTTAAATTACATGGAAGGTGGGGGGAAGGCGAGATACCGATTCTATCTAAATGTAGCAAGTTGAGAGTTGGGGGAAGGGAATCGATCCGAGTGAAGAAAATTAGGAACAACGCTGACAGATCCATGTACGAAGCACTTTCCTTTTTCGTCACACTCAACCCTCAACTGGTTTTCATCTGTTTTATAAGCTTCCTACAAAATGGCCTGTTTTCCATCTCACACCTTATTGTTAAGCTCGCCCTTATTTTTATGTGAATCCATCTTTGAGATTTTTTATTCGAAAAAGCAACTTCATCTTTGTTCATTTTCAAATTTTATTAATTTTGATTTTTAACTCTGAACAACTGTTTCTTGCTTACTTAGGGATATTTAACTTAATTCAGTTTCTGGACAATTTTAAATGATGCTGTTTGCCTTTGTCTTGTGAGGTTTGTTTACTTTTTTGTTTACTTTTAGCGCAGTGCTACTTAGAAAGAAATCTTTAAATAAAAAAAATATTTTTATTTACAGCCAACCATTTTCTCTTTGAATAGTGTAACGCGATTTCACTACATAAATAAAACATTTCAGTTATAGAAACCAGATTGTCCTCAGTTGTATTATAATGGAAGACGAGAAAATGCACTTTTGCTTTGTTACATTGTCTTTCTCCAGTCAGTGTGTCATCACTGTTCGAGAAAGACTTTGTCTCGTGCTATTGTTTTTATTCTATCACCCTCTTTAGTCGTTCGCCTCGCTACCGTCCCTCTTCCAACTGCCATAGGTTTTCTCATTCTGCTCTCCCCACCCCTCTAACGTCCTAGTCTCCTTTCCCTTGATGAAACATGCAGTAGGTGGCGTTTCCATTGCCGGCCGTTAAAAAGATTCGCCGTCTCCTCTCACGATACAGACCGTGACACTCCGTTACGTGCGGTCGAGTGGACGCAGGTTGACAACAAGCAAAAGGGAGGCCAGTCCTTGACAGACAGACGGCACCCAACTTTCACTCTTCCTCTCACACAACTCCTGTCCACCTTCCCTCCCTCAAAGTTAAGGAGTTTGCAAGAAAAACGTTATCAAAATTTCATACTTATTTTTTATATACTCCCTAACCCTCTACTTTCTCGTACAGCATATTTTTCTCTCGCCTGAGGTGCACATCAACAGGAAGTGATATGACGAAAATATCAACAATTAATCAGATTTATTTACAAAAAAGTATCATTAAAAAGCTCAGAAAAATGTTCATAAGACATTCATTTTCTTATGCTGAAATGAGATATTCTTAAAGTGATATGAATTTGGCCATAAATAGATATATAAGTCTATTTTACAAAATCTTCCCTTTACATGGCGAAATAAAAGAGAATAACCCAACTTTAAAAAATAACAGTGCAAGAATAGTTGGCGAAAGAATAATTTTCCCAGTCTTGGTTAGGCTTGAATGAATAATAAGTTATCGAATCTCATTCTGTCAGTTTTAGCTACTCTAATTTCGTATGCAGTTGGAATTATTGTCACTTAATAGTGTTATTGTTACTGCAAAACTCTTATTGCAAATAGGCTAATATTTTTTAACACTTAAATGAATTAATACATTTTTAATAAGTTTTAAATCATCAACAGCGATTTCGAGGGGATGGGAAAGCCGCTTTCTCGGTCGGTAATTGATCCGTTGAGTGGACTGTCACCAATATCTCACAATCGGCAATATTCCTGCTCGTGCATTGCTACAAAAAAGAAAATAAAAAATATTGGAGTATTTCCAGAAACTTTTTATATAGTAAAATTTAACTGCATCTGGTGTTTAATGCACCTCAAAACTCAAGTGTCACAAAAAATAATTTTAAAGCGCCATAAATCAAAAACTTGTTTCTTCTTTATTTATGAGGACGCACTAAAACATACTAAGTTTAATTAAACTGCTGCATTATCACTATCAAAGCTAAATCTTATCCAGCTAAATCTTCTAAGTAGTTTGTGCTATACTATTAGTATAATGTTTTCAAATTGTAGACAAAGTTTCAATGTTTTGCTAAAAAAAGAGATTTCCACAAATGTCATTGATGCGAACGCCTTATAGCGATTAATATTGTTGACAGGAACAAATTTCTTATTATACGAGGGGTGTTAAAATTTGACCTGGACTTTATTTTTTGTAAATTTCATTGTTGTAAAAATCTAAACTTTCATTGTTGGGATGGCAACTATCGATTGTTTGTTTAAAGAAAATGGCGGACAGCGATGTGTCGACCAAAGTAGAACAACGAATAACCATCAACGAAGATGCGAAAGCATGTGAAATTCATCAGAGACTTCAAAGACAGTTCACCGACTTATGTTTGTCTAGATCATCCTTCTTTGCTTGGTGCCAAAAGTTTGAAAGAGGGCGAGAATCCACCGGCAATGAACCTTATAAGGCAAGGCCAACAACTGCTGTCAATGATGGCATCATCGCACGAACAAATGAGCTGATAAGGGATAACAGGCGGATTCATGTCCGAGAATTGGCTTCACTACTGAACATCAGAACTGGCAGTGTGAAGACTACCATCCACGATAAGCTGAAATTCAACAAGACCTATGCCAGATGGGCCCCTAAGCAACTCTCCGAGGATCACAAAGTCGCCACGACCCAAGAAATTCAAGAAGACACCGTCGGCAACTAAAGTGATGGCGACTGTATTCTGGGACATTAAGGGTATTATTCATGTCGATTTTCTGGAAGAACGTCGAACCATTAATGCACCCAACTACAGTGATATTTTGAGGACATCCCTGAAGCCGACATTAAGAAAAAAGCGACCAGGACTCCTTTCCAGTGGTGTTTGTTTTCTGCAAGACAATGCCAGACCACACACAGCCAAACTGACTATGCACACACTGATGGAACTCAAATGGGACATCTTACCACATCCTCCGTACAGCCCGGATCTCTCCCCTTGCGACTATCACCTTTTTGGACCATTGAAAAAGTTCTTGGGAGGGCAGAGGTTCGGCTCCAATGAGGAAGTGAAAAGGGCTAAAAAGGCTGTCCTGAGGTGGTTCGACATCATTCAGAACGCTGGAAAAATTTTGTAGAAAAACAAGGAGAGTTCTGAGAAATAGCTGGTGTGTGTGTGTGTGTGTGTGTGTGTGTGTGTGTGTGTGTGTGTGTTTATTTTTGTAGTTTCCTGATTTTATAAAAATTAAAGTCTAGGCCAAATTTGAACGCCCATCGTAATTGTCTCAACTTTAGTTGAGAGTGATATCACGAGATAAGCGGTTATAGTTCGTCCGTATGAAGAAATATTTTGAATAAATTTCTGTACAAAAGTTCAAAAATTTCTGTCTGCAATCTTATTTCATATTTTTCTGCTCAATATAATAAAACATCGGCAGATAGAAAAATCATTTCACGAAATTACAGAAAAAAATTAACGGCGGTAATACAATGTTGTGTACTAAATCCGATAAGCGATGTTTTTCCTGATGTCACTCATAACTGAAACTGAGATAGAGTATAGTACAGAACTCACAAACATCCTACAAGAGCTGTTTTTACCGCTAGTTCTTCGAAAAAAGCGATTTTTAAGTTATTTATTCATTTACGGATTACACCATTTTTACATAAAGCAAAAATTGTAGTGGCAGACCTACATAATGAAAAGAAAAGGATAAAAACATACAAAATTGTTATATTGATCTTAGATACGATTTTCACGAAAAAGAACCCGAGTAGCAATACTTAAGTATATTATTTTCATATCCTGGACACATAGAAAGGCTATTTTATCGGTGAACTTTTAATGAACGTTTTAATGAATTGTTAATGAACTTATAAGGAACTGGATCTTAATGATGTAAACAGCCTCAGGCCGTACAACGAAGTAGGCTGACAGCAACAGACTTCTTCAAAGATTCTAGCAATGTTCAGAGAGAATATTCTTATTTCTTTCTAATGATAATGTAACCGCTCGAAAGATAACCAGACTTTATCCCAACAGGCTAAGCGGCATAAAAAGGAGGTTGATACTAATAAAAATATAAACATCGATCGACTATGATGAAAATATTTTCGTCGAACACTGTCTATGAAAATGAAAATATTAGCGGTCAATGCAGTTGATAATGTGGATTACTATAATTCAGGACATCGGGTGGATTAATATAGATTGTATAATGGTTGTCGCAAACATAAGGCTGCTATTCCGAAATGGCACCTCGGAGCCGTTTCATTCATTTGATGCACTTGAAGGATCATTTGAGCCTTTGAGATTTCACAGATGAAGATCCCATATACAAATCTCGACCCACGTCTTGAAATTTAAAATTTTCTATGGAGTCTTTTTTTATTTATTTATTTATTTTTCTTTTTTGATACTATATCACCATAAAACTTGGTTTTAAGCAGATTCACAATTTTTCATTTTTCATTAGCTTTTTTGACTAGGCCTACAGGATGTAATCTACATGACATATCTGAAGAGAGCAGCAATGGAGTGAGATTTTTTGCATCGACGCGACCATAAAACTTGAATTAATATGTTGCAAGATCTCACTCAACATCTTATATCTTTTCAAAAAATGACTACTTCGTGTCAATTTTTGTATAGCCTTCTTGATTAAAGATTCTTAACTACTTTATTTTCGGCAATATTAATCTAAAGTCGATGTCTAAAGAACTCTCAAAGATCTGCAGTTTAGTTTTAAAAAACGTCCTGAATTAAAAAGATCAAAAATGTTTTGTTGAACATATATGTACATGACAATTATGTATAATTTCAATTTGCTTTTATAGTTGGCTTGAAAAGTCTGATTTGCCTTAAAAATATAAGAAATAACAATAAACCGGCTGTACTTTGTTAAAGTCGTGACAGCCGATTGGGTTAGTTCATTTTCCAATCAAATAACCGAAGCAAAATCTTGTCATGTTTTAAGCTATTGGGAATCGGCCTCATTATGTGAACTCAAATGATCTTGGAAAAAGTTAAATCAGGCTCCTAATAAAGGTAGACGTGAAAGAAGTTTTTGAGGTCTTTTAATAATTGCGTCCTTGGAGAGATTTTACCTTGTTCCCATGGGTTCTTTATATGAATTGTCGCCACCGAGGATTTGAGAGAGACTACTGCGGCACACGGAAGAGAAGCTGATCCGAAGGCCGTGGAGCGGGTGATGAACGCAGTCTACATCCACGACTGACGACGAGGAGGGTTATGCAGAGCCACGTGACCACAATGAATGAGCAGGAGCCATCAGACTGTGGTGACGACAGACAACCACGAGCAGATCAAACAAAATCAGGGGCAATGGTAGCCAAGTAGGGACTGTCCGACGATTGAGAGACGACTGACAACGGAAGAGCCAAATAGAACAACATCATAGAGCCGCTATAGCGAAACGAAGCAAGAATCAGCGGCAAGTAACAACCGTCAGAACGAATCTCACTGCGCGAACTTCGAAATATCGCTGAAGACTGCCTAGAGAAGAACTTTCCTCGTATCAGACGGGTGTCGTCGAAATCAACCAGCCGCTTCAACGATTCATCTAACGATTTATCAACATTTTATCTAAAGTACAAGCAACCATGAGTAAAACTGACTAATGCTGATTGATCGATTAAGTGCGTCGTAGTCATTGTCTAAAAGAACTATAGAAATCAGTATTTTAAGTGCGATGTTCAATGACGTAGTTTTAGTTGAGAGCTTCTCATGTCCAACAACTCACGGATTAAGTAACTTATACATTCACAGGAAATCCCCAGGATCTCTGCTGTCCGCTTGGCGTGACCGCATATGTTCGGGGTCAGTGATCGAAATCGGAAATCCAGAATGATCTTCAACCTCAGTGCTGAAATGTCTGATCTGACATCGTGCTACCCAGTAATGTCATTAAAATTGTTTAGCTATTTGTTTTTTTAACTTATTTCGCCTGATAACTGAATACTTCTACCATCAATAAACAAGTTTAGTGATATCGTCACGGAAGACTCCTTCTGTTTCCACAACCAACCCCTCACTGATATCAGAATATCATCGGAATCATAATTATTTTCACGAAGGTCTTTCTTCGTTATAGGGAAAAGATTGAAATTACATGGGGACTATTCTGGACTGCATGGTGAGTTTCAGCTTGTTAAATTCATGGATTGCGGACAGGTCGTCCAATGCTTTGTTTGTCACACAAACCCAGTATTCTGATTTCGCAAACTCTGTATCTGTTGGCTCAACACTACAGAATGCTAACATCAACATTTCAGTTATTATAAACGGCTTGCTTTCTTCGATAAATTTCAAGTGCAGTAATAATGGTAATAATGTCAGTTGCCAAAAACTCAATGGCAGCTCGTTGCTTAAAACGCACTGACGAGCAGTCTTTACAGGATTCTATTCTTGCCACAATAACAAAGCAACTCTTTACCTTTGATAGCTTATCGCTAACTGAGAGAGGTTAGAGGACGATACTGAACCAATCAGCCCTCTTAGAGGATGCTGACAGAACATGATAAAACCTGTTTAGTGCCAGTGCTGCCACCTGTTGACAAAAAATAAAGATGAGGGCATTACTTTTTCATTTAATCTTCTTAAATAATATCCGTGGTGCACATTATTTATTTGCTTGTCAGATAACACACCCAAAAAATAAAAAATCTGCTCTCTTTCTATATCATTATAATTGCCTTGAATTATATTTAACTCAACAAAAGGAAATTTCGACCTTGATATTCTTATTAACAGTTGATCGTAAGACATTTCCTCTCCTCTTTAGTTCAATTGTGAATAACAACAGCTAACACAACTCTGGTCATTTACTTACGCATAAAGATTTGATCATCTCGTCATACTGCTTCTCTAGGAGATGTATATTTCATTATAAAGTATGAAATTCCACTTTCTTAGCATTACATTGCCCAAGAAAATAAGCAAAAATAAATAAATAGCCTGAGTCGGGAAAACAATGCATAAAAGATATTAAAAGAGCTTCTCTTAAGAGGACAGCAAGACGAGCAATTCTTTCAAACATGTTCGGATTACCTCGCGCTTGTCCGCCTTCATTTTTTTTTAAATTCATTCGCATCCAGGCTGTCGTTAATGTTATTTCTTTTTTGTCTTACGGTTGAGTCATACAGCTCAGTTTACCCGAAGGCAAGTAGAGTAAGTAGGTAGGGAGCCCGTGAATCCGAGTGAGTGTGTTTATGGTGCTGTATATCCCATGTTAATATTTCATCGGACGAGAAGAGAAAAAGCTTTTCGACTCGCCATGGAACCTCTCAGGCCCCTGTGAATAAACCATTATCACTGAGAAGGGAGGAGGAGGAGACACTAAGGCGATGGTGTTAAAAATGCAGCAGCCGACCCTTGAATTATTCAAGGTGCAAATCTTGTTTTTATTTTCTCTTTAGTCTTATAACAGTATTAATTTTAAAATGTTACGATGTTTTAAGTGACTGCTTTTTAAGGGGTTCTCCAAAATTGTGTGACTTTTCTGACTCCCATCGCGAATGGACTAAAACATTTTCTCACGAACCCACCATCCCACGCTGTTGCTGTATAAACAGAGCAGAAGAGTGGGAAATAACAAGATGTGTTTCGAGTGAAATCCAGTAGAATAAAATTAAACCCCCACTTAAAAGGTGTTTACTTGTTTAATGAGGCGAGGTCGCAAAAAATGATTGGTGACAGGTTTTCATAACATTTGAATGTGTTCGATAAATTCGAATTTTTTTGACAGCGGAGTAACATTTTAATTAAACTACCGCTTTCTAAAAATTATTTTCAAGCGCAATAAAATTTTCAAAAGAAAACTAATAAATTGGAGCGTTGGCTCAGACGCTGTTGGTAAACATCTTGTCAGAGATGTTTGTGTTTGTCCTCGACGTGTGAATGAAATAGTCATGAGAAAAGAGAACAAATGACCACGATGTCGACGCACTCAAAAATCAGATGAGTCAACCTGTTTATTTCTAGCAGACTAGTTTATGTTATGAGATGGAGAGAGATCGTACCGTATAGTCGCGGGCTTGAATCCCACCATGGCCAAAACGTTGGCGCCCCCAAAACTAACAAACCAACCAACCAAATAAAATAAACATAAAATGGCCACCTTCTTCTATGAGGTACGTCCCGAAAGTACCCAGTGAGTATCAGGTTTTTGGATATTTGTTGGCTTTTTGTTGGGGACTGTTGGCCACATTGAGGGAATGTTGGCAGTTAGCGCGCTAATGGTGGCCCTACTTTGGGCCAACATGTCTCTCGCAACCAATGTTGCCAACTCAAAAAAAACTTCCTTGCTAAAACAGGGCTAAAAATTCGCTAAAATCAACTGAATTCAATTGTACTAATGAAATTCAGCGGACTTTGGCATAACTTTAGTGTAAAATTCACTAACTTGGCAACACTCTTCGCAACACCAGTCACAGTGATCTCATGTCTGTACCCGAAAACATTATTACTTATTGGAATAGGTTTATTTAAAATATTATTTTAAAAATTTAAAGAACAAGTGTTAGATTCTTTCCAACATTTCAATTATATATAAAAAAATACTTCAGGTGTGCGGGTGTCTCGGTCGGTGCGCGCTGTGTGGTGCGCAAGAGACAAGAAGGCGACCTCTTGGTTAGGGCATCAGCGGGATAGGCTGAAGGTTCTTGGTTCGAATCCAAGCTGTGGGATTTTCTTTCCTATTTTCATCAATAATTTAAACATCTGATATATGGCGTAGTATAATCCTCATAACTCTCATTCTTGAGTTACACTTTAATGAATATTACGCCATCAGGAAAGATAGTCCCAACTGTGAACTAGATACTACTCTAACCACCTAAAAGACATAAAACATCTTTAAAAATCAAATTTAAATTTCGCAACTCAGTCGATTCATATTGTTGTATTATATTTTTGATATTTTATCACTGTAAAGTAGTTGATAGTAAATGTGAAGGTTGGTAATATGGCATTTTTTTTTGTAACTCGCTCATTTCCAGTTAAATCCGATAGATGGCGATTGTGTGCTGATAAGATGACTGATGCGCGCCAAATCTGCCATAGGCACGCCATTCTGTGCAACTTTTATTCTTCGAAAACGCTCATTTTATTTTTTTATGATAAATTTCATCCCATTTTCAAATCCCATTGCGATTCAATTTTAATCTTTATACGGCTGTAATCCATTTTTTATTGCTTAATCGAGCAGAGATATTATAAGTTTCTTTGGTAGCTTAGTCCGAAGATTAGGTTTTTGTGAAACTTCACTAGTTTGTTTAATGCCCAGGTTGGCTATTTTAAGTGCACATCATCATACTACTCAGATTCCATGATACTGGATTTTCTGATTCCTATTTAGATTCTCCAGAACAGTCGAAACTACTTTTTATGATAATCTACCTTCACCAATGAAGAAAAGAAAGTCCACCTGAATACATTAATTTTCTCCTATACCATCTATTGCTGGTACAGCCAAGAAACTTCAAAAGAACCCCATTCCAAGTAAATCGGAACAGACAGCAAAGAAGGCTCCAGGAAAGATGTCAAAGTGAAAAGAGAGCTTGTATTGGCCGCTCTGTGTGGAAGATGAAATGAAGGACATGCACCGGCTTACAGTGAAGGAAATATGCTTAAGTTAATTTTGTAATATGCTTACATAAGGGAAAGAATAATGCTTGTAATAAAAACAATTTTATTCTTAGCCAGTGTTTTTTTTAATGTTTGTTTTTTCAGGCTTAATGTTCTTGGTATTTGACAAATCAGTATTGGGTATTTGTAATTAAGAAATAACATAATTAGCATAATTAAATTTATAAAAAAAAAGTTTTTTATATTATTATTAAAGAATTCTAGAGTGAGAAATTAATTGGCCGTATTCACTTCACGTGCTGTTAATATGGACAAAAGGTAAACGTTTTGTAATAAACAAGAAAAGTAACTTAGGGGAGAACGGGTGACAGTGAGACATTCCACGTAGCATCTACAAAATGCTTCACCACTACTTGCGCCAACAATGCTAAAATGTAAAATTGCTCTTGTTTTCATCCATCTAGTTTCTGCTATCTAATAATCTTTATAAACTTTTGGAAAACGCACATGCAATAAGTAAGGCAGGTTTAGTAACTTTTCTTGGTTGTTATTTTATTCCAAATTGTTCAAAAAGTTTACAACAATCATATAAACCAATGCTATATGTGGAATGCTCATTCATTAAGCTTTCTAATGATGCATAAGGGATTTGAAAGTAACTCGAAACTTAAGCCTAAAAGCTTTAAATAGTAAATCATGCAATGTGGGTAACGGTGAGACAAAATGATTTGGGAACAGTGAGGCAGTGTATAACAAAAAGAAAAGGAGCATATAATTTTGATGTTGATTTTTCTCTAGCCAATGTTCGCTAAAGAAATGTGATTATTCACAATTTCAGATTCTTTTTAGAGATTGCTTTTAATGATACACAAATTGATTTTTGTAGTCTTTTTTCATATTTAGTTATGATTTTAATTTCAGTGATTCTTTAAATTTACAAAAATTTGTTGTAATTTAAAATAAACAAATTATTTTTAAATAAATGTAGCCTATAGGCCTATGCAATTCATATCTCATGACTCATGTCTCATTGTTCCCCACCATTGGGGAAGAGTGAGACAAAGTGCATCAGATTTATACAGAGTGTCTCAAAATTCAATGTACAAACTTTTAGGGGAGGTAGTATGGGTGATTCTAAACAAAAAAGTTCATATGAACATAGGTCCGAATTTGAACGCTAACTGAGATATGAAAAGAAATAAAAATTCCGCCACCAAGATCAACAAGTTAATAACTCAGGTTCTTTAAGATCTAGGATAATGAAATTTGGGGGAATAATAGGGTACATAAAACTGTGTATACCATTAAAATTTGATTGAATTCCAACAAGTAGTTCCCGAGTTACGCACTCAACATCGTAACACGTGCTGGTTAGTACTCGCATGTGAGCACTGTTACGATTTTGAATGCGTAACTCAGAAACTACTTGTTGGAATGCGATCAAATTTTAACGGTGTACCCTATTATTCCTCCAAAATTCATTATCCTAGGCGTTACAGGCGTTATCCCTGAGTTATTATGTTAATCTTGGTGGCGGCATTTTTATTTCTGTTCATATCTCAGTTAGCGTTCAAATTCGGACCCATGTTCATACTTTTTTGCTTAGAATCACCCATACTACCTCCCCTAAAAGTTTGTACATTGAATTTTGGGACGCCCTGTATAAGTTATTTTCAGCGAAAATTGTTTTCAATAATCTCTGAAATTCAGTTATATAATAGGGTACTAAGTATAGCATTGTGTGGAAAAAATTCATTACATTTGAGCCAATATATCATGAAAAACAAAGTTTCAAAGAAAGGGCGTCTCACTGTTACCCGCTCTCCCCTATATCATAATTTCGTTCTCTAAATTTCCTAATATACTGTACAGGGGTTGGACAGAAGAAGTTGATACTGGTGTTCGGTTCAAAAATAAAAGTTTGGAGAAAACCCCTTATCGATTTGTTTATTTTTGAGAGAAACTGAAATTCAATTCATTCTATCGGTGATATTTTTCTGAATGTTCACGATATTTGCTTGGGTGTTTTATTTGCAAAATACATTTTGGTAACGCTTGCGCATGAGCAGTTAAACATTATTTAGTTTAAAATATTTAATAAAAATGTTTATATTCTGATTGCAGGGTGTTGTCTCTACTGTAGTTTGTCAAGTTTCCTGAAAATGGCATTGCATTGAGTTGAAAACCCTGCATGTTATAAACAAAAAACTTACGAAAAAATTTAGTTTTTTTTTTAAAGAATTCTTTATATCTCCATGAATATACATGTTATGTTCATACAAATGAATACAGATAAGTAAAGGAAGCCTCGTAATCTTATGCTACGGCTATAACGCATGTCATGCATTATTTTTTACAGGGTGAGCTCAAACATTATTTTTTTTGTTCAGTTTATTGCTGGTCCCCTATTTGCCTTCGGGACAAAAACTTCGCTTAAATATATGAGATGTATCATTCTCTTTACATCCTTGAAGTTTCAGGAAAATTCGACATTTTTTTTTTTTTAGATATTCGACAAAATGTCTAAAATCAAAGGTATTCATATTATTTTGTCCAACCCCTATTGTTTAAATAAAAATCACTAAAGTATAACGTGACCCATAAATCACCTTATTTATGAGATTCTAATTTTCGCATCCTTTTTAATCGGCCTGCTGCATTTTCTCCGATTATAATTTATTTAAAAAAATGAAAGAAAATGAGAATGTTTAATTATATTTCTTCAAAAAGGAAATTCACGCTTATTTAGCTTCATTAAATACGGGGATCAGATAATGATGCAAAAACGAAAACAAATTTAATTTTTGTGGAATTCAACGAAAGATGGATAATTTTATTACAGTTCACCTTGAGCACATTAGAAAAATCTAAAACTAATAAAAAGTTTATTTAAAACTCCATTAATATGTTTCGAAAGAAAATTTAGCCCAAGGCCCATTGAGAAGAAGGATGAGAGAATGACATATTTAACTATAAATTAGAAAAAAAAATTCTGTATAACATTTTAAATTTACATCAATTTCCAGAAAGAATAAAAATAAAGTTAAATGTAAAAAAAATAAATGAATAAAACCTCAGAGTTTCGTTGAAATTAGATTCTTGTATTTTATTTAATTATACAAAAAAAATTTCTTTTTATAGCAAAGAATTTTTACCTTTCTTTTCAAAGGAAGACTCCGAGCAAACGGATGAATTGTTTTGTTTCTTGATATTTTGTGTAATAAATGGTCATATTAAAACCGCTAGCATACATTACAATTTTACGGATTAGAATTTGTTCCATGATCTGCAAATCTTGATTAAAGCATCCTAAACAATATTCTATCTAGAAGTGAATATTTCAGAGATTGGAAACATCATTTCTAACCAAAATATAAAACACCCGTATCGATTTATTCGACGCCGTTATCGCAGATCACATTTATCTAAGTAGAAGCTAAATGGAACAGGGTATCGAACTTAACGGAATCGCTTGCTGGAACATGAATCTCTAACGCGAATTATGCTACACTGTAATACCTTTCAGAACCAAACAGCTTTGTTTTCGCTAGTATGAAATGCGTGGGAATTTCATAGCCTGGCTTCATATTGCCTGAGGTGACCACCACGCCAGGTAGCGTGATCTTCTTGTAATGCACTTGGAGGAAGCAATTAAAAACAGGGTCTGACACATGACAAGTCAGCCTCCCCAAAGATCTAATCACAGTCGACAAATGGGCTACCTACAGCGAAATGAAACCAAATCAATGAAATAGTTGATCAGGAACTTCGTAAAAGCTAGGTTTTTTGACATTTTCACATTTTTTTAAGTTTAAGGAAAGCAGATTAGTAAATATGTTAGTTTAGAATGGAGAATGTGTTATATAGAAAACTGTCGAATTATATGCAAAAAGACAGTGTCCTATATAACATAAAGAGTTATCACAGTTCTGCGGAAGGCATACAAAAGGTTTAGAGGTGAGATTTAAAATACATTTCAACCCCCTATACAAAGGAAAACACTCTAATAATTCAGCTTTAACCATATTAAAAATCTTAAAATGCGCTCATAACGATCTCTAAAGGTAGAAATAGTTAATAAGATGATGACATTAATGAGTAATGAATTTTAAAGGGATGGTTGTCAAAGAACCCAGCACTGCGACCTCAGATCTATTGTACTACAGTATCCCCAATGATGATGAAAGAACGATTATGAACGGGACAAACACAAACATCCATGCCCTCGGCGGAATTCGAACCCGCGACTCGCTAGTGCCGAGAGCCGGCACTAACCCTCTCGGCCACCGAGCCGGCTTGATGGCATTAAATTGGACTGTTTATTAGCAGGGATCCAATAATTTTTACTTAATCGTAGAATGAGCAGAAAATAAATACTGTACATTTCATGGCATGGAAGAGAAACTTATTTATTACGTCGGCGATTAACAGCATCTTATATAAGATCACTTTAATAATGTCCGTAATAAAAGTAAATTTATTATACAAACTTCCGTAAATCTTCCCTTTAAAATGTGTGAGAGTGATAGGTGTGACCACTCGTATTACCAATTCACTATTCAATTCCCGGTCAGGAATGATGGCAATTCCTTAGAAAGAAATTAATTGAGCCCTTTATTACCATCTCAATAACCACTAAGAAAACTGTTAGGGATACAATAATAATGATATTAAAATATTGGATGCTTTTTATTTTCGTTAAAATAAAAAAAAAAAATCCCATCACTTGTTAGTCACACCACCACTTGTTCTCCTGTGTATTTCTCTATCCTCAAGTGCATTAGGCCATAATTAACTTAGAATTTCAACAAACTTTATCACATAGACAATTTTCAATAAATCTTCAATAAATCTTCTACAAATACGAGGGGCGTTCAAATTTGACCTGGACTTTATTTTTTATAAAATCAGGAAACTAGCCTAAAGAAAATACCAGTTCTTTCTCAAAGAACTCTCCTTGCTTCTCTACACATTTTTTCCAGTGTTCTGGCAGCATCTGGATACCGGTTCTGTAGAAATCTTCAGGATGATGTCGAAACTACGTCAAGATACCTTTTTTCATTTTCTCACTGGAGCCGAACCTCTGCCCTTCCAAGGACCCTTTCAATGGTCCAAAAAGGTGATAGTCGCAAGAGAGAGATCCGGGCTGTATGGAGGATGTGGCAAGATGTCCCATTTGAGTTCCGTCAGTGTGTCCATAGTCAGTTTGTCTGTGTGTGGTCTGGCATTGTCTTGCAGAAAACAAAATCACTGTTAAAGAATCCTGGTCGCTTTTTCCTTAGTGCCGGCTTCAGGGACGTCCTCAAAATGTCACTGTAGTAGGATGCATTTATAGTTTGATGTTCTTCCAGAAAATCGACATGAATGATACCCTTAATGTCCCAGAATACAGTCGCCATCATTTTCGTTAACGACGGTGTCATCTTGAATTTCTTGGGTCCTGGTGAGTCAGTGTGTCGCCACTCCATGCTCGCACGCTTGCTTTCAGGAGTGTCATGTCTCGTTGGTGGTCACAACACGCCTTAGGAAGCTGTTGTTCAGTATTAAAGATAATTCTCGGACATGATTTCGCCTGCTGTCCCTTATCAGCTCATTTGTTCGTGCGATGATGCCATCCTTGACAGCAGTTGCTGGCCTTGCCTTATGAGGTTCATTGCCGGTGGATTCTCGCCCTCCTTCAAACTTTTGGCACCAAGCAAAGACGGATGATCGAGACAAACATGACTCGGTGAACTGTCTTTGATGTCGCTGATGAATTTCACATGCTTTCACACATTCGTTGTGGAGAAACTTGATGATTATTCGTTGTTCCACTTTAGTCGACACATTGCTGTCCGCTATTTTGCTTAAACAAAGAATCGGTTGTCATGGCAACCAGACGAATGGTACTGCATTTGTATGACAGGCGGTAGTTGCCATCCCAACAATGAAAGTTTAGATTTTTACAACAATAAAATTTACAAAAAATAAAGTCCAGGTCAAATTTGAACGCTCCTCGTATACACAACTAACATGAAGTAAATTTAAGAACTGACAAATGATATCAAGCCGTGAGCCTTTTGGACCTTTGGTGAACTTTACTATATTCAACTTATAAATTTTATTTTGTTTATTTCATATTAAAAAGGAGATTATTTTTTATCACCTTATATTACCAACTTAATACTGCTATTTTGTTTTTAAATATAATAATAAAATAATAACATTACAACACTATAAAAAGTTTTCTTAGTGTTTTAAACCAATTTTTTGTAAAGAAGAAAATTGTATGTAGAAAGTCACATATACACTTATTATTATTATTATTATTATTATTATTATTATTATTATTATTATTATTATTAATATTTTGAAATTGGAATAAGAGTATAGTAAAACTCCATCTAACCTCTCCCTAACTGTGATTGGTCGGCCTTCTCACCCCGCAATATTGGATTACATTGTTACTTGGTTTTCTGGACAATCCACAACACAGATTGATATAAAACACCAACAAAAATAAACTTTCAACGTTTTATGACGAACAGGATTAAAAATAATAATTTTGGACACTTAAAAGAACTCCCAAAACTTTTCTCTTCTATCCCCCATGATGCACCAGCAACATCATCGGCCATTTTTTTGTAGCGAGCCTGAACTAATTGCAGTTCAGAAGTTTAATAGGTGAATTTTTGTTTTAATAGAAATAAAGTTTAACTAGCTCATTATTATGTTTTATTAAATATGCATTTAGGGGGCATAAAAAAAATTATGAACTGCATTTCTTTATAAAGAAAACAAAAGAACTAATTGCTCATAGCGCTTGCAGCACGATGTTGCGTTGTGATTAGGCTTCGACCAATCCCAGTTAGGGAGAGGATAGAGAGAGTTTCATTATATTTTTCTTGTTTTCGACATATTTACTGGTTTCTTAAATAATGAAGGGATTGTATTTCAATAAATTTTCAATTGGTCAAAAATACGGATATTTAAAATATGAAATTGTGTATGAATAAACAGATCACACTGTATTTTATCCCAGTAATTTGATATCTCAAATTTTTCCAAGATGCAATTACAGCAATTTTATAACAAACGATCCATATAGAAATGAATGATAAATATTTCAAATTTATAATTTTACTGCATTTAAACAAATAACGCGAATTGAAAACCAATTATACACGCTTTAAATTATATTGTTTATATATATTTGGGCTTGTATAAATACGATATTTTTTTAAAATTTGAATTTGTACGTCAAATATTCACTGTTCGCAATTTTTTTTAAATTTTCCTCTGGAATAATGCGTTGTTTCATCATTATACTTCCAATTTAACTGTTTCATGGAAAAATAAGTTTAAAATCATTAGATAAAATCCTACTTCTTATTTCCTAATGCAACATCAAATTTATTTTCCCTTTGGAAAAAAAGACGGTTAAGAGAAATCAAGTCATTTTTTGCTCCTTGTTTTTCTGATTGATGTTATTGGTTTTTATTCGATGGGTTTGCTTCTATGGGATTGTCGATTGCCATTGAAAATTTCGAACAATGACATGAAATCTAAGAAAACATCAAGAGCACTCATCTTTATTTTGCAAATTTATTCCCAATCGACTTGCAAATTTTTATGAAATTTTGAAAAGTTATAACGTGACAAGATTTGAACTTTGGTCCTTGAATAAGAGGAGAGGGTAGTCTATGAGGAAAGAAGTCGTGACTGTGTTTGTGAGGCTATTGGAGAAGTGCCTGGAATCCCAGCGAGAAGAGTTCTTCCATCTTCAATAAAGTTCGGAATATTTAGATTTCAATTCCGCTGGGGTGAATGAAAGCAAAGGCTCTGTTTGTAAATATGCTCTCAGAAAGGAATGCCTAGTTTTCAGAATATATTTACGTTGTAATTTAACTTTATCTTCCTTTCTACTTATATCAGAAGACTATATTTTCTTCCAATATAAAAAATATAATTTGGGCAAGGTGGTCCAAAACATCTGATAAAAGAAATGTCCTTTAACAAATCCATGTGAGTCAATTATTTCTTTATGGTAACTTTAGAAAAGGATTATACCCAAACGAGTAACTTTGGTAAATTATATAAGAAGAACAATTCTAACTCATTTTTAAAGTGTATTACTGACGTCTGATTGCTCTAAGGAATTCCAATAACATTAAAAATGGAAATTGCGAAGTTTCTGTTCTTATTTCTTAAAATTTTACATAGTAAAGTTTCAAAATATTTATCTACATCGTGAATTTGAGAACACTTAACATTGTTTTGTTTACAGGAAGGTTTCTCAATTAGTCTTGCCTTTCTCTGTCTTTGAATCACAATGGTGAGCATTTTATTTCAAAGTTCAGCAAAGCGGTGTATTACACTTGCATTTGCGATTTCTATCCACGAAAAGGGAGAAGAGCTACATACGACCAGAGGGTAAGGAAAAAGGGGGAAGAGATATCTCCCGGGGAGGAAGAGGTGGAAGAGAGAGAGAGAGAAAAAGGGGGCTGTGAATGGATAAAAGGGGGGGATAGGTGGTGCGTTAAATGCCCCAGAGCAACAGAATTCATTATATGAGAAAAGGGGAAGGATGAGATAAAAAAGAAATCAACTTGTTTCCTATTAGCAATAGATGCGTATCGAACACGGCAGTGCTAAGAGGGTCCTCGAGCCCGACGCCATTTGCATGATGCATTCATCCCCTTCTCCTCCTCCTCCTCCTCTTCCTTCTATTTTCACTTTCTGTCTTTCTTCATTGCTCACACTTTCTTGCTGTCTGACGTCACATTTTAGCCCCAAGTGTTCGGTGAGGGTTCGTAATCTTTAATTTTAGTTCTGATGAATTGCAGATTGGTTGAATAAGTTCACTCGGAGACACTGTCAATATTATTTCAAATGAGTTCTGAAAAATTTTATTTCATAACATTAGAGAAACGCTTTTTCAATGGTAGATGCATTAAATGTGCAAATCGTTGTTCATTAAATTTTGTTGATTGTCGCTTGATTTTTTTCCCCTCAATCGCGGCATCGTAATCCAGGAATTAGGAACGTCAAATTAAAGAGAAAACGTCTTTTTGAATTATTAACTGTTTTCTTATATTCCTGAAATAAATCATAAATTCGAATCGATTAGTTTTAAATTTATCGAATATAAACGGTAAGTTTTATGTTTCTTCTTAAATTAAAACGGTTTTCCTCAAATAGTTTCAAACCAAGATGAGAATTGGAGAAATGTTTAGAAGAGACTTTGCTGCAGTTCTTTTGGTATATAAAAAGAAGATAAACGCACCGATTAATTGACTGCTCCGCTTTAATGAAACTTTAATAAATCTTTGCCCATTGACTGTCGGTTCCATTTTAACCTCCGGAACATAACTGGTCGGTAACTAATGTAAAAAATAAAAAAAAGATATCTGCCATTTTACTATACTATTTTATGTTCGATCTTAATGAGCTTTTTCAAAGAAAATGATTTTCCTTTCTTCTTTTGTATGCCAGCTACATTTATGCACTAAAATTAGTAAAAATGAATTGCAATTTGTGCGATATTTTTTAAGCCTCCTGGAAGTTTAACGATCTTTTGCCCAAGAGCATTAAGCGCCATTTTAAGAGCAGTGCTCGTCGATTTCAACCGACGGAGAAACCTTTTCGCGGATATTAATGGGTCGTAAGCTGTTTAAATTATCATCAAGGACCGTTTTAGATTTTCATAAAGCTGTTTATTAATATAATGTTTATCTTGCTGCCAAATAAGATGAGCAAACTTCAGAAAACGATAATAGGCATTCTGTTTCCTTCGTTTTGTTTTTTTTTATTTTTGTTTTTTTCTTACCTTGATGATCCACTGAAATTTTGCTTCCTTACAGTTTCATTCTTAATATCCAGCGATTCTCCGGTTCTATGTCTTTTTCTCTTATTTAACCTTTCTTTAACCTCTTATTCTACGTCAACTTTTATTTCCTCGTCATTCTATCTTTTTCATATTCATGCCTTGGAATGCTTTTCTTTTTCATCTTCGATTATTCCTATCCTTCCGATCAATATGCATTTCTCCCCCCCCCCCCCCACCCTTTCTGCTCTCGAGGGATTGTCTTCTCCCCTCCCTCTCTTCCTTTCTTTCCTTCTTTTGCGATGAACGCGCATGCGTAGTAGTCATAGGGCTTCTTTCTCTCCAGCGACCGATGTCCCGGGTGGAATCTTTTTCCTTGCCTCGTGCCGTATCATAACCACTTCATTAATGGCAAGAGAAACTATGGATGGGCAATTTTTAAATAAAAGCTAAAAGGTTAGGGTAACCATACCCATAAAAACCTTCTTAATCCATCGTTTGCTCTCTAAATAAGGAAAAAAATATAAAGAAACTTTGACGGCAGCATACTCGACTACAAAAGAGCACATACTCTTTAAGAAGAATTGCAACGTCTGAAGAAGTCGCTCTTCGAAAGAGATTCAACATTTATGGGTTCCCAGAACATACTTCGAAAAATTGGATTTTTTAAAAAATATTTAGTTAATAATAAAAACTACGAATTGATGTGGGGGTTTTTTTTGTCTTCTTTAAAATATCTGTTACAATTTAATATTTTTAATACATAATTGATTCTAAAACCTCTTCAATTAAAGTTTTCATCACTTTAATTTTCACGCTTATACAGTGTTCTTCCATTACTTTAAAGTTCAGCTTTCTTACGTTGCACCCTGCAATTTTAGCAAATAACTGGAAAATGGGTTTAGGAGGGTTTTTTCCACGCCATACTTCCGGATGTTAATAATTAATAGTAAAAATATAATTAATATAAAAATATTAAAAAAAAAACTACAGCGGAGTCGAACCGGAGAGTTTTGGGTTTACTGTCTCGATGCTTTGGCCAATAACCCACCGTGGATATGGAAAAATTTCGCTATCAAACATAGGTTAGTGAACAAGTCCTTGTTCGTAAGCCAAAGCTATCTATATTTAATTATTAATATCCGGAGGCACTGAGTAAAAAAAATCTTCCTAGACTCATTTTTCCTGAGGTCTCCTAATCCAAATCTTTTAGATTTTTACCTTTGGGATCATCTAAAACAGCTAATCTACTGCGTAGACATCAATACTCGTGAACAGTTATCTAGCGGATAATTGACGTGGCCAGTTAATTTTGAAATGACGATGCCATAGTTCGTGTTTTTGATTCGGTGTTGTCGTGCTTGTATCCTGGCTCAATAGGTACGTTTTGAGCACTTTTTATA
Source organism: Rhysida immarginata (assembly GCA_023313115.1). Lineage (NCBI taxonomy): Eukaryota > Metazoa > Arthropoda > Chilopoda > Scolopendromorpha > Scolopendridae > Rhysida > Rhysida immarginata. The sequence continues at coordinate 4,631,053 of JAHWFO010003124.1, forward strand.
CAAAAATCGCATATTTCTTATACTTTTCATTTAACTATTAATTATAAGTTCCTAAATTCGTTTTGTTTACCTACAAGGTGAGACCGAAAAGTTCGGCGAATGACTCGGAAAAGCAAACAGGAATAGGTATTTCAGAGATGATGCTTCAAACTAAGCCCCCATGGCCACACAACACTCTTGACATCATTCGTATAACGACTGCATGGCGTGTGAAAAATCCTCTTTCGGTACTGCTTGATATTTCCTCGCCACAGCCGTTTGAATATCCGGAACATTGAGAAATATGTGTTGATTTCAAACGGAGGTCCTCGGTCTTTTATGGCAGCGCATTCGTTGGGTCTGACCGCAATTTGCTGAACCAGGATCCTGGTGTCTTCTGCACGATAACGCGAGGTTGCACATCGCTACAAAGGAGAAGGAATTCCTCGCATGAAAACAGATTCCAGAACTTTACTACCCTCCATGTTCTCCAGACCTGTCCCTGTCGGACTCCATCCTGTTTTCTCATTTAAAATCAACAATGAAAAGACACAGATTTCTCGACGTTCCGGAGATTCAAACGTCTCTGACGAGGGAACTTCAAGCAATATCGAAAGAGATTTTTTCCCACACGCCATGCAATAGTTGTACGAACGATGTCAAAAGTGTATTGTGGCCATGGAAGCTTACTTTGAAAGACGGTAAATTTTCGTCTCTGAAATACGTGTCCGTGTTTGTTTTTCCGAGTCATTCACCGGTCTCACCTTGTATTTGCTACTACACTAATAAAACTTTGATCTTTTGTAATTCTATGTCCATTTGCAATACGACCTACAATACCTTGTCAAAAGTCACGGGACACCACCAATGTAACGGAAACACTTAGAAAATTGCATGTGTTAATATCTTTTGCTGCTATTACAGCCTCTATTCTGTCGGGCATGTTGTCCATAGTTTTTTCATACGTTTCCGCAGGATTTTGTCATTCCGCCAGAAGTGCCTTCGACAGCTCAGTAACAGATTTCGGGCGCTCCGCCCCTGCGCGCAATCGACGCTCCAACACATCCCAAAGATGTTCGACTCTGTGCAGGCCAATCAAGTTCTTGCACCCCCATTTCTTCAAACCATCTGCCTGCAACCCTTTCTTTGTGGCAAGGTGCGTTATCGTGTTGAAAGAGAAAACGGTAATTTCCAAAGTGCTGCCACAGAGCAGAGTGCGGCGTTCAGATGACCAGTCACAAAAACGATTGGATTCAGATCAAAGTATTAATAGCACCCCTACACCACAGAAAAACATCACCCTACACCATCACTGACCCTCCGCCAAACTTCACTGTGGACACTGCACAGCTTGCCAGAAGACGTTCTCCGGGCATTCGCCAAACCTAAATCCATCTATCCGATTTTCTAGATGACATGGTTTCTTAATTGAAGAGGTTATGTCACCCGTAATGTTCCAATGCTATCATCGCGTACCGAAAGGCGTACCGGAAGTAGATGGCGCTTCGAGCAATCTATGCTTCATTTATCAAATTTCTATGATCATTTTGATTCATTTATTTAAGATAAAAAACTTAAAATTTATATCTAGCTGTGCTTTTAAATAAAGATCGATAATTATGCTTTATATGTTGAATTCTATTGTATATCTGATTATTTAGAGCAGACTTCGATGTTTTGCCATCTGGTACTCAAAATAACAGCGGGATCGCGGGATCTGCCATCTGGGAATGTTATAACCTCTTCAGTTAAGAAACCGTGCAGATGGTGTATCGTGACTCGTCACACCATTCAACCATTCGCCATTGCTCCAGAGTCCAGTGATGTCTCTCTTTGCACCATTGCAATCTCCTCGCTGCGTTGATGGCGCTGAAGTGGGATGTGTGGGCCGCAGCTCTGCCATAAAAACCTAGTTCTGCGAACAGTCCTGGTGCTCACAATTGTCCACAATTGTGCTGTGAAGATCTTGTCAGTCCACCAACCGACGTTTTGCAGCGACCACCCTGTGAAGCGCCCTTCGGTCTCTGGCCGACATAATCTTGGGTCTTCCGGTTTTGGGCTGAACACTTGTTTTACCCTATCTTTCCACGCCCGGATGACATTTTGAACGGATGATTTGGGGATGCTCAGGAGGGTTGATATCTCTCTAACACTTTTGCCTGCAAGGTGGCATCCAACAATTGTACCCCTTTCGAATTCCGAAAGCTGCTTTCTTTGAGCCTGCAGTCTACTAGAGCACTATAATAGATATGTAAGCGTCCTCTGTTGTGTAGTGTTGGGATGAACGACAGCATTTAAATTGCATGGAAACGCCTCATTTTATGCAAAATAGGAGTATCCAATGACTTTTGGCAAGGTGGTATATATTCATATGACATTTTTTGCTCAACCTGACCTCCCCAACAAAATGCTAAAACTTTTTTACACACATTGTGAATTAGCCTCTTTTTTCGCCATTTAATAGTAAAGATAATCCTGGCTTGCGAACATGAAGCTGCGCAATAACTTGTGCTCATAGGACATGCTTAATAGCAAAATACATTCATGTCCACAGTGACTTAGTTGTTAAAGCATCGGGACGGTAACTCGAAGATACCTGGTTCGTGTCCAGGCCCTGGAATTTTCTTTACTATTTTTTTAATGTTATTTTTGGAGATATGGCGCGAAAAAAATCCTCCTAGACCCGTTTTCTATTTTAAATTCGACATGCAATATTGGTTTTTTAAATTTGTCTCATAATTCTTAACCTTCTATCAAACAACAAATTGATTAAACACTTACTTCACTGTCGTCATAGCATTCAAATATTTTTAAGACTGAGTTCCCACTTTTGTTGCTTTTTTATGAGACATTCAAACTTTTCCTTAGTAAATTAAAGCTACAGTTGAGCTCAACGGCTTTCTATACTTTCAGGCCTTTGCACCAACTTAACGTCACTCTGCGCAACTGTTTGTCCATCATTTTCACTTGGTGTGATTTATTGGATTTTCACCGTATTGTGGCTTCTTTAAAAGTTTTTTTCGGCCGTACTATTTCTTCTGGGCGATAGATAGAAGGCGGCGTTGCTAGTCCCTTGTCATCGTCTCCCATTGACAGAATAACGACGGAACATTTATCGCACCAAAGAAGTGAGCTGTGAAATGCGCCCGTCCCGGAGCCGGGTCGTGGCCGGAAGTACGACGGTCATCCGACCACAAGGCCTCAATAGCAGGCGGGGTGTCTGGTCCCCTACCCCCACCCTCCATCACTCTGTCCATCGCTTCCGTTCGATGTCCCCCTCTTCCCCGTCTCTTTCCATCCACCGCATCTCGTGTCGGCTGATTTCCCCCGTTGAGCTCCTTGCCCGCCACGAGGTAGAAGTCTATAAGAGAGGCAGGGAGGAAAGAAGGAACTGTGGAATTTCAATCCACTGACCGAGGACGCTTCATCGAGCCGCACTAGGATAGAGTTGGACGCAGGAAGAGAAAACGGGGGGAAAAAAGGACGGAGAAGGGATTTTAGAGAGAAACTTGGGCTCCTCAGCAGCCTCTGGCTCGATGCAAACCAATCGAGGCCATCGAAGCATAACTCCCCCCCCCCCTCAACCACCACCACTATCCTTGGTCTCCCCCATCTGCCTCACAAGGCCTAGATTGAAACTGCCCCCTCGGTGCCCTCTACAAAAGCAAACGAATTGAAACTTCCCTCCACTCGCTACTCTTCATCTCTTCATCCTCCTCCGCTCTGTCGCAGAACATAGGTCTATAGGAAAAGAGGAGAGTTGGGAATCTGCAAGCATCTAATATTTTTTTATCCCAAAAAAATCTCTTTATTTCCCCTAAAGAACACATGTAGCCTCATTTTATTTGGGTTAAACAAAAGAATAGAAAGTTAATGGAATCAAACTAGGGATCTAACATGAGCTCGTCCGGAATTTGAAATTGCAATGCTTTTTTCCTCAATAAAATGAATGCCTTAATTACCCTGGCCATTTATCTAAGAATCCAATCTTTCACGAAGAAGTTTGTAAGGTTTTTTTTACTCTGTTACAACTGATACTACTAAAAAGTTTTTATTTAACTGAAAACGGAAAAAAATTCGTAACTAGCCAACAAGATAATTTTGGGGGTATACCAAATGGTTTAAATATTTTTTAGAGAGCAAGGAGAGTTCTTCTTTAGCTTTAGTAGAGAGAAGAGAAATGAGAAATTTATGTGAGCATCATTTAAAGTTCACATCTCCAACGTCTTTTGTAGTAGAACTATTAGTCAGAATGACTTCAAATTTGGAAAGAATATTCTTGAAACAATGGAATTTGTTTTGCAAAGAAAAAAATGGTTCAATATATTGCCGCTAGTGAAACAAAGGACGCTTTAATGGCATGGATGAATTTGTTTTGAAAAAAAACACGTGATTCCAACACTTCAACAACATCAGTCTCTGGATACTAGAATTATTAGACAAGATGGCTTTCCTCCGAACATCAGTAGAGCGGCTGCTTTGGACTCGTTTTGGAGACGAAAGAATATCACCTATAATACTTCTAATGCTCATCAGCACATTCACCGAATCTGAATCCCCTGTGACTTGCACTTAATAGAATGCTCTAGGAGGTGTTGTCCTGGCGCGGAAAAATCAGCTGATCATCTTAGTCCGAGCAACAATGAACCTTCATTGTTTCCAACAAACGAAAAAATACTGATTATCAGCATCCAAGATGGAGACCATGAAAGATGAATTGTTGCCCGGACCCCGATGGTCAGGTGACTTCTGAGTGCCCTGCCTGTCTCTCGTTGGCCTCGACTCAGATCTATGGCGTACCGGTGTCAAATTCAATATTTTTTACAAAAAATAACTATAAATTTTTTCGACAAAACGAATCACCATTCCTTAATAATGATAACGATTTAAAATTTTCATGCATGATCTCCATTATGTTAAATGAAGAGCATGGTTTTAACATGTATTGACAGCGATTCAGTGAGCGCCCGACATCTAGCGTTAATATCGCTTCTGTCTGTACATTGAACACGTTTTTGGGAAGAGAGTCCTATGACCTTATCTGTCTATTGATTCTGGTAATACTATCTATTGAAGAGAAAGGCTTAAAATTTGGCACTTTTGATGCAATGAAGTATGTTTTAACAAAGGATGGTTCAAAAAATTGCTGCTAGAGACTCAAATGGTACTTTATTAAAGTGAATATAATATTAGAACAGTACGAGTTACGCAAGAGCTGTTCAATATGTCGTTTTTAGCTTTATGCTACTAACCATAACTAAATCACAAACTAGCATGTTCGCCAAGAGCTACAGAAGGATACGTGTTTCCTTTGGGATACGGTCATGGGCGTTTTCAATTCTACAAGTTTGTAAAGGAATAGTATTCTATAGGTGTCCCAAATTTAGGACTTATTATTGGTAGAAATACGACTAACAATAGCTGCTTGATGATGATGTAACAATGTATACACCTTTTGTCCGCAGGCCTTCTCTCTATGAGGTGTTGGCCAGGGCCTGTCTTTCTCGTGGGTTACGATCTGAGTCGAGGCCAACGAGAGACAGGCCAGGGCACTCAAGTCACATGATCATTGGGGTCCGGACAACAATCCATACTTCATTGTTTCCAACAAACGAAAAAATACTGATTGTTAACATCCAAGATGGAGACAATGAAGGATGAATTGTTGGCCGGACCTTGATGATCGTGTGATTTTTGAGTGCCCTGGCCTGTCTCTCGTTAGCCTCGATCTGAGTGTTATGATGTCACTTTCCTGTTCACGAGGCTAATGAGAAAGACAGGCCCCGTCACTGAAAAGTCACCTGACCAAGATAGGTCTAGCAACAATGTAAACTTCATTGTTTTCATCTTGAATTTTAACAATCAGTGCTTTTTCGTTTGTTGGAAACAATGAAGATTGGATTGTTGTTAGACTTATCTTGGTCAGGTGACTTTTCAGTGCCGGAGCCTGTTTTTCTCGTTAGCCTCGCCTGTTCATCACTATCACCAACAATGCTTAAAACTTACGGCCAACAATGCTTATTCATCAGCTCACGCATTAGAGCATTGTGTTGCCCGTAGCCGACGAAAAAGACAGACCGGGGCACTAAAACGTCACATGACCAAAATTAGATCTAGCATCAATCCAAAATTCATTGTTTCCATCTTGTATTTCAACAATCAGTGTTTCTTCGTTTGTTGGAAGCAATGAAGATTGGATTGTTGCTGAATCTACTTTGGTCATGTGACTTTTTAAAGCCCCGGCCAATCTTTTTAGTTGGCTTTGTAGTCAACCAAATTTAGGACTCAATATTGGTAGAAATAGGATTAACAATGGTCGACTAATAATGATGTAACAATGTAATATGTTTCCGTTATCAGCCCTTCTGTCTAGGTGGTGTTGCCCCGGCGCAGAAAAGTCAGCTGACCATAGTGGCAACACCTCCTAGAAAGAAAGCCAAACAACTGAAACGTCATACATTGTTACATCATCATAAGTTGACCAAATTCAGGGCTTATTATTGGTAGAAATACGAGTAACAGTGGTCGAAATATGATGATGAAACAATGTATGACGTTTCAGTTGTTTGGCTTTCTTTCTAGGAGATGTTGATAGTGGTCCGGCCAACAATACAACCTTTATTGTTTCCAACAACAAAAAATATTGATTGTTATAATCCAAGATGGAAACAATGAAGGTTACATTGTTACTCGGACTAGTATGGTCAGGTGACTTTTCCGCGCTGGGATCCGTCATACATTGTTACATCACCATAAGAAGTGCAATTTCAGGGCTTATTATTGGTAGAAATACGAATAACAATGCCCTACTTAGATAATGTAACAATATATGACGTTTCCGTGCAGAGGCTTTCCATCTTAGATTTCAACAATCAGTGACTTTTTGTTTGTTGAAAACAATGAAGATTGGATTGTTGCTCGATCTACTTTGATCATGTGACTTCTCAGTGCCCCGGCCTATATTTCTGGTTGGCTTTGGGTTGCTAGCGTAGCCCACGAGAAAGACAGGCTCCGGCGCGGAAAAGTCACCTGATCGGTCTGTAGTCCGGCTAACAATCCAACTTTCATTGTTTCCAACAAACGAAAAAACATCGATTGTTAAAATCCAAGATGGAAACAATGAAGATTACTTTGTTACTCGGACTAGTATGGTCAGGTGACTTTTCCGCGCAGGTGACTTTTTCTCGTGGGCTACGTTTGCTAGAAAGTGACGTCAGACATCGTTTTCGTTGAGAGGCGTGGTTTCACGTTTCTTGCGGTGATTTTAAGAGGTTTTTTTTTATTTTTCATTATTTTCAATATATTTAACAGCGATTTTGTAATCAGCGCAACACAATCTATATGAGATAACTTTTTAATTTGTAAACAAAATTTCAAGCAACATCCCTATTCTTCGCAGACGACGCGATGGTTTTTCTTTGGATAGCTGCCTCTGGGCTGATAGCGATTCAGGAAGCGCCAAACAGCTTACTATCGGTATATTGTACGCGATCCATAGATTTGAAGGAGTTACCATAACCCATAGAACTACGTTAAGGTATTATGAAATTACTAATCGTAAGACCTTATTTCTCTACTCTGATACTACTTTAATCATGCTCATCTTGTATAAACAAGGTCGGTCAAATTACGTTAACACTTAAATGGTATTTCGACCGTTAGTCAAAATCCTGTTATTAAAGATTGTGCCCTGCATCTCTATGTCCTGCAATTCTATATGTATCTTTTCCATGGTCTCCAATCGAAGCCCTTTGAGCTGGAGTTTCTTCTTGGATAAGATCGTAGGCAACGAGGTTAAATAAATGCTGAAGGACCGCCCGTATTTTTTGAAAGCCAGAAACTAAAGATCAACAACGAAATGTAGGCTGCAATTGGTGCTCATCCGTCCCTCAGGCCAATTCACCGAATGTCCTGCCCCAGCCGCTTTATACATATTATTCAATTCATTCCATAAAAGAGAACTAAGGTAGTCTAAAATTACTAATGCGTCAACAAATATTAAATCTAAGATTCCTTTTTTTTTAAAACAAAAGATTAAAATAATAAATAGAGAAGTCTTCTATTGAGATCACAGGAACGGGTATCATTTAGAATTGATATATAGAGAACTTCGCATCGGTGGACATTGAACTCTTTTTTTTTTTTTGCCGTGTTTTACTCTTTCTTTGTCTGGATATTGTTTTACTCTTTGTTTTCCAATACATTTCCAATCTCTCATTGGAATTCAAAGAAAAAAACTGACTCTTCCTTTCTAACCCCTTTTAAAGTGGCGATGTGGAATTATTGACTTCATATTGTACGGATACTTAATTGTTAATAGCAGCATGAGCCATCAGAAATTCTCTTGGTAAAATATGACTGTTTAACCTTTCGGGAATGAATTTTTAAAGTCCCGTTTTTTCGTGGAATTTAATACAGCAGATCTATAGTTGGTTTTAAAGTTGCTCTTCCACTCACTCAGTTGCTTTGGAAGAAAAGACAAAAAATTCTGCCTTACGATCTCACTCTCGGTTGCCAAGGTCCTTCCTTACAATAGCATATGGATCCCTGTGAAGCTATTGATTCCCTCTTTTACAACATCAGGAATTGTCATTTGCGAGTAGTATGACGCTTAGTTATATGACATTACATTATATAAGAACTTATTTACATGTTCTATTTCGCTTCTCATTTTACTTTTCACTTTAATCAGTCCTTTGATGATGTTTCTTAGAACAGAAGCTTAGAAGTAATAAATACACTGATTGGAAGAAAACACTATCCTGAAAAACAGATTAACTAATTTATCTTCTATAGTCCATCCAGCCTTAGTTTGCGCTAAATGTGATGGCCGTTTCAATTGTTGGACATTGTTACAACAGATTTAAACAATACATAACAATTAACATGTCCATCACATTTCGCACAAACTAATCCTGGATGGACTATACAGGGTGTTTCAAAATTATGTACAATAAATTTAGTGACATATTCTTCAGGTCAAAAGAAGACGAAAATGTTCTATAGCACTTTGTCTGGAAACGATTTATTTACGCGATACAGCCAACTAAACCCGTGGCTCCAAATTACAGGAATTGTTCAAAGTGCCCGCCACCAGCTCGCACGCACGCTTCGGCTCGTTGCATGAGCGACCGTCTGATGTCATGGAAGAGTTCGTCGCCAGCATTACGAACGGAACGGTTTGGCATGCATTTTCAATTCGTTGTCGCAGATCCATAATGTTAGGAACTTCTGTGCTGTAGACGATCGTTTTCACATGACCCCACAGAAGAAAGTCCAAGGGATTAAGGTCGGGTGATCTTGCAGGCCAGGCTACCGGTCCACCGATTCGTGTATGCAGCATTAAGGTGTGCTCGCACAACATGGCTGAAATGTGCTGGAGCGCCATCATGCATGAACCACATGTTAGATCTTATCAAAAGAGGAACATCTTCCAGTAATTCTGGCAATGCATTCTGCAGAAACAAAAGATACGTTCGCCCAGTCAATCGTGGCGGCAAAACATAAGAGCCAATTAAGTTATTTCCGACAATTCCACACCAAATGTTCACGGAGAAACGCTCTTGATGCGCTCGAGCTCTGGTAACATGCGGTTTAGCATCTGCCCAATGGTGCTGGTTGTGAGAATTTACGATTCCTGTCCGGGTGAAGATTGCTTCGTCCGTGAAAAGTATCTGGCTGAGACAATTAGGGTCTGCAGCATGACGACGTTGTATCCATTGGCAAAATCGTTGTCGGTGTGGATAGTCCGTTGGGTTCAGTGCCTGAACCAGTTGCAGGTGGTATGGATGCAAAAGCTGACGGTGAAGAATGCGCCAAACAGATGAGTGCGGAATGCGTACCATGGAAGAAATACGACGGGTGCTTGTCTGTGGTTCATCATGTATGATGTCAATTATCACATCCTCCTCATCCGGAGAATGTGCTACAGGCCGCCCTTGTCCTGTTTGACGGCCAAAGGAACCACGCTCCCTCAAATGTCTGTCGACAGATACAAATGTTCGGTTATTTGGCAAACGTCTGTTCGGAAAGCGTTCTTGGTAGAGTCTTCTTGCTTCCACAGCATTTCCGTTCGCAAGACCATACATTAGGTGCATGTCAGTGTATTCTGCACTGGAATACGTGTACATGACTTTTTCTTACGTAAATCGTAATGCGTATGTCAAAGCACGCAAACGTTCTGAAATTGATATTCCTAGTGGATGTACAGTAGTGAAACTACAGTAATGGAAACAACCGTACACAACTAATGGAACAACCCTAAAGTAGGTTTAAATGGAACAAACCACTCAACCTAGTGTTGGGTCGAAACGCTGGAACTGCTAAAATATCGTCCGCTAACTACCGTGCATCCCTACTGTATGATATTGGATTACTCGCAAACAAATTGTTTCCAGACAAAGTGCTATAGAACATTTTCGTCTTCTTTTGACCTGAAGAATATGTCACTAAATTTATTGTACATAATTTTGAAACACCCTGTATACACCATATTGCCATTAATGACCGGACACTTTGGATTTTAGACGTTTTTTCGAATATCTAGAAAAATACTTGACGAATTATCCTGAAATTTCAGGGGTGTAAAAAGGATGTTCCACCTCATATATTTCAGCGAAGGTTTTCTCCCGATGGCAAATAGGGGACCAGCAATCATGGGGACCGGACCTTTGGGATCACCCATTAAAAAATATTGACTTCATATTGACTTCATATCAGCGTAAGAAGAAGAGGAAGTTGGTACTGGTGTCCGATCCAAAAATAAAAGTTTGGAGAAAGCCCCTTATCGTTTTGTTTATTTTTGAGAGCAACTGAAATTCAACTCATTCTATCGGCGATATCTTTCTGAATTTTCAAGATATTTGCTTGGGCTTTTTATAAGAATAGCTCTATAAATTGGCTAATAAATTATGCAAAAGACAATTTGGTAACGCATGCGCATGCACAGTTAAACATTATTTAGTAAAAATGCTCATATTTCATCAAATATTTAATATTTTTCCATTCTGATTGCAGGGTGTTGTCTGTACTGTAGTTTGTCAAGTTTCCTGTAAATGGCATTGCATTGGGTTGAAAATCTTGCGTGTTATAAACAAAAAACTTACGAAAACATTTCGACCTTTTTAAAGAAACTTTTATATCTCCATGAATATACGTGCTATTCTCATACAATGAACACAGAAAAGTAAAACAAGCCTCTTAAGCATATGCTACAGCTACAATGCATTTCAAGCATTATTTTTTACAGGGTGATTCCAAACATTATTTTTTTGGTTCATTCTTTGCTGGTCCCTTATTTGCCTTCGGGAGAAAACCTTCGCTGAAATATATGAAAAACCCCTGAAATTTCAGGATAATTCGTCAAGTATTTTTCTAGATATTCGACAAAACGTTTAAAATCGAAAGTGTCCAATTACTTTCTTCCAATCAGTGTAAACAAAATCTTGTAAACATTCCAAAGAGGAGCTTAGCTGTGAAGCAGAAACACATTTATACATTTATTAACAAGAAATTAATCCCCCCGAGTATGGTAGAGGCAAGTAGCGGACTCTGCAGTCATCTATTTTTATCCTTTTGTCTGCACTCCCCCCTCCCCAAGTTTATTAATCAAAAAATTGATTTTCTCGAACGTAGTATCTAAAAAATGTAAAAGAGCTCTGCCTTCTTTCCTTTCTCATCTTTTCCGATCGAATGACATATCACACGCCATATGTTGCCTTGCATGTAGTTCTAAAGACCGAGTGACTGCCGCCCCCGCAACAATTTAGCCTAGACTTCATAGTAATGTAGATCTTGCCTAGAGGAATCTGGATACAGAATTTCACTCCTTTACACACCTAAATACCACATTGATCTTTTGTCCCCTCCAGTAATTCCGACGCCAGTGCATCAATCAAAACCAAACTTAATAGTGAAGTTGGACATGACTATAGTAAGCTACATTCCGAATTTCAACCTTCTACCTCAAAAAATGTAGAAATTATTATACTTCTTCTTTACACAGCCTTCATCTTCATGAAGTAAGGAGACTAGCGGATCACATATTAAAGTGTTTAATAAAATCTTGTAAACATTTAAAGGAGGAGCTTTAGCAGTGAAGCAGAAATACATTTATACATTTATTAACAAGAACTTACTTCCCCCGAGTAGGGTAAGGCAAATAGCAGACCCTGCCGTCATCTATATTTACCCCTTTATCTGCACTTTTTACCTCCCCCACCCCAAGTTTTTAATCAAAAATTGATTTTCTCGAACATGGTTTATAGAAAATGTGAAAAAGACTCGTATCTTCTTTCCTTTCTCATCGTTTCCGATGGAATGTCATATCACATACTATATGTTGCCACAGTCCTAACGACCAAGTGACTGCCACCCCCGCAATTCCGACCCCACTGGAACAATTGGGCCCAAAGTTCATAGTAATGTAGATCTTGCCTAGAGGAATCTATATACTGAATTTCACTCCTTTACGTACTTAAATAGCACATAGATATGTTGTCCTCTCTGAATCCCACTCCCGTAATTCCGACCTCAGTGCACCAATCAAAACCAAACTAAATAGTGAAGGTTGACATGACCACAGTAAGGTACATTCCGAATTTCAACCTTCTACCTCAAAAAATGCAGAAATTATGAAGGGGACGGACGGACAAAATAAAACCAATAATAGCTCCATTCTTCCGCTACTTAGTGATATAATTTATGAGCATTTGAGCAATCGTGCGTCGACAAAGTTAATTAGTTTGAGTTATTGACTTCTGGGATAATCATGATTTTAGATTTATAATAAATTTTGGCTTTATTAAATTGTTAAATTTTAAAATTTTCACCTTGGATTGTTGCATTTTAGATAACAGGGGCAGGCGGGCTGTTGTCCTTCATTGTAGATTTTTACATAATTATCAGTTTTTAGTTTTTTAGTTAATTTTTGTTGGGTTAATACATAAATTTAAAATTAGGAAGAATTTTCTTGAATTATAGTCTCATTTACTTTAGGTGAAATTTGGATCAAGGTCGTTTGAAGCTTGGTTTAAAAAGAAGTAAAATATAACGCTTATTGGTGGGAACACATAGGTATTGGTAGAAAAAAATGTAATCGTTTATGGAGCTAATAAAAAAATTTATGATCGTTTATGAAGGGTTGAGAACCATAGTGGGCATCTTTATCTATAACGAAAGACCAGCTAAGAACCTCTGGGGCGGTATTTGAGGGTAATTTATCATTAATCAAATGGTGCATTTTCTTCACTTGAATTATATGAAATCGCTTAACATGAATTCGCATATGTGGTTAGAAACTTTAACCTTAATTTTTACAATTGTTAAAAAATGGCACTTGGCCACTATGATTCTTACCCTTTCAAATAACTTTGGAATTGAATGTAGGTATATGATTATTTGAAACTAATTTTTTAAAAACGACAATATATTCAGCATAAAAGATACTCAATGATAATTTTTATTAATCCTCCAGGCATTCAGAGACTAGGAAAATTTAAAATTATTGAGTTAATTTTTATAATTTGTTTTCCATTAATTTCCATTAAAGTTAATTCCTTATAGCTACGGCTTTTAGGAGGAGGGAGAGTTAGCTTTGCGTGCCTTGTGTTGTCTAAGAGGAAAGAGGCTCTGTAAACGTAAACAGTGAGGCGAGGCGCCGGTACAGAACGGAACAAAACGATTCAATCCGGATGATGAACTTGGGTCTCTCTCACCAGCTGAGCAAAAGCATCCATTTCCCCTGTGCCATCGACTGCCGACCCTCCCATCGCCATAAGTCCCCCCCCCTTTTTTCCCTCCTCCCCTTCGCCTCGCCTTGTGTCTCGTGTCGACGTGTGTGTCACTGATCAACCGGCCGTTAGACGGCGGTTATTGGGCAGAAAACTCGTCGAAAGAGAGATTTTTGATGCGGAGCTTGCCGCCTCCTCCGCTCTCGGTGATGCTGATTATCGACAGCTGCGACGATTTTCCTCGCGGATTTTATTGCCTAGCTCGTGCTCTCTTTCTTTACCCCCTCTATTTCCTATACTCCGAACCACTACCCCTTCCCTCACCGCCACCCTCCACTCCATCAACCTGACTCTCAGTGCTTTTCAGTCGAAGTGAAAAGACGGTGTTCGTTTTCAAACCACTGGAAAGTGAAATGACGACAGGCGAAGGAAGAGAAGGTAGAAAGAAAAAAAAATCTCTCTCAACAAATACCCCCCTCCTCCGTCATTTAATCTTTTAATTAACAAAAAAGTTATTATTTTTAAGTAAAATCCACTTCGACGGAAGCGTTTTAAATCTCCTTATCGTTTCTATCAGCAACTTCTCTTACAAGAGATAATTACCGCGTGGCTTTTGAATATAAAATGATAATCTTCATTCAGTAAATAGCGAGAAATAACTTTTGGCTCATTAATAATAAAGAAAACATTTACGTGCTTAAGCAAAGCTTCTGTGAAATAAACCAACTCAGTTTAAAGAACGTTTTTCAGTATTGTTTAAATGAATGCTCTAAAAATAGAAGTTAAATTAGCGCTAAATAAGAAGATATTATTCTAGTGTTCATTGATATATATAGGCCTAGATGTTTGTAATAGTTATTAAAGGGAGGCATTGTTTAATTCACTCATTGATAGATTGAAGAAAATAATTAGAAATTCGAAGGCGTTTTGAAAATTTTTCCTCCTAGGCCATAGCTTCAGCAGTTTGCGAGATACTAACCTGAGCTATTGTCTTATTTTTCAACGTAGTCACCATCCCTGTCCACAATGTTGGACAAGTTTGTTTTGTTTTTTTCATTTCGTTGGCGAATAAATTGGGCATCTGTTGCTGTCACCTCATCACTGGTGTAACGGTGACCCTTCAGAAGTTTGGAACGAAGGAAAAAGTCAAAAGGGGCGAGAACTGGTCATGCAGACTTGTGCCTAGATTGCTGTCTTTTACACTCCTCGCCAACTTTCTGACAGTACTCACATCTTCATAAAAGTTGCCGTAACAACACTCATCTTGCGATGAATGTCTGTCGGCGCACAACCCTCTGCAACTAGGAATTCGAACGTCCATATACATCGCCATTTTTTCAGCTCTTCTGCGCAAATAGAACATTGTAGATGTGAGTTGCTAACTGTCGTGATAGTGAATGAATGAGGTTTTTCTTTCATATCTCGCAAATTTCTGAAACTATCGCGTAGAAGGCCAAACTTCTCAAAACGCCCTCGTAATCATAATTAAGTTAGTCCTCAGTACTTTTGAAAAAGAACATTTTTTATCTATTTTGATTGTCTTATTAGGAACTTATGAATATTTTAGCAATAGGAGAGTATATGGCACTCTTATTAGTACAAGGCATAATTTGCTGCCCTTACAGGTTTCCTTTTTACAGGATTTAGAACTTGTATCTCAAGCGGAGAATGAATGCATGCATAAATCAAATAAAACTGCATTAAAAACGCTGATAAAATATTTAATTCAACTCACGAATAAATGTTTGGCACATTTACAGACAACTCGTTTGTTTGACGCACATTCCAAAATTGTTGATTAACTTCTAAAGATTTATCTTGTGAATTATATAAGGTAAATTTTTGTACCAGGTGATTATGAAATTTATTTACATTTTCTGAAAAAGCATGTTATTATTGCAGAATATAAGTCTGGTAACAAATCACGCAATAGAACACATATTCAGTAAATCTTAATGTGACCACATTGCATGACTATTCACAGCTCCCAGCGCTTCTCCACGGCTAATCAAATCGAGTGAGGGTGCCTTTCAGGGTTATCAGTGTACGCAGACAATGTCAAGAAACCATACCATATTCCATAATACTGGCACGATCAATTTTTGTTCTTCCAACAGTGATTGCAGCGGGATTCTTTCCGGAGGATTCTAATACTACAGTGACCATCCTTTGTGAATCACGAGAGGTCCAATTCCTGTAGTGCATTGCAAATTCTAGCCATTTCTTCCGATGCACCTTTGTTCGTATGGGTGCAATGGCCATTTGTCTGCTTCGGCTCTGCCATTTCCAACATGATTTGCTGTACTGCCCTTATTGGCACTCGTTGGGAGCCCCCTGGTTCATTTGGACGGCAAGTGCTCAATTGCGCCTGTCGATTGCCATGCACACATCGATGATGCGGGTGCTCCGGCATGCGCACATCAATGATCCGTTTGTCAAATAACAGCAACACGCAACCAGTTCACAACTGTGCAGAAAGCCAACAAACATCCCCTTTTACAGATCAGATAGATCACTCGATTTATGCATGACAGCAGCGATTGTGTGCAGAGTACTGACCTCTCACCTTTAATACCTACCAGGCGAGCTCGCGCCACATGCCTTTTTTTATTGGTTACGCACCACTGACGGCAAATAATGTGGCTTGACTGTGTTTAAATCTTAACACGGTCTTAGAGGTACGTAAATAAAAACAAAAAACCACTAATCCACAAAGAGGTTTATTAATGATCCAGATATACATTTCGGGGGCTACGCTCCCTTCATCAGTGATTGAGTAACGAGAGAAGAAACCAAAATTTATAACATACAAAGACCAATCAGACATCAGTATTATTTACAAATCACCAATCAAAAGAAAGCAACCAATACAATGAATATACTCCAAGTTAAACAAATCCGAACAGTGTTACTTGACTAGATAAAGGTTATAAGAACTAAAACCTGATAAAAGAGCCAAAAGAACTTAACCCAATATAAAATTATTTTGTAGTTGGGTCTTTTTTGAATGGCACATGTTATCCATACAAAATATCTTATAGTAATATAAATATAAGCCAAAACTGTGGACACTAGGATAACAACAAAAAAAGAAAAGAAACCACTATTTCCACATGAATGAATTTTATAAAATAAAAACTCTTGTAAATTTCGGAGCTCTGTCTTCTTCAACAGTGAGAAACAACAAGGCCACTATATAGAACAGCGGTTAACCAATAAGAAAAATTATTTAACAATGTAGGAAACTAAAGGCATCCAATCGGCTACTTGTATAAGACCATCGAAGTTATTCAGCAACCAATTAGATGGCTTATACTTGGCAATTTGAACAGAGAGGAAGCAATTTCTCATCTTTAACAGAGCGAATAATTTTAAAACCGTGAATGGGGGAGGCCGTGGCTTGGTGGGCTTTCACTGAAAAACAACTTCAGAAGTTAAGCAACATCAGTCACTGGATGGGTGACCATCCGAGATTCACAATCTTCACCCCCCCCCCCCCACCGGCTGCTGTGACCATCATACAGCAGTCGTTAATCCAGGTTCATCCAGGGACCCAACACGTCGGCCTCAGGCTATACAGGCCCTGGAGACGTATTGGATTACAATCAATCAATCAATAAATAAATCTATCGAGAAATTATAAACTTCTTGTAAAATTTGATCTGCAAAAGCAAATATACCCAGTTTTCCATTTTTAATATAGGAGATATGCTCCTTCATTCTAGTTTTTACCCTTCTTTTAGAATGTCCCAGATAAAAATTATTCCAAGATTTTTTTACCATGTTTAGCCTTTCCTCAGAGTATTCGAACTTTTGAAGGCTACTTTATTGTTGAATTTTCTGTAAATCCTTTTAAGACCTCTGTTCAAATTTGCATTCCATGGAAGGAAAATAGCTTTACAAAAATCATTTTTGACGTTCCTCAAGGAGGTGACTTCTAACGTCACTTGTCTCTTTATCATCTTCATTAAAAGGTGTTAAGTTTAGGCTAAGCAGGAAAGTCAAAAGGCGAAAATATGCTTTTTTTTTGCAACCGTTTCTTAGCCATTGAAATCCTTGCATTGCGATAAAATATTCACTATCGTTAATGGAAATCCTCTCTTCAAATATTTATTTGGAAAAGATAAAAAGATACGCTTAAAAACTAACAAATGAAGAGGAATGAAAGACTAGGGACAAACCAATATGAATAAAACACTGGGCAACAAAATTTCTAAAAGTTCATGCTTTCGATATGAAAACAGTCAATTCTTAATGAATTCAATATGCAGAACACGAATATGACTAAATAAAGCTGGATTGGCTACGGTTTCTTAGTAATGTGCGCTTGAATGCAGTTACTTGAATGATGATCCATTCTTATCCATAGCTTTTATCCATCTGAATTCTTAGTCTTGGCATTCTAAAAATTGTAACCCGAATAAACCTTGCATCGGGATGTATCTAGTATCTGTTCTTAACATCTTTCATTGAAGGCTCCGAATATTAAACTGTTTTTTTTTAATTGTAGATTGTTCGGAGCTTGCTTCACTCCCGCTGACTCATTGTGGAGGTGCCCTGATTCATCCATCTGCTTTCCAGGAAAAATCGACAATGCCATCCGTCGTCGAAATGTTTTTCTTATTCAAAAATAATACCATTGCTAATAGTGCATGAATATTTTACAGAAATTTTCAGTATTCTTTATCACGGATCATTTTTTGGCCTCTTTACCATATAACTATGGATAAGGGAAATATATTAAAGAAGTGCTCGTCTGGCATTGTTCGGGCATTTTGAATTCATGAGAACATTGAACGCATGTCGAGAAGTCATTTCTATAAAATCCGTGTTAATTGTCCGGATTTACGATTCACGTTTTGTAAGACTGTAGCTTTTATAGAAATTAACTTACTGAACAATTGATAAGGTAATAGATCCTTCTGTGCATTTTTTATGAGGTGGTCAACTCGTATCCTATCCATGTCGATGCAAGCCTGCAAGCGAATGGAGACATTTTTATAAAATTTTTGGTTCATGTCCACCGGAACAGAGTTGAACTCCTGCAGAACTATATTTTTGATAGTTAATTGCGATATCTGGTGTTGGTATATTTGAGTCGTTCAATGACCCACAGAAAGAATCGATAAACAGTCTGATAATCCCGCCGTGGTGGATCTACGACTCTGAAACAGTTCTTTTAAACAACGAACTAATTAGTGCTACCGTGTCGATGGTCCAACTTTACTAGCTTTTGTCGATGCATCTCTTATGTTATTGGTTAGTGAAATAACCTTACACATTGTACGCATTTTTCTGAGGACAAACGTTCTTCCGCCATTATGAAGCTTTGTTAAAACTGTTGATCACTTCTGCTCCCGTGTCAGAATTGTATTTAATAATAACACAACAATTCTTTCCTCTTATGAAGTATCCTTGCCGAATTATCCTGCGTAAAAATCTCATTTTACTTGTCGGATTAGTGAACTTTACGAGCAGTAATTCTGCCATAACAGACGTAAACATTGTTATAATGAAGACTTATATCGTAAAGGATGTAAAGGTAAATATTAAATTTCAGTACCTTTTCAATTTTATTTACAACTAACCCTCGTAAATTTTCTGGACCCCACTTCTATTATATGAAGAAAGATATATAATAAAATTCAAAATTTATATCGCTTTGCTGTCATCGTTCCTCGGACAAATGCCAAAGGCGATTGGATGGAGACTATAGGACCTATTCACACAATAACTTCGTTGGTATCAGAGTGCGGCAGCTGTGAACGTGCGCGAAAACGTTTTGCCCTTTGGCGACAGCATCCTATACGTGCCATCATTTAAATCGAAACAGAGAGGGGACTTGTCGGAGAAGGCTGCTTGGTGCCATTTTGCCAACCAAGTTGCTGCGAACCTCGACACAGTAACAGTTAGTCATTCGTCCCTGAAAACCATTCGAATAATCCGTTTTTTATTAAACTTATAATAGTACTATTTCATTGATCGATCCGCCCGTTGCATTCCCTTTATAGGGCCCTAATCACATGACTTCCGTTTTTGTAGTCTGCTTTGTGTCCATACATACAAGTCCATAGATGATATTATCTGCCCTCATAATTAAGTCATAACCGAAATAGAAATGTCATTGCATATCTAGAGTTAATGATGTCAGGGATTTCAAATTTATAAGGGGCCGGCGAGATTTCACTCTATTCCAAATTGTACATTTACTTACCGTCCAATTTATTAAGGACACCACTTCAATACAGTGATATTTCGACTTACGACACACTTTCCGGGAACCAAATAGTGTCGTAAGTCGAGGACTCACTGCGTTGTTGTTTCCCGTTGCCTGCAGATCTTTATAAAATTTTCTGAGCATTGATTCCATAAGGTGCTTGAAACTTTCCACACGAATTTTGTAACATGTGAGACCAAAGTTGCATACTGGTAGTCGGTTGTCGTTTTTTATGTTAGACCTCCCGTTCCAATTCCTCCCAAAGATAATCGATTAGTTTTTGATCGGGTGACAGTTCTGGCTAATCGATCATTGCGAAGTCTGCGTGTGTTCTTCAAACCTCTTGCTAACAATTCGGGCCCTTTGTCATGGAACATTGTCCTGGTGAAAGATTCCATACCCTAAAAATTAAAAACAAACAAGCAATGGTCATGAATACAACATTATTTTTATTCTTATGGTTGTTATTAGTTCTTTTTTACAAGGGCCGTTTGATAAGTAAGGTAAATTTTGTATGAGTCGTTGCAAAAATGTTTTTGTTTTCACGTGTGCTGATTACCAGGTTCATGGAAAATTTCAACCAGAATCTAGTTTACGTGCTATTTTCGGTTCAAGCAGTCATTTCCATAAAGACAAATCCTCAATCTACGTCAGTTTACACATTGAGAAAAATCTCGACACTTCGGAAATTCGTCCTCTGAGAGGCAATTTTCGCTAATTTCGAGAAAATGTGATAATTTTATATTGTACTATGAATTCATACACTTGTTGTTCCACCATCACACAGATCAAAAACCGCAAAACTGTACGAATTGAGTTTCAAGTTAATTCTTGAACTATCCTATTCTCTGGACATGAACCCATGTTACGTTTTCTTGTTTCCAAACATAAGAATTTGGATGGGAAAAACTTTCTTATCGAATGATGAAGTCATCACCGTCGTTAACGAATATTTTGCAGAATGTTGCTTTTCAGAAGGCTTGAAACGATTGGAAACTCGTTGGACCAAGTGTATAGCTCTATATGGAGACTAGGTTGAAGATAAAGAAGAATTTTCCAAAAACAAATGTTTAAATACAATTTTTACCTTCCTTATCAAACGACTCGCGTATAATTTTAGAGGTGATGCAATTTTTAATTTTCTTTGGTATTTCTATTCTTGTATTCCCTATGTTTTAGTTGACGATTAAACATAAGTGAAGCGAATAATGCATGTTCTATTTTATAGTAATTGAAGCAAATGGAGAATTTGACGTTCAGTATTCTTTTGTAACATTACGACGAAAGGGGGAGGGAAGTAAACAAAGTTGTTTTTAATATCCCCCTTTATATAATTGCTCTTTTACGAATAACTTATCTCAAAAAGGAAGATAATTTCATTCAAAGCACTAACGGAAAATTTTCTCGTTATAACATAAAAGGTTCAGTTCGTTTAAGCCTTCTCATCCATTAAGAGGGAAGAAGAGGTTATTAAATAACATAATTATAAGGTGGCATGTTATTGTTTTCAGTTGAAACCTCTGCTTAATTGATTAAATGCGTGCCACTCTGGTTAAAGAATAGATTTTTACCTGGAATTTAATTCCACACGTGATTTAATCAAGTCTCCTTTTTTCCTCCTTCCCTCCTTAAAGTTTTAATGCAGCAGATTAATTAACCTCGGGCTTTTATGAAAGGAGGGTTGCGGGAGAAGGGGATAATTGTCTCATTATTAACAAGTAGTCCTTGATGAAGAGGTTATAAAGCACCTGTCGCCGTTGTCACCTGTCATTCGAACTCTTGAAGATATTTCCCCCTTCTTACCGGCTTAAAAAACACGACTAACCCCTTATCAAGACTTTTTATTCATTAAGTTCATTATAGCAATCTTGCACTTTCCCCTGAAGATTATTTTTTTCAATACGTTTTGCTGCCACTTCTTTTTTTTTATTAGGGATGATTAAATTATTTAAGCGAAAGAGGTTTTTGAATATACCATCTTTGAATGCTTATTTTTTCCCCAAGTCTAGCAAAGAAATTACGTTTAGAATTATTCTTTATCTTTCGTGATTTAAGCGCCGAAAGGAATGTATTATTAAGGGTCTCGTTTTTGTTACATAAATGAAATCAATATTGTATTATTCCGTCTTGTCTTCTTCGTCGTTGCTATATTTAATATTAATTTATTTATTGTGTGACATATTAAAAGGAAAAGAAATCATGAAGCTGTCGTGTCTAAAGCAAGTCTTGTCAGAGCAGAAAATTCGAAAAGGAAGATAAGATAAACATCTGATTCGAAGTGATGTCTTCTCCTAGTTCCCATACAACTCACTATCCCCCACTTCGCGTTTTCCTCTGTCATTTTATAACTTTCCATTAGTAATGGTGATGATTTTTTTTGCTTTTTTGGTCTATTTTAATCCTGTTCCATGGCAATTCATAAAAGTTTGAGCACGTTTTATGGTGACGAGTCACGTAAAATCTTCATAGAAGAGAACAATTTGTTGCGTCCACTGTCTCCTAATGAGATATGAAAGAGATATTAAAATTTACTGTCTACCTCCCTCTCCTCTCTCTATCTCTCTCGCGTTTTATATTCCCTCTTCTGTCACCTCCGCCCTCTTCCCCGAAAACTGCACTCACACATCTTAAAAGAGCAGACCCCAGCTAACTTGTCTTTATATAGACGCTCTTCGGTCGAGTGACATTTACAAGTTTTATTAAGGCTGCCATTGTATTTTTCCCGAGACGGAACGTAGGTGTGTGTTAATTTTTATCAGCAGAAAGAGAGAGAGAGAGAGAGAATGTGTGTGAGTGAGTGAGAGAGAGAGAGAGAGAGAGAGAGAGAGAGAGAGAGAGAGAGAATGTGTGTGAGTGAGAGAGAGAGAGAGAGAGAGAGAGAGAGAGAGAGAGAGGAGACACTGTTGACACGAGAGGTTCTGTTTTATCAGTCGCATCTACACTGATGAAGTGGCCTATCTCGTGTCAGCTGCGGCTTGTAAACACGGAACAGCTGGGCGACGGTAACCATAGAAACAGGATCGCCTCCATGCCAACACTCCACACATATGCACCCACTATTTAAACACACACATACGCACATAACACACGCTCGTTGATATAGCATGAGAATAGTAGTAGTAAGTGATAAAACCTCGTATCTTATGGATCTTTCTGAGTAATAGCTTTAATTTTTGTTTTGACACAGACGCTTCTAAAAAATATATAAATAAATAAACGCCTCGCGCGCAAGATTTTTCTATGTGGTTTTTGAAAGGCATAGAGGTAGAATTTCATGTAAAAAAAATAAAATTTAATTTTAAAAAAGAGTGTCTTTAAAAAATGCTTTTTTTTTCTCTTCAAAGAAAAATGTGGAAGAATCTTTGTTCCTGAGCAATACATAACTAATCTTGTTTCTTGTACCCAAATTTTGAAAGAATAAAAATAGAACTAAATGAATGGGGATGAGAGACATGATGCTCTTTATAGAATGCATTTTATGTAAAGGAATCCAAGAAATAAGATCTCTCACTTTTTAATTCAAAATAAACAAGCTAATGGCCTGAAATCTAATTTATTTTTAGTAAGTCTCTTAGAAGATTTTATTTCATATTTTTTTCCCCTTCACGTTCTGACAGTCTTCGAAAACATGTTGAATAGCTATTTATCAAGCAATAATAAAAAATGAAAGTGAAAAATTATCCTATCATACTTACATCTAGTTACCTTCAGTTTCCTGACATTCCTCTCGGCGAAAATGGCCAGAAAAAAAGCCCCAGGCATTTTTATAGTAGCCTCCACCACATGGAAGAAAAGACGAGGAACGATTAAAATGCACTTCCTAGAAAAAAATACTAATTAAATGACTTTTATTAAAAGCATATAAGAAAATATGATTAATTGAATGATTTCTTTGTGTTCAGATGCACTTAGATAATAATAAAAACTTAAGTTCCTTTCTCGACAATACGTTTTAGAGAAAACGGTCTAGAACAAAAGGTCGAGGTGACCCCAAAGGTGCTCGATTGGTTTTAGATCTGGGGAATTAGGGAGCCACGGAAGTGCTTGGAAGGTTTGATCATACTCCGTGAGCCATTCTGGCCGTATGACATGACTCACTATCTGGCTGGAAAATCTCATCGTTCCTCAAGGAAGACAGTCAGCATGTATGGATGTAGCAGAGAGAATGACTAGAAAATATACCCCAGAACATAACACTACACCACCAGCTTGTGTTCTTCCAGCAGTGGTTGCAGGGTGATTTTTTTTGGAGGTCTCCCGCTGGATACGACAGTTTACATCTCAGAAACTGTGAGTCACTAACCGGAGAAGGCAATCTTTTCCAATTACAAGAGGTCCAATTCCAATGCAAATTGCGGCTGTTTTTGCCGAAGTACAGTCTTTTTCAGCAATGCGCAGTGACTATCTGTCTGCTTTGGAATCCCGTACTCAATAGGGTGCACTTTATTGTCATTATCGACACATGTCTGGCAGTCTTCTGTTTCATTTGGACGGAGTTGCTCAACTGCCGCGTTTCGGTCGGTTTACACTCATCTTCACAGTAGCATATAGTGCTCGCAGTTTCTACGCCGCACAATCACAGCAGCACATGAACAGTTCACAAATTGCGCCTTTTTGGAAATGCCAACATCCTTGGCCCAAACTAATGATCATTACCTTTTGCAAATCTGATAAATTGTTCATTTTACCCATAATGATGCGTTCTTCAGACATCTCATCTCTTACCAACTGTACGAGCTCGCGCCATGTATCTTTTTTTTTTTTGGGGGGGGGGGGCTACCCGCCGCTGACGATAAAGTAGGGGGTGGGCATAACAATATGGTATGTGATAATATGGTTACTGTTTAAAGTTTAGATATTTATCTTGAGACTTCAAAATATCTCGAGATATACGGCTCGTACGAAAAAATTGTTCATGACCAAAAGTTCATATCAAAGGGAGACACAAGATGGCGCTATCACTTTCCCTAAACCTCACATATTGAAAATTTCTTAAGTTATAAACATTTAGTAATTGTTTACCGTCGCCTCGGGTACTGCATAATTGACAGTATGAAAATGAGGTAAGCTTATTTCACGATGACCAACTTTCTTTCTTCCTTCAATTCTGATTGGGATCACTCAGTTTCTTACGTAGACAAACCTCACATCGTACAGTATGAGTGTTTGGCCATCTATGACATCTACCGTCGAAGAATATATAGATCTGTCCGTCATCAACATGAAATATCACATGCGGACTATCTCCTTATTTTGACATTAAAGTATACAGGGTGTACCGGAACGTCATGTACAAACTTGGAGGGGAGATAGTATGGATGATTCTAAACAAAAAAGTTCATTTGAACGATAACTGAGATATGAACAGAAATAAAAATGCTGCCACCAAGATCAACAAGTTAATAACTCAGGTTCTCTTCCACCCAATATGAAATTTGGGAGAATAATAGTGTGCATAAAACTATGTATACCGTTAAAATTTGGTCGAATTCCAACGACTAGTTTCCGAGTAACTCAGTCAACATCGTTCCCCCGTGCTCACGTGTTAGTAATACTATCCATACTATCTCCCCTCCAAGTTTGTACATGACGTTCCGGTACACTCTGTATTGTATATACCCCTAGAGTCACTAACTTCGTGGACTCGGCTCATAGCATCGCTGGCGCACAGGTTACATAACTTGATGATATCTTACGCAATAAGTTCCTCTCTCGTTCCAGAAGAGCTAGTTGCGTGCATACAAAGTAAACAGAACTACAGTCTCTGCTTTGAATGCGAGTGGGGGAACTCCAGAATGTCGCACCTTGAGCAACGGGCGAAGGTGAAATCTTGCCAAAATTTGGCAAAATTAAGCAAATTTTGGCATAGCAAGAATTGACTGTTGGTACACGACAACGCCCCTGCACATAGGTCGGTGCTTGTCCATTGGCACAGCAAGAGGTCGTCGTTTTGCCACATTCTCCAAACTCACCTGATCTTACACCATGCGATTTCATTCCTGCATGAAAGAAAAGCTACGTTAGCATAGGTTTCAATCATCAATGCCTTTCAGAGGTGTTTCTAGTAGCTATACCAATGCTGGTAGATTGCTTAGCGGCCAGCGCGACTATCTTGAGGGAGAATTTGGATATATGTAAGCGTATGTGAAGATATTGTCATATGCTGCTACGAAAACAATAGTTCACGAACTTAATGCGTTAGATACATTCATTTCACTGTACAGGATTAAAGAAGTAAACACTTTCAACGTTTTATAGAAACATCATTAAATATGTAGACACGCAATGATACAGAAGAAAGATTTATCACTGCCTTTGTTTTCGACATCATCAAGAATAAAAACAAGAAATGCATAAGTGCATTTTTCAAAGATACAAGAAATCCGATACGGCGAAATCTCAGAGACGTATTGTCCACAGATTCTATGAAGGTGCGAGCATAGCTATTGAATTATCAACTGTTGTTTTTTCCTCCATTCCTTTTAAAAGGTTTCATATTAATAAATGTTCGCATTTTTATTATCAGTTTGTGGATTTCTAGGACCAATAAAATGGCTTTATATTCCTTGCGCCATTAACTCTTATCCGGCGGGCTGTAGGTCGGACATTTAGATATTTGGGGTTGGGGTATTTTATGAAAATAGAAGTGTAAGAAAATGATTGTATAATTATCCAGGACTCGAGTATGCCGTTTAACATAATTATTTTATATTTAGAACTAATGCACTTTTCATTATAATGTCAGCATTGCATTAGAAAATGGTATCATAGCTCCTGGATAACGCTTCAGTGATGAACTCGTGCAATATGTTGCAACATTTTGCAATATGTCGAAACGATGTATTCACTTCATACAGTCTTCATGACGTAGGCTACCGTCTCCGCGCGACGAGTTGATTGATATAGGAGAGATAATTGCCACTAGGCGCGCTGGCAGACAAAATAAAGTTTTTCAAAAATAGGATTCATCTATAGTCTGGTCCCGCTATCTATAAATAAAAACGAAACGCGCATGCTCAAGCTGGTATGAATCCGCGTTAAAAGGGAAACTGAAACTATTCTAAGGCGTCCGCTTGATTGCTTGTATTTGAAACTTCCCATAATGGAAAAATACAGAGCAATTTTTAATAACGAATAAAGCACAGATACACGTATGAATTTTTTATTTATATCTCATCAAGTTAAATGGCCTATGAAGGGTCGGGGTCAATAAAAAGCAAATTTCTTCGTGAAGTATATATAAAACGATGGACTGTAATCATTTTACCAGATTCTACGTAACAGAATCGTTATGAGATACAAAGTGTTTCAAAAAATGTATACACACTTTAGCAAAAGAAAATATATAAAAATTGCAACACTAAATTCATACAGACATCAAGTGATGAATATAACTCCTCTTTGACTTCCACAATTATCATGATGTTTAAAGTGATTATCATAAGCGTCGAGATACTTTTGAATACGGTGAACAGTTGCTCCTATCCATTTCCTTACAAACTGTTATCAAGTAATCTCCCACGTCTACGTCTGTGCGGTCTTCTTCGGTCGGGAGTTGTCTTCATTCAAAGCATGTAATAATCTTGGGATATAAGCTTTCGATTTTGTTGTTATGGAAAAAGTTATAGATAACATTTAGTAAAGTGGCTATCCACGACGTTTAATATTTTCTGGCCAGGCTAGGCGAATCTTTAGCATATAAATACAAAATCTGTGTATTTAACCCCCCTGCACTTCAAAATATTTAGCATTCAGCTTCTCGACCCTATATGTGAAATTGGCTAAGCCTTTGGAAATATTTGACAAGGTCTTTTTTCCCCTGCCTAATTTCGGCAAGATAAAAGCCAAGTCTTCGAAACATTATAAAATCCACAAAACTTTTTCAAACGTCTAACCTGCATTTTTATAATAAGAAACCTTACTCTCTTTGAAATCCGTCCTTTAACACCTAAGAAGAAACTCGAGGCGAGAGGGAAATACCCTTAATCGCATAGAATATGATGAATGACATTTAAAAAAAGAGACCATGATTAATAAAGAAAAAAATAAGGCGCTGATACTATCCATAATCCACCTGGACATTTCAGATGATGCGATAAACCTTGATCACGTGCGTGGAAGTTTATTATCGTCGACGATGTCATTAATTAGGATAAAAAAAATCGAGCATAATTTATTCAGGAGCGATAAGCAACGGAGAGAAGAGACTGGAGCGATAAGCAACGGAGAGAAGAGACTGGAGCGGCCGTTTGATTAACTACCTGCAGTAAGGAACGTTTTACGAGCTGAAAGCGAACTAGGATTCAGACAGCCTAAGAAATAACAGAGACAGAGGAGAAAGCAAAACCCTACAATTTTATACGTTTTTTTGTGCATATTAAAAATGATGCAAACGAGAAACACGTTATGTAGAAGGAAAGAAAGATGATTGTAAGGGTATTTCATAAAATAAAAAAAAGGGATGGGAGGGAGAAATATGCCTGGTGATTGTCTTCTGTTTTCTGTCAGATGGCGGTACATTAGAATTGAAGCAAGAAAGTTCCCAGAAAGTGTCTGGCTGTGAGGTTTGAGCGTGCTCTGTTGTTGCTAATCGAGTGAATGGTTTTTGACGAAAAGGAAGGAGACGGTAGAGATGATAGGAAAAAAAACGACGGTAGGGAAATTTAGGGGTGAAGGTGGGTGCTAATATTCACGCGCACAAGATTGAGCTTGAGGAACTGACGGACAGACACACGCATACTGAGTCACATATTTCCCCAATATTTTAGATAATTGTATTCAAGGAAAATCTTGCTTGCTAAAGGTGTGGAGTAGTGCTAAGACAGGGGCTGATATCTGCCGCCTTCCCCTTCCTTCTGTTCATTCACTCTCTCTCTCTCTCTCTCTCTCTCTCTCTCTCTCTCTCTCTCTCTCTCTCTCTGTTCTTTCGCCAAATAGTGATTGATTTTGCCAGTCAATAGTCTAGATGTAGAACAGATTCTTCTCTCTCGCTTGCACACATTTTTTTTCCTTTATTGGTTTCCCATATTTCGTATTTCTTTTCCCCTCTTTTTCATTCCGCTTTTTCAACTCCTTTTTTTTGCCTCAATTTTGCAGTCTTTCATTCTTTTCCCCACCTTACTTGAATATTTTTAATTTTTATATAAAAAAATTAAATTGTTACATTCGAAAATTTTATATATTATCTAATTTAAAATGTTTTTAATGTATAGATTTATAAAGTTCAAAGAAGAAAAATAAATAATATTATAAATTATTCACTGGAAAGTTTTTTAGCGTTGTTCCAGTCTTGTTGGTTTATTGATGTGATTTAGACCTTAGCATGACATCAAACTCCCGACAGGCAAAAGATATCGAAAAACCGTCGACCGTCGACGACTTTATAAAGTTTAAGCATCTGAAAAGTAGATCAATAAAGGAAAGAATAAACTAGAAAGAAAAGTTAGGGCGACTCTGAACTCACTATTTATTCACATCGAAATTGAAGCGATACTACGTGAAGATGGATAGAAATCTAAAGAGGAAAAGCAGACTCAGATTTACAATAAAAGTTTAATTCTCCGTTCCTTATAAGAAAGAGTATTGGAATTTAGATGCCTCAATCGTTGATTGGTTCTATAACGTAATCTATCTCGCTTATAAGAAATGAGAGAAAATTCATAATGATACTACATAATGTAGTAATATGCTAATCTGATATTATCTATCAAAGTGAGAAATACAGATCTATTAACGAATTCTTATCACATTTAAAACATTAGCAACTCGACAACGAACTAAAAGATAGTAGCCTCAATGTGTTAAATGAAAGACTAGCTTTTTTCCTTCAAGCAGACCGCTGCATCCTACTTCAATCGTCTGCCGTTAGGGCACAGATGTAATCAAACTGGTAGTCTTGCAACATGAGAAGACATCTGTGTCTTGGATTATGCGAAAAGGAATCTAATGGTGACTTATAGTATAATGCAGGTACACTTACCTCTTCGTATTTCCACATGTGCTCCCTTAAATTTGTTAACTTTCGAATCGAAATAGTAGGATTTCTCACGGAGTCTGATCCATTTCAGTTGCCCATGAAGTAAAATGACCCAATCCCAATCAACAAACAATTGGATGATCGAATTTCTGAAATGCCGTTTCTATTCTAACCGATCTGTAACTGACAACAGCGAACACAACTGTGTGGAAGTCGGAAAACTTTCCTTAGAACTTTAAACCAAAGGAAATGCATGGCTTCCAAGTTATATCCTTCAAAACAATGATGTCCACCAGATTTTTCTTTCATCCAGCAAACTGTTGCAGGTGGCGATTGATGTTGTGTCGAAAGGTTCGACGTTTACTAAAAACGGAGCTAGCAGATGTGCACATCATGACGGTAAGGCGGATGGCAATACTGTGAAGGCTCGTCGTTTTTACCAGAAGAAATACCATTGCTGTATGTCTCCGGTGCCTGACATAGAAACCCTTCGGAATCGAATTGTGGCAGGTTGTACGGAGATACGAATTTAGGATGACAAGAATGACAAGAATAGCAAGAAACCACTAATCCACATCAAACTTTTATTTGAACGAATCCACATCAGATAACAGAACTCTCTGTACAGATCAAGTTCTTGTACACGCTGATGAAGACAGCTTGGCTACTGAAATGCGCATTCGTTCGAATAAAAGTTTGATGTGGATTAGTGGTTTCTTGCTATTCTTGTCGATCCGTGTCCACTGTGTCTGGCTCCATTTCTTCCTGAATTTAGGATGCTTTTCGCGGGCCATGAGACTTCGATGTGAGGCCTACGTTCACGCAGGGGATGGACATTCTGAACATCTCGTTTAGGAAAATGTAAAAAAGGTGTCATAGCTACACTTTCATAACTCTGAAATCATACATTTCCTAACTCATTTTGTAATAAACGTTGTTTTTTTTTTGTTATCTACATATAAGGAGTTCATTCCTAAAAAAAATGTTCACTATTTTTGGTTGGTTTGGTTTGTTTGGTATTAACGTCCTTTTTAACTTCTATGGTCATTTCATTAACGCCGCAAATTTTGCCTCTCAAGGGTTCTTTAACGTGCAGCCGGCAAACGACTGCACGGGACCAAGGGCTTTACTTCCCTTCCGAAGGAAGTGCGTGATCTCAGGACTTCCCCCCTGAAAAATCCTCGTCGTCCTCGGCCGGGATTGAACCCGCGTACTCGGGCATCAGAGGCGATCACGCAACCACTGAGCCACCGAGGCCGATCCACTATTTTTGAAACACCCTGTATAAACAAAATCTAAAGACTTTAAGTTTTAACAAACATAAAAATGCTCGCTTTAGAGAAATTCTAAATGTTTTCCATGTTTGGTTTATGACTATATCTGACCGAGCTCTTTGATTTTACTCCGTAAACGAGCGGGTGTCAAACCCTAACCTCTTTCTTCTTCTTCTTCGTCCTTAGCTATTTCCCATTATTCGCATGGGGTCGCTATTTCTAAATGCCCGAAATTTAATCAAAATTTAATTTACGAAAAAATTAACTTTAAATATTAACATCTAAAAAATGAATCTTTAAAGACAGGAGTGAAGAAATGACCGTTATTCTTGTGCTGATTAAATTATATCATCTTGAATTCCAGGTAAAGGAAATGGCGAAAAGGAATTTAACTGTAGCAGCCGCTTCTGTGCATATAACGATAACAATGAGGCTCGTGGAACAAAGCTTCTCTTCTTTCACGTCATTTGCAGGCTTTTCTTTATCTTAATGTTTTTGTTAGTGTTGAGAAATAAAAAAATAATAGAATAAGTAATGAGATTTGGCAGAAAGCGATGGTTATAATCAGCTTCAACAGATTGAGGGGGGAAGGGGAAGGGAAGGAAGGGGATTTCCAGCGTTGCCTCGTTGCAAAGTGTGGTGGCTTCCATATTTGATTATGTAAATCCGTCGGTATGTACTTTAGTTGGTTCTTCCACTACCCTCCCAGCCCCTCTTTCCCTTATGCTCTGATTTGGCTTGAAGACCTTTAGCCCGCGAGCCGAAGCTAACGAGGCCAGAGTTGAGCTTTCAAACTGCAACTTAGTGGGGCGCCTCTTTCCCCCCCTCCATCGCCATCACCCTTCACTCTCGTCCGCCTTCATTAGGATGGAAAAGTTCTCAAACATACGGAACAGACACAAATGCGAAGAATCAAATTAACAAAATTATTACTGAATGGCGAACAATCATATTAACGTCGGAAATAATAATAATAGCGTTACGAGTATATGAATCCAAGAATCACAAATGATTTATATTAAAATTTATTCAGCTTACATAGTTAAAGCTTTTGCTGCATATTTCAATAAACTGGAAGCAGCTCATTATAAATGATACTCCTAATATGGCAATGTCTATGTTGATGCCCTCGTTATTGCTGGAGAAAAGCTGATAAAAATTCAATGTCATGGTAATACCTGCGCTCTGGGAAAACTCTCTTGTTGCATTTTTGATTATGAATGCTATTTTCATCGCCATTCTTATGAAATTTCAGATTTCTATGTTTGTGTGAATTTCATTTTTATCTTGAAAAAACTAAAATAATCTAAAAGTACTGCTGACCAGTGATTATGTAATATTTAAATGGACAATTTAATGACTTAATTCCAGGAATGTATTCCTCATATTTAATTGTTTATTTGTTGTACTAAAGCATTCCATTGGATTGAGAAAAATATCAATTAATCATCTGTTTGAATCTTTATATAAAGATAATATAAATTAGGGCGAAACGATTTCAGCTTGATAGGTAGAGGTCATGAATTGAGAACGTATTCTGTTGGTAACTCATTTCATAAATGGATACCATTATACAGGGTGATTCAGAAAGGTAGGTCAAGAATGAAATGCCATGTACAGTTGTAGCGGGGAACAAAATTTTTCGTACAAAATAATGCAACTTGTACGAGACTAGCTAATGTAGACAAAAACAGCAAAACTCATTAGAAACCTTTCACTTTACCCACTCGAAAAAGGGCAGGGGATGAGAATTTTTCACCGGGTTTTTTGCTAAACCCACATTTTACATGATGCTTTACAACTTTCTAAATGACATATGGGGTCTAACCCCTACCCCTACAAAATTAAAATTATCAAAATTTACCTCTTCGCCCCCAGGGACGCGAAATGTTTTTATTCTGAATTAAGGGACATTAAAACCAAATAATCAATATTCATTTTCCCCCAATCTGTTCCCCTTGAGTCGTTATTTGGACCTAAAGACGGGGCACCAATTATGAAACACCCTGCATATAGCGTGACAATTATTGACCTATATGAAATAAAAAATCAAATTTTCAAAAACTACTGAGTTCAAAAATTTTATTCAAATATTAAAAATAAGTACAGAATTCGGATTTAGTTTGACATGTTCGATATATTTGCCATCAACGGCTATGATGTGGCGCAGACCAAGAGCAAAATTCTGCAAAATTTGCTGAAGTGTCGAGACATCGATCTTTCGATAACCTCCTGAATGGCTGTTTTGAGCTCAGCGATGGTTCCGGGGTTATTTGCGTAAACTTTGTTTTTAATATTGCCCCACAAAAATGGGTCACAAGGGTTGAGATCACGGGAATATGGTGGCCAAGCGATTCCCATTCCAGTGGCCTCTGGGTACCCCAAAGCCAGAATGCGCTCTCCCAAAGTCTCTTCCAGGACTTCAAACACCCTATTGGTCCGATGGGGTTGTGCTCCGTCCTGCATGAACTACGAGGGCGTTTTGAAAAGTAATGCCTCCATGGCTGTAACTTTTTTATTTGTTAACCGATTTTCAAAATTCTTTTTGTATCTTATACTCATATTTGTCCTCTATGTAATGCACTATTCACTTTTCGTCATAGTCCCCATCCCTTTCTACGCATTGCGCCAACGCGTGACTAGTTGGGTAAACCCGTCGGAGAGGAATTCCGGAGTTGTTGTCGACACCAGGATTGAATGGCAGCGTTTACCTCGCCGTCAGAACCGATTCATGTCCCTTAAGGGGCTCTTTCTTCTTTGGGAAGCGGTGAAAATGGCAAGGTGCAAAGTCTTTCATCTTTGAACTTCAGTCATTCATCTTTGAACTGTAGGGGCTGCAACGCCTCTTGTGTGTGGCGACTCTTGTGCGGGCGGACGTTATCGTACTCCAGAAGAGGGTCCAAAGCTGCCATTCAATCCTGGTGTCGACAACAACTCCGGAATTCCTCTCCGACGGGTTCACCCAACTAATCACGCGTTGGCGCAATGCGTGGAAAGTTATGGGGACTATGTCGAAAAGTGAATAGTGCAGTACATAGAGGACTAATGTGAGTATAAGATACAAAAAGAATTTTGAAAATCGGTTAACAAATAAAAAAGTTACAGCCATGGAGGCATTACTTTTCAAAACGCCCTCGTACATCTTTTCGAAATCTGGGTCACTTTGGGCAGTAGGGATGAGATTATTTTTAAAATTTTCAACGAAAAATGAACAACAACAACAATACGACTGCGCATGCTTAAAAAATTCCAACATTCCCTGCATTCACCCGCCAAGTTTTTGATGGGGAAAAAGTTATCAAGTTTTTTCGTATAGCTCAATAATTATCACCCTGTAAGAAGCTAAAGCAGCTCTAACAGCATCGAAAGCATTCTTCTTGCTTGCTAGTATGTCATCTTTATGCAAATAGGTTGATCATTGATGAACTAGCCGAAATTTCAGACATCTACGAGGGTTAAACTCCGTTTTAAAAGCAGAGAAATTTTTGTATAGCTTAAGAGCTTCATCACTTAAAAATTCTTTCAACGTTTCTTGAGCCAATGCCTTCCAACGCCAGAGAGCGTTTATTCTGTCTTTTTGTTGTCGAAAAAGTCCAGTTATTGTAACAAACTTTTGACAGTTATTTTTGTGCAATAATTTTTTTTATCTTCACCCCCCCCCCCTCAGAAACAATCAAATTGGCAAAACAATTTATGAGGTCACAAACTGCTCCGCGCAAACAAAACTTCATAGAGATGCAGGAAAAATGAATTTAATTAGAATGAAAACTTCCCTAGCGCCACCTATGCGGTGGAAATATCCACAAAAATTGGTTCGGGGTATCTCTGTTACAGGGGCTAAGTCTTTAAAGGGAGAGAGAGACAGAAATTGTTTTTTTTTGTAATAGTGGATATGAATTTCAGTATACGATAAATTCGAAGTCGTTTAAATAACAATTACTTGCGAATGAGATCTACTACGAGGTCTCATATTATACAGGATATACCAAAAGTTCTATCCGATTTCAAAATTCTATATTTAAAAAAAAAAAATTAACATACAGACTTGGGTCATGTTGCAAAATGTGACTCCCGCAGGCTGCATGACACGCGTCCACTAGATATCACATTCCTCCCGTACATGCTGAAACATGTCTGGTGTCACTTCATTTGATGCCAACGTCTAATGCTTTGTGGTGTTGGGGCTTCATTTCCCGAAAGTTCGGCGAAAAGGTAGATACGGACTCGCACTTTTCGAAGCGAAGGACGCAAAAGACTCTGTATTGCGGGACTGTCATCTCGACATAAACTGAAGGGAGCTCACTACGCCTTTCAGACGCACCCGAGAGAAAGTGGAACAAAACTTGACGATCCCCTCTTTTCAATGGAATGCATGATTATCACCGAAAATCACGCAAAGACTGGATTTACAGTTTCGTGCAGACTTTTGGCAAACGTTCATGATTTTTACCGAAATTCAACCAAATAGGTGGATTTACAATTTCCTGCACACTTTTGGCAAACGTTTACCTGCGATTAAAGGTTGTAGATCTACATTGTGAAATATTTTGAAATTGGATGGCAACTTCTGATACACCCTTCTGAAATTTAATATCAACAAAAAATCCAGGACTTCAATAGTTTTATACCAGTGATAGACTTTGATGTTTATCTTATTAAATTAAGTTTTGAATATCAGATATCCAACCACTTCCCAACAATACTGCCTTTCCAACAATTGAACATTTAATTGATCAATCTAAACGCATTCTCTTGTTGATCTTTTAATAAACTTGTATTGCTTCATAATTTAGAACTGTTTTAATTGTGGTCCACTTTCTAAATCTTTAATTGTTTGCTTTGATAGAATTCTTTCTTCCCTTTCCTTCGTGTTAAAGGATAAACAATGGAGGGAATGATAAAAATATGGAATGGAAAGGACTAAGGAAAAAAAAGGAGACAAACACTGAAAGACACTATAAGAGAATGGTTCTTCGACTATGACCACTTTGGTAAAATCTAATTCCAGTTCGTTCAATTGTCGGTGGAACCTTTCACGATTCTCAGAAAGCGCAAGCATTGATTCTTCGTTTCGTTCGCTAGGCCTTTTATGTCCATCGCCCTCTAACCCCCCCCCCCCCCTTCCCCATTACTTCGTTTTTCCTCCTTCTTCTACCCCCCACTCAAATCCTACTTGTCTTCCTTTCACTTGAACTCATCGCGGTGGTGAAAGCCGGTTAGGCCATAAGTTGGATTCCTCCCTTTCCCACCTCCTCCCTTTCCCATCCACGTTTCCTAAAAGGAGACCATTTCATCTTCGCCATCTTACCTGTTGTGGTCACTCCCGAAACTAATACCGTTGCGACCCGAAGAGAGTCGCGAAATTGCCGAATACATTATCGGTCTTGCGGGAATCGAAAGCCTCGACAGATGAAGGCAATAGGAGCCGAGGGGCAGCTCAGCCGCTAGGCGCAGGGAAATGAAAAATCTTCTTACGGAAACGTCAACCAATTTGGATAAAATGGACATTTCAAATCGATCGAACGTGTGAAAATGCATACAAGAAGAAAAGCAATCCTATTCTAATAATAATTATGTTAACTAAAATTTTTTTTTAAATGTTTGCCATTCACTATTCCTCTCTTGAGATTTGGTTCTAACCAAGGTCCCCAGAAATAACAGGGTGAAGATTCGCCTATTTTCCAGATAAATAAGTTTCAAGTAGCATGAAGATTTTTTTTTTTTTGCAAAATTAAGGGAGCCCTCTCTGGTACCTTTAATATTTACAGATATTTATGAAATGCTTTGATTAGCATTCTTTTAAAAATTGCACAAATTACGTTCTTAATTGCAAGATTCTTAATTGAGTACTTTTGCGACTTATAAAAGACTATTTCTTTAAACTGCCCTTAATGAACTTGAAGGTTGTGATTCCTTACTACGTTCAGTTTCACGGCTTATTTTAAGCTAGTGTAAACTCATATAGAATTGGATTGATTTACTGAAGCCATTCTTTAAATCCGTGAGACATCAAAGTTCTCCGCATCCGTTGTACCTCCACTCCATTCTTCCTCTAGCGCTTCCTTTCAGAAGCCCCTCGAATATCTCCAATTGAGGGAATTGATTTTGATTTCGTTAGCAATGATTTTTTGCCTTTTCTGTGCTTGCTTAAATTAACGATCCAATTTCGTTCAGTTAATAATTTTCTAACTCCAATCGTGCGTTAACTGAGCGTGTGTTTTATTGGGGAAGATTTTTAGGTATTCTAAAAACGAATGAATTATAATCATCTGAACAGCGTAATCTTAATATTCATGGAGAGCTTTTATTTTTGGAAATTTCATTTAAGTAATTTATCAGCCATAAAATTGTCTTCTTGGAAAAATTTTTATTAACATCCCCTTTTAGAAGTGAAAAAACAGCCTTTCACGGATGAAATTTTCAATGATGTACTATTAAACGTACCTTCTACTAGGTCAGTTACGCAATACTTTAAATCCTTTATTCTGGTAACGATTTTTCAATTTATTAAAATACAGACTAGCCTATTTGTATATAAAGCCTAAATTCCATAATAGTACTATCGACCCCTCTAGTGTTAATTAGTACCCACGAAAAGCATCCTTATTCAACACGACAATCGCGAAACATCTATTTTCCTAAAACCGGTAGGAACTACCGTAATAACAATATCTCATATCGGAGCATTTGCATCTGGGCTACTTTACCTCAAGAACTACGGGAGACAGTGGTGCTCTCGAGGTTTCGGAGAAATTTAAAATCTTATACTTTGGCTAGCTCATCATAATCGTTATTATAACCGGATCATGTCTCAACTAGATGATGGTTAACTGAGTATTTAATTTATTTGAATTAACCAATTACCAACAGTTTCTTATATTTTTTGTTCTTGGTTTTTGTTTTATTAGTCATTATCAATAAATGTAAATTTGCTTTGTTATAATTGTCACTGTACTAATGTAGGTTGTTGCCCGGGATCTTTTAAATAAAGTGTATATCAATAACCACAAACTCTTGAGGATCTCAAAGACGAAATTCGACACATTGCTGAAATTTCCCAGCACATTTTATGTCAACACGTGATGAAAAATTTCCTCAAAAAGACCGGGGTGGTCATCTGTCAGATGTTTTGTATCACACATAATCTCCATGTTTTTACTTTCTAATAAAGCGAAAAATATTATAAATTTTCCAGTGAAAAATATGTTTTATTATAAAATTAAAATGTCAGCTCATTTTGAGATACCCTTTATAAATGATTATCGATTTTGATGTCTGCTTTATTCAGAGTTCTGAAATATGGCGGCCTCCACCTCTCCTATATGTCTGTTTGTTCAAGGAAAACTATAAAAAGTCAAGCTAGAACCAGAATTTATAGTGATTTTAACTATTTAAAGGATACAGTAATGATACAATAATAAAAGAGAACAGCAAGGCAATCGGAGTATCGTATTCAACCTGTCGATTAATCAAATAGCATATTTGTTTTGGTTTCGTTTCAGCTGCGATTTCACTGATGAAATGCCAGGAGTAATTAATGCCCTCTTCTGATTGGTTGAACGATTTTTTTTTTAAATGTGCAGGAGTTAAAAATAAGTATTATAAATGAGTTGAAAACAACGTTTTATAATATAGTACATGTAAAAGTTTATATTGATATTGCAGTACAACATTGTAACATTGAAAAATTGTTAAGTTGAATCATCATAAGTCAAGAACAGATTGTACCCCGAATAGTATCGAACAACAAATTTTTATAATATTTTCACATTTTGTATGGACTTCAGTATCAAAAATAGTAATTCGCAGTCAAATAACACTGGTCGGCATGAAAAAAAGCCCCGACTCAATTTTGTCTGATTCTTACGTAAAATGACCTCCTGAATCCGAATATAACCTCCATTTTTCCCCATCATCTACCGTTTTCGGATAGTCCCCAATCCAATTTTATCATTTTTCGATATATTTCGATGGATGAAAAGGTTTATTTCAGCTTTTATAATTCTTTTGAGGGTCTTGAAGAGTGAAGAAAACTGCTATGCATAATACGTTAGGGGGTGAATTACCCCCTTTAACTGTTTAAAAAATCATTAAAAATTTGCTATTATTTCGCTATATTTTTTTTGCTATTTTTCGCTTTTTTTTCTAAAATACGAAAAAAAAGGAAAAATAATAAAATTTTTATAATTTTTTAAAAAATTTAAAGGGGGTTTTCCCCCCCCCCCCCTTATGTACCCCTCTGCTATAAATGTTCATGTTTTAGAACTTTTCAGTCCTCTAGCCCCATAGAAGAATTTTAAAGGCCGAAATAAACCTTTTCAACCCTCTAAATCTATCGAAAAATGATAAAAATGGGTTGGGGGGGGGGGGGGCATCCCCCAAAAATGGTGGGTGATGGGGGAAAACGAAGGTTGTATTCGTATTCAGGAGATCACTTTACATAAGAATCAGCTGAAATTTGCAGACTAGTGTAATTTGAGTCTTAATATAGCATGCGCTTGTTTCATTTTTCTATCCTGCCGGAAACTGAAGTAGTAGTAGACAGTAAATAGAAAAGGGTAATGTGGTTCGACGAATCACATGTTTAATGCTATACGAGAGAATAATGCTATATGGAGAAAACAGCATAAAACCCTTGACAATACAGCTGACAAGGACTTCCATGCTAACGCCCTTGCCCGCTCCCTAAAAGCAAGAGGCTACCCCAAATCTGTGATACGCGCCTCTATCTATAAACATCGCAATTCTCGTACTAACAACAACCCCAAACCTTCTCCAGCCATGACAACACCTACATTAGTTCTTCCTTTTCATCCAACCCTCAATAGTATTAAAAATGTCCTAAGGAAACATCAACATATTATTGACAACTCTCCTCTTCTCCACTCCATTTTACCAGAACCACCAAAAGTTTCTTTTAAACGGACATTTAATTTTAAAGATATTCTGGTCCATGCTGCTATTACCAAACCACGCACTTCCACTAAGGGATGTTCTCCTTGCAATGCAAAGCGTTGTGGCGTTTGCCATTTACTTAACCCTGCAATGCTTCCTCCTTTACTTTCAAAATTAACCAGAACTTGACCTGCACTTCTCACAACTTAATTTACCTGTTACATTGCAAAGTATGCCAGAAACAGTACGTTGGAGAGACAGGCAATACCATACGCTCCAGATTTGCCGGGCATAAGTTCGATATCCTTAGCAATGCTGACACCCCTGTCGCTAAACACTTTAATTCCCCTGGTCACTCTTTACAGGCCATCAGCCTTTATATTCTTCGTAGTAACTTCCATAACAAAAAAGAAAGAAAGCAATTCGAGTCCTTTCTTATTTGGAAATTTAATTCCCTCACCCCTAATGGCATTAACCTTAGCAAAGGCACCATTCCCTCATTACCTTTCCCATATTCCTCTTCAACTTCAGCTATTCCCTAATTTGTCCTAGACTCTCTGGACCCTTTTTCTTTTTCTTTGTTCTTTCTCAGTTTTAATGTTCTGTCATATCTTTCTACTTCTATGTTCATTTTGTGTCCGTCCCTGTACTTTTTTTCGTAGGCTGTTTGTACTCTTTTATTTTAGTGACCTTTTTATGCGATACTATTTTACAGGGTGACTAGCGACCGGGCTTTGTCAAAAAAATTGTGTAACCGGGAACAGTCAGGGATTTTTTTTTCCCCAGGGAATTTTACGAAATCGTTTTGCTAGATACCCTATCATTCCTAAACTTTTTTATAATTTTAATTTTGTATGTGTTATCCTATTGCATTTTTTTCGTCACCCTCTTATTACCTCCTATTTGTCCTCCTTCCTGGCCTATCGCAACATGTCTTCAAATTCTTCTTTTACTTTTTCAGCCAATACCGTCTTACTGTTCCCTATGCCAACTATATATAAAGGCGTCCTTTAGTACTTTTTTCATAACTTCCGGATAATTCTCTAATATTCTAATTGCCTTTACAGAATTATCCTTTTTGCTTTGATAAAGGATAGTCTCTATCCGAAACGTCAGCTTTTTATTTGATTTTATATTTCTAGTTTTATTTTGATTTTATTTATTATTTATTAATTATTTTATTTTTCATTTTTATTTAATAACTATTATTTACTGGACTTTATTCTTATATGATATGAAAGCTGTTTGGATATTTTACGAATCTCTTCAGATTAATCGATGTTGTACCGCTATATTTAATATGATATTTGCCAAAATAAAAAAGATATCGATTCAAAGAAGCTCGCACGTGCCTATGTGTGCGTTCATAAAATGCATCAACAATCTATCAACAATTCATTTTAACGATTCTAAAACTTAACAGTCCATTAGTTGGTAATAAGGATATGTTTATAGACACAGCCTATGTTCAGATTTCTGTACCTTCTGTATCTCACAAAACTTTTTATTTTTTCACTTTTAAATTTCTAAAATACAAGAAACGTTGTTACTGCAAACAACGTTGCTGAAGAGCTCGGGTATTTATCATTAGATTTTCCAACAGTACAAAATCAGCATACACTTCATATTGAAAGCCATTGGAATATAAGAAATGTAAGGCGGTGATTCGTCTGGATTCTTATGTAAATAAGAGTAAATTTTAATTATAGGTGTTATACACATGAGAAGAGTGATCAAGATATGAGAGAACAGTATGGAATCTCAGTCTTTCCTGAAAGGCACATCCTAATCGCATTCCTATGAACCTCATTTAACTTGGTTGTTTTACTTTTAAGAAAATCCTTGAAATAGATAAAATTCTTCCGTCAGTGATGACTATTCCTTCAAGTAAATTTGGAGTAGCCGTGAAATTATTAATAAGAGTTCTCGGAATTAAGGCTTACTGCGTTCTTCAATCACATATTATATTTTATTATTAATTGTTTATATTGAAAACTCGTTTACGAACGACTAATTTTGGAATGCTTTTTCAAACGTTCATAATATTTCTTGTTGAAATGCCAGAAAAATTTCCTTCCTTCATCTCGAGGATTTCTGGAAGTGTTTTTTCTTTAATATTCCCCGCCGATCGTGCACTGAATATCTTCGGCAGTGGCTAGTTTGCAAACATCGCGAGAGCAACTGGCAATCGATGGATGGAATCACACATCCGAAAATATGGCCATCTTTGCTTACTTTGCCATCTTCATCAAATTATACCGTCTCGCCGAATCTCTTATAAACGATTACGGCTAAAACTGACACGAAAATCGGCGGTTTGTCTCGAGGGAAATGACCGTTAGCGTCAAAGGAGTAATAAGAGCGCTTTTTCCCTTTTGCACGAGACAAACGATTGAGTAAAAAAAATTCTTGTTGCTGTGATTTTGTTTCGAGAGTGCCCTTTCGACGAGAACGAAGGCCATTTGTTCCAGCTCTTTCACTGAAAAACGAAGTCGTGTCGCTCCTGCCTAACCTGTTCTCCGAGTGGATTTTGTTTCTCTCCTCTTTTCATCGCTCTTTTATAGAAGTTTATTTGCTCCACTTTAAAAACCTGTCTTTCTCTTTGTTGAAGAGAGCGAGCACTCCAATTTGTGGTGTTTCCATTCCCCGCTTTCTTTATATATCGTCTTTTTTTTCCTCTTTCTCTCTCTCTCTTCTTCCTTTTTATCATCCTTTACTCCTCCTTTTCGTCTCGTGAGATTAACTTATCTCGTGGCTAACGATGTTGGACAGTGTTGAAAGCCCCCCATAAACGCAAGAAATTAATGCCGCCTGTTGTAACACTCTCGCCCTCAACAGTCTCATTACCCTTGAGTGATTTCTCTCTTCAACCCCCTCTCCACACCACTCCCACCATCACCCATCCTCACACCACTTTCTATCTCACCTCTTTCACTATTATACTCTTGCCTTTCTGAAGGGTCTATTTTCACCACAGGCTTTCTTCCTCTCTCACTGTGTCCTTAACAACCTCCCTTTTTCCCGTTTTTACATTCCTAACAAGAGGAATCCATGCAATTTCGCTGGTTTTCTTTGCTTTTGTAAAAGAAATATTTTTTTATTAAAGAAGCTTTATTTCTTACAAAGTGGAACTCTGGGAATCAGGTTATGACAAGAAAAAAAAATTTTGGGTTTATTTCTGTGGGTCTTTTCATGTTTTTCTTCCTCTCAGTCTACTTATAATTCAACGTAATAAATGCCAGACGATAATTCTCATCTATTTACAGCCTTTTGGCTTTTTCCTTAAAGAAGAGTCGTAACAATATTGTCAAATAAAAATAAAGCCACGGCGTTTTGTTTCAAACCGTACGTGAATAAAACGCTCCGTTTGGTTTTCATTTCGGGCCTAAAGTTTATCTTTTAATTCTTTTTACGACGACATTAGGAAAAAGGGGGTGAGGAGAGAAAAATTTAAAAGGTAGAGAGAAAAAGAGGAGAGGACGAAGAAAAAGAGACACACTACTTGGTAAGAATATTAAAATCCTTATCTGAAAAAGAAAAGTTAATGGCCCGTGTTTATATGGTGGAGGAGGTAGGTCCATAATGGAAAGAAAGGAGTGAAAACAAATAGAGATTTAAAGCGAGTGAACATACGTCAACTTACATGTCGCAATTGAATTTAGAGTCTAAATATTTTATTTTAGCACTTAATTACGTAAATTAAGCAAATTTATAATCGAAGTTGAATTTATGTGTATTGGTTTATCTTAATTTTTTTTTCTTGTTCTAAGAGAAGATTGGACTATTGAGACTTATCTTGTAGAATATAATCAATATTACGGAAATATTTTAATAAATTTGAAGATTTATATAGAAATGTATTTTAGAAAGGAGAGAATTTTAATGTAAATAGGAAATTTTATATATGAAGGAAAAGAAAGCTCTTACTATAAAGAACATCCTGCGTTTCATCTCTCGGGTATTCTTTTGTGGCAGAGGTTTTTCCTTCATATTCAGGCAATTCCACACCACAATTTCATTATACGTTACTTGAAAAAATAAAATCAACCTAACCCGAAAAAATGAACCAATTGTTATGAAATTTTACATGTAAATACCTTTCGATCCGATAAGCAAATGTCAAAATTCCGTAGATGTGCCTGGACAAAATTTTGACCCCTCTCTTATTCCACATGGTACAACAATAGAGAGTTGTGGTCTTGCGTTTCCGT
Source organism: Rhysida immarginata (assembly GCA_023313115.1). NCBI lineage: Eukaryota > Metazoa > Arthropoda > Chilopoda > Scolopendromorpha > Scolopendridae > Rhysida > Rhysida immarginata. The sequence goes on from JAHWFO010003124.1 coordinate 4,675,335, forward strand.
TCTTTTCGTAGCATCTGAGGCTTATTTTTCAACAAGACAATACCCAATCACAAAAGGCACGCCTTTCAATGTACCAGTACGCCTTCGCCCTGCGACTCATTGCCTTAGCCAGCCAGATCATCAAAACTTTCTTGTTGAACCTATTTGGGACGTGATGAAGTGTTCCCTGAGACCAACCCAAAATGTCGACGAGTTCCCAACCAATTACAGATCATTATCAAGATATTTCTCAGAGCACCATTCACCAAATTTATGAATCCATGCCATGTCGGTTAAGAGATTGTATCCAGGTCAGAGGTAAACCAACGACATACTGACTATCTTGTGTAACGCTTTCTGTCCGATACATAAAGCAATTATTCTGAACGTGTAAGTATTTTTTTCCATGCATGGACATTCCAGGTACCAAATTTCGTGTCAGTTGCATACTTATGTATATGGGATTCAAATATGCAAAGTCTGTTTAGTTTAGGACATGAAAGTTTGCTGCACTACCTGTTCAAAAAAAAACTTGTAAGATTGGAAAAAATAATGGCACAACCTTCTTGTTGCTAGCTAGCAATAATAGTCTTTAAAATATGGTTTTTCTCTTAATCAGGGAAAAACTTCATATTCAAATCGTACCTTGTTTTTCAACAGTTTTTATTGATTTTTAAATCAATTTTTTAATAAAATAAACAGCAAAAATATTTATTTAAACATGAATACACAGAAGTCAAATATAAGTTTATCTATTTGGTTTTTACTTAAATCTATTTGGTTTTCATATTTTATAAGAAAATTATTCTCTGCATGGAAACAAATTTGTTGTTTAAAAAAATTGCAAGACATTTCTTAAAAATTCAAAAACAAATTTTCTTTTCCTTTTAAAAATTTAAGCTTATTATTATTTTTTCCCTCATTTTACGTGGTTCGGTCGTAGTTTTGTTCGGCCTAATCACGAACAAGGGGGCGGAGGGAGGCCATTATTCCCTTATAAATTACGATAACAACGATGCTTTTTGCAACGATGCAACTTGGCATAAAAAAAGGCTTTAATTTACTCGCCAGACAAAAAAAAAAAAAAAAACTTCCCATTTTCTTCATATTTTTATCCTCCTTTCCCCAACTTCTCTCTTTCTATCTTATTTAAAAAAATGAAATAGGGAAGCTTTCATTCTCTTCACGTTTTCTTAGGAAGAATAAAGTGAGAGTTTGGAAACTACTAATTTTGACGACCTTCCCTACTACCCCTTAGTGTTATTATTTAACATTAAATAATCAAAAAACTAAGCCGAAAGAAGAAAATTTATGCTTTAACGTTCCAAAACGTGCAGTTATTAAAATCGATTTTAAATTTTTAATCTTCCTTCGCATGTTAATTTTAAAACTCTCAGTACGAAAAGGTTCTATATTCTAAACTATATTAGAGTAAAAATGTGATTAGGAAATTGATTTTGGTTTGGCGATTGTGGTAAATACGATGTTGACAAAACACCGATCCATTAAATGTTTGTTGCATTTCTTTAAAAATAAATAAGAAATATCTAATTTATCGAGCGACAGCAGATGTTTATTGACTTTAAAAGTTAATTGTTTTGATAAATTTTATAATTGAATGTATTTATCGCATATAGTAACAAATAGAGCGTTTTCCTTCATCTACTTAGTCTGTCGTTGCTGTTAAATTAAGCTGAAAAAGGAAACAATAAAATCATTTAAATCCACAATGCTGCATCATCATCTTGCTAATTTTATCAATTCGGTTATATGTGTGTTTTGGCTTTAAATTGCAAATTACATTTACGCAACAATTTGTTACGGATATTACCAAATATTGCGGTTTAGGCTTAGAGCACTAATTGAATAACTAGCTTTAATATCATTTAACAGTTTAAGCAGCGTTTTAAAGTTGAGAGCATAGAAAATATTCGCAGTCCAGCTTCGACTTGTTCTGAAGAAAACTTTGATTTTTTGTTTTTTTCTCTAAAATTATTCTAATCTTCTCTGGTTCGATTTTCTTTTCTAATATCTGCATTATATCTGCTTGCTTGAAAATGCTGAAACACCAAAATTTTCCACGCATTCTTCCATCAACAACTTCAGATGGGAACCGAGGGATTTTCGTCAATTTAAATAAATTTTATGACATCTCCATAAATAGTGTGTCAAAACAGATACACTTATTTAACTTATTATAGTCTTCTAGAAGCAGCGTACCGTTTTTGTCAAATTCTTTCCTTTATTTTACCACTCCTATACTTTTTCAACCCAGCAGATGAGTTGACCTCAGTTAAATTGACTTCCCAGGCAATTTCGCCCCCTTATAAATTGATTTTCTTGGCATTTTCACTCGGTAAAAATTTACTGGTTCGTTTATTTTAGTGCGGGCTTTTCGGAGTATTTTCATTCTCTCTGTCAGTTGAATATCCCCATTAGATGAGTTTCATTGTATTTAAACTCTTTTTATAAAGAAAAATTAAATACTTTAAGTAAATTTTAATATCTCATTTTATAGTCTTAAAAATATCCATAGAAATAACAAAGTTCGAACACTTAAATACTGAATAATTAAAAAACATGTTCTAAAATTGAGTTCAAAACAACTCGCATCAATGTTATTTGTTGCGAAAGCATTTGTTTTATTTTACGTAAACAAAATCGTAAACAATGAATTGCAAACAACTTTGGCCCAGTTAGATCAAAACATTACGTACCTGAAAACTTGGTATAGTAAGACAAAACTTAAACTTAATATCAAGAGCTCATAAGGGCCCTTATGAGCTCTTGTTAATATAGATAAACACCAATCTTTATAGCGTCCAGGAAGGACCAAAATCTAAATACTATGAAGATCTTAGGGGTAATGTTTGACTCTAAGTCGTATTCGGCAGTTTTTCTCGCATAAGGACACGACTAGTTCATCCTCACCGTGATACACCCAATCATTAATTAGACTGTAGTATTTTGGATAGCACTCACTTATAACGTATAACCGCAATCTTAGGCCTGCTTCATACTAAACCCTGTATTTATTCAGCCACTGGGTATGTATAACGTGTTTATTCGGTCACTGGGTAACATTATGGGTTTGAAATTATTTTTTTAGAACGCACGTTTCCGTGTGTTTAGTTTTATCTCATGAATCTATTTTTCATGGTATTGAATTTTCTCAGCCTCTGTTAGACTATTTTCTTTAGATTCTTTGTGAGCAAGTCTGTAAAGAATGAGTAAAAATGTTTCTCTTTTAATATTAAACAAATTAATGTTATATATCTTGCTAGCAGAAAGCACCCATCATTGCTCGGGGAAAAGTTTTGGTATTGTAGCAAATACTAGGCTGTTCTTCTTTCCAAATTAATAAACTTTATTTATTTATTTATTTTTTTATTTATGTTTGTAAAAATTGCAACATCATGAAGGAATCATCAGAATTAAATGAAATTTAATACACAAACGAGTTGTATTGGTACAAATAAATGATTAGAGTTTCATAGCAAAAAAAACAATTCTAAGTGTCCGAAATCAGTATTTGGTATAGCCACCACGCGCTGCAATAAGTGTTGCTATACGACGTAGCATGGAGTCAAACAGATTTTGAATGTCTACCTGGGAAAGAGCATTCTATATTGTTTCTATGCATGCCCAAAGTTCATCTGTAGAACCTGTAGGACGAGGATCACGAGCGAGACGCCGATCAACGAAATGCCACACATGTTCAATAGGCGACATATCCGGCGAATAAGCAGGCCAAGGAAGAAGCTGTATGCCTTCTGCTGAAAAGAGGTCTTGAATATTCCTTGCAATATGTGGGTGGGCATTATCCTGTTGAAAGATCGCTCCAGGAATGCCTTGAAGGAAAGGAACGAATTCGGGGTCCAGCACTTCACTGATGTACCGATTGCTATTAAGATTACCCACAATTCGTAGCAGCTGAGATCGTCCACGATACGCAATCGCACCCGAGACCATAACTCTTGGTGTTCGTCCACTTTGACGTTAGATAATGCACTCCGGAAGGTACGTTCACCGCCATAGTGTCTAGCACGAAGGCGGCCATCATGGTATCACAGATTAAAGTGGGATTCGTCGAAAAAAAAACATTTTCTGCCAATCTGTACGCCAGTCTCTATGTTCATGAGCCCATTGCGTCGATGTTTTGCGTTAGGGGGATCATTTATAAAGGAGTTCTTGCACGCAGTCCACGGTGAAGCAGACGTCGACGAATTGACGAAGCAGACAGGGTTACACCTGTAGCAGTGGACGAATGTGCTGCCAACTGTCTAGAAGCGCCATGCGGACTAGGTGTCTACCATCGCGCGTTGACCTCGCCTTTCGGTGTCCATTCCAGGATTTCCGAATTGCCCGGTTCTCGTCGGTCCACTGCTTCCAAACTCTCATCACTGTGCTATTGTTACGCGTGCACACGAGCTTCTTTGCACGATAGGAAAATTCTCCTTCACGAAGGCCGATGATTCTCCCCCGTTCAAACTGCGTAAGTTGTTGAAATGTCGCCCTCTTTCGTCGAAGAGGCATCGTTACGTCTCACCTAACGTTTATCACTAGCAGATAACCATAGACTATATTCAACGTCCTGCTACAGCCCTCTATTTATACTGTTTCAGCAGCAGTTCAGAGAGCGCTGCTCAGCCCATGCATGCGTGATGGCTCTGAAGTTTTAATCATTTGCATAACACACTGTAATTTGCATTGGCTGAAAATTGCAGCTCAAGCACGTCATTCCTTCATGGTGTTGCAATTTTTACAAACATGAGTTTAAATATACGTAGACACTTTAAACAACATTCAGTTTAATATTTATTCAATGAACAAAGTCTTTAAATTAATAAAACATTCATTTAAAATAAATTTAAAAAAATTAAAAGATCACATCAATTTCAGCCTGACCTGAACAGTATCTTATTTATTGAGAATTTGTTTTAGAAAGCTAAAGTTTATGAAATTTATTAATAACTCAACTATATCAACCGTAAAATTAAAGTAGTCTTAAGCAAGTGCCTTGGAGCATAAACTATTCCTTGTTTTTCCCTTTGGAGCTAGAATATATAGATTTTTCGGGTTACCCACTCTTGAACATGCGACATGTAACTTTCATGTGAGAAGCATGAAGTTTCTAAATAACGGAAGGAGAAAAAATTGTATCCAGTGGAAATCACCCAAAAAAAGCACCGAGAAATATCCTTTGTAGAATATAAGGGTCTGAGCTTGCGACTGATAAAATATTCAAAGAATGAATTATAAACAACAAGTGCGACGGAAATATTACCAACTGCATCGAGGCCAACGAGAGACAGGGCAGGGCACTCAAAAGTTACTTCACTGCCTACATCTTGGATTTTAAAAATCATGATTTTTTTTCTTTTGTTGGAAACAATGAATGTTGGATTGTTACTCGGACCCCGATGATCAGGTGACTTTTGAGTTCCCTGGCCTGTTTCTCGTTGGCCTCGAACTGTACTCATCGACTGCCCTTATGCTTTGATTGAGTGAATCCAATACCACCCAGAGAGAAAGTCTACGCACGGAAACGTCATATAATGTTACATCATCATAAGACGGACAAATTCAGAGCTTAATATTGGCAGAAATACAATTAACAATGCCCTACCTTAAGTGATACGAGAGGTCTGTTCAAGAAGTTCCAGGACAGTTTAAATTGCGCGGTGAGCTGTATTGCAAATGAATTCCGGTAGAGGGCATTCGAAACCTTTATATCTCCTGGATAAACTCTCATTTTCGGACTGTTGATATCTGTTTTAGTTCCCAGTTACGATAGTTTTGCCGTAAGGTGTCTTTTCACCTCGATGATGCGACCTGAAATTTGGGGGGGAAATTTGTGATTTATCACAACGCACTAACGCATTCGACCCTCAGGATCCGTGAGTTTTGTGCCCGAAATTTGATGTCTGTTTTCCCCAACCGCCTTACTCACCTGATTTGGCCCCCGCCGACTTTTTTCTGTCCCCAAACTGAAGAGACCACTCAAAGGAAAGAGATTTGAGACGATAGATGCCATAAAGGAAAATTCGACGCGGGCTCTTTCAGTGATTCAAAAAACGAATTTAAACAGTGTTTCCTGCATTGGAAACGATGCTGGGAAAAGTGGGTACAACAGGGGGGGAGAGTACTTTGAAGGAGATCACATGGAATAAGTCGTAAGTGTTCACAGCAGATTTTTAAAAAATCAGTCCTGGAACGTTTTGAACAGCCTTCGTATAACAATGTATGACGTTTTCGTGCGCAGGCTTTCTCTCTAGGTTACATTGGTAAATGGCGATTTCCGCGACGCATTTGTTGTTTACATTATTATTTGTTTATAATTTATTCTTTAATTATTATATCAAACAAACAAACATACATAATCCAAGTCAATGTAGTTTGGTATTTTCTGCCTTGTGTAAATTTAAAACTCCCTCGTCAATTAATAATATTTCTGTTATTCAGCGTTTCATAAATAGTTCATTTCTTAGACATTTAAATGAAACACTATTGTTGTAATTTAATAAATATAGGGCCACCAAGCCTTCCTTGTTAACAGGCTGGTGAGGTGAAGATCTGTGAACTTCGCCTTGCAGAACTGTCTTCCTAAAGATAAGACATTGTTAATGGTGACATTGTCAACACTGGTTTGCGTTCTCCCTTTTCTATTTTGCCAGTCTTTAAAAATTATCTTGGATCCTTAACAAGATTAGATCTGCTCGAGAGAATTTTGCCAACTTTCTCAAAAATGTGAGAGGTTAATCTTTCGTATAATCGTATATGGATGAATAGGTCAATTTAAATTGCTTAAAATGTATCTGCAAACGTTTTAGAGGGAACAAAAATTAATTTTTTTAATGACATGATGATATATTCTATTCTGATTCTCTAGTTTCTTTTTAAAAATAATCAAAATAATCATTCATCTTGGAATTTTCATTTTATCCTGATCTGTAATAGATAACAAGAAAACTGGATATTTCCCCCATGTAATCCCTAATAGAATTATACGACTAAAAAATAAAGTGGAACAATGGAAGGTGTTTTTTAAGCAAGTTCATTGGTGCATCTTCTCGTGTAAACTTTATGCTGATACAAGTTGGCGTTCTAGATCCGTGCCGGGCTATAACCCCCACTTTCTCCTTTTCCCCTTCTCTGCAGAATACTGTTTTCAAATTGAACCTCCCTTTAAAAAGCCCCAATCAACCACGCGCAAGGGAAGGCAAGAGGAAGAGAAAGAGAGAGAGAGAGCTTTACCCACAATGCACCCGTGCACAAGTGAATGCACAAATTCTTTTCCCTGGATGGATGGGTAATTTGCAATTGTGCGGCGAAACCCCCGCTCCAACCCTTTGACTCCGGCTCCTCTCTATGATGAGTGGATGGAAAAAGGAGGAATTGAGAGTGGAACATTCTGCACCGCTGCCCTCTCAACATGTTGCCCTGACTGACTCCCTACCTTCCTCCTTCTTTCGTCTTCGTCTTTCTTCGTTTTCCACTCTCTCTCTCTCTTCCTTGTGCTTTCCTTACATTCTGTTTCCATTTTCATTTCCCTTGGTCTCGACTTTTTTGTATAAAGTAGAGTATTCCAATTACCTTTTCCTGCAAAAGTGTAAAAACATGCAGTCTTCATGTTAATGGAAATTTCATGAATAACGACAAATTGTTAACGGGGAAAATATAGAAATGGATCTTCTGCAGGTTCGTTTTATTTGTTTATAAAATATTTTTCGAAACGTACGGAATATTTCTTTTTTAAAACTCCCGTTGCAAGCGTAAAGCTGATTGTTATTTGCATATTTCAATGTCATTCTTCTGAATAAAATTTTAAATAATTTTCTGCGCTACTTTAAAATTTTCACAATTTCAATTATCTTTAAGCTTTGTCGTTCAATTGGCATTGTCGTTTTAATTTGACAAATAAAAGGAGTAAGTCGGCTTCACTGCAATACCAGCCCCTTATTCAAAGCGCCGGTGTGCGCGATTTATTCTTTCAATTTGGACTAATAAAATTTTTGATGAAAATAGGAAAGAAAATTCCTATTTTCATCAATAGTTTAAACATCTGAGGTTTGGCGTGTAAAAATCCTCATAAGACCATTCAGTACTTAATCTTTAATAAAATTTTGCTTTTGTCGATATACTGAGAGTAAATGGACGATGCTTTAGAAGTTCTTTATTGGGATTAGGTTTCTATATTCAATAGTAACAAAGTTAAGGATAAAATGACATTGCATAAAGAGGATAATAATAACTAATGTATTTTAACGTACCTATAATACAAACGTAATTAATAAAATTTTCAGATACATTTTATTCCAAAATAGTTGTTCAATTTAGTTTTTTTTGTTTTGCTTCGATGTTTTAGGAAAATACCATATATTTAAATGATTAGACTTTGGAATACCGTTTAGGTCTTTACTTGGAATTAACTTCTACTTGCAAAACCGGCAGGCGACCATGATAGGATTAAAATAAGAGCCTAATATTGTCTTTTGACAACATGGGTTTATTCCTTACAAGAGCTTGTTCATTTTGCCAGTATTAGACTCGTTTCTCATATTTTATGATTTCAGGTTTTGAATCTGAAGAAAGAAAATTTTAAGTGACTGCTTTTGGAATTCACCAGCCCCTCTCTTTCCTTTATCATTACGATTTCAAATTTGATTGACTGACGTCATAAGAATAAAAGAAAAAACTAGAAGCGTCGCTGAAATCCTAACTTGCTCCTCTTTTTTTCTCCCTTTTTTGTATTCTCCTCCCCTCCCTGCATCTATTTTAAATGGAAATATAACCATTTCCAGCGCCGTGCCTTCTGTCTGGAAGCCTCTCAGATTAAGTGGGTGCGAATCGCGCATGCGCAGTAGACACTTCAACCCCCTTCCTCCCCTATTATTCCGCTTTTATTTCAGCGTCGAAATGCAAGCGCGACTCAATCTCCGTCTCTACCTGTCTCTGTGATAACGATCCACCTCCGTGAATGGAGTGAAAAATGATCTCTTAATGCTCTATCAGTGAAGCTGTGTGTGCATGTGTGTGTGTTGAAGGGTTGGAAGAACGAGGATGTGAGGGGGTGGGAAGGAGGTTTAGTCGAGCTAGGGATCCGTGAAGGCGAAACAGACTCGTGGAATTCCGGAAGGAAGCTCGTAGAAACATGTTCGAACCATCCTCAGAATTTCTTTCTCTCTCCTACCCCCCACCCCCTTCGATCCGTCCTTTCTTTTCCTCTGTCATAAATCTCATGCTTTGAGAAAAATATCCATTGACCGGTTTAGAAGGGTTAAAAGGCCGAACGTGCAACGAGGAAGGGAAGGTGCCCCGAATGAAGCCGTTCAAAAAGGAAGGAAGGTATGGTTCGAGAGAAGGAGGGGCCCTCGATCTTGGGCAGGTTTCTTCGGCCGATTTCGTCTCGAACGCGCGCGGAAGTCGTAAAATCGGGAAAGCTTTGTATCGGAAGATTAGAGGCAAAGCCATGTTCTCGAGCATGATCGGCAGTATTAACAATATGGTTCTGCACCGTCGTCGCCGCCACGTGTGCCGCACATTTCAAGTTTCTCATTTATACTTCAGGCAAGAAGGCATCGAATATTCAAAGCGGGAATTGAAGCTCGCAAAACCTCAAAGTATGAAGGGGAGGGAAAAATTTTTCAGTTAAATGGAAAGACAGAAAGTAATAAAAGCTAAAGAAAGGAATGTGTAAAAAAAGTGATTTGTTTAAATAGTTAACTGAAAACTAGTTTATAAAAATAAAAACAGATTTGCATTATGAATATTGAAAAGAATGAACACGGGAATATGGACGGCTCAGCAAGTAGTCATTTGCAAAATGGAAAGACAATTTTAGTATTTGATATGTAAATATGATTCATTTTGACTTATTCATACACATAAATACATAAGCCAAATTAGGAATCTGTATTAAAAATATGTCAATAATTTTTTATATCCTGTAAATTAATATAATCACGCCTTTCGCGGAGAAACTTAGGAAGAGACTACTAAATATTTCGATAATTATTTTTTAAATTCTTAACTAATATTGTCCTTAAAGTTATATCTGATTAAAGAAAACTGCAGATGATTATCAGTTGAATTCAGTCGACTTTGAATGCCTGTGATTTCAAGTGAAGCTGTTTGTCCACCACTTATTATGCTGTATTTGTGTTCCCTGGCTTGGACAATAGCACTTCAACTCAGTTCCACTAGACGAAAACTAGAGTTTCTACAGGATTGGAAGTGGAATTTAGTTCCAACCTCCTGGCACGATTTCCACGGTCCATCAAGATTCTGAGTCTGCGGTTTTAAAGGCTCCGTTTTAAAACACTGAAGCCACAAAGTCCATCGGCGAAACATCAGGTGATTTGACTGCTGGAATATCTGAGAATGGAAGAGCAATAATTCTGCTTTCATTCATCGAAAGTAATTGACTTTGGAATGCGCTCTATCGAAGATGCTTTATCGAAGACACGCTTGCTTTCCTTTCCATGTAGATTGGAATTTCCTCCCGATACAAAAGTTCTAAAATGTTCTCCTGATAATAACTCGCGTTAATCTTGACTTTTGCTGCTACTCGACGCAGTATTTTGTCAGAGCAATTTGGGAAACTTTTATGCAATTTCGGAACCATTTAGCATGGCCCTTTGCATTGGTAATGGCACGAATATTAACCATAATCTTTTTATGTCCTTTATTATATGTTTTAGATGTGTACTGATTGCATTCAATGCCTACTGAGGCGATTAAATAAATAAATAAATAAATAAATAAATAAATAAAATAAAATAAATACTAGTAATAATAATTGCTCAAATAAACCTGTACCTAATCCAAGGTTTGTTTCTATTTATCGTCAGTAAGATACCATACTTATATCTTGTAGCATTAGTTTTCATTCAGCGATACGCATTTGATATGGATAGTATAGTCGGGCTATATGGACATTCCAGAATTTTAAGTCACGATAAATGATAAGAATGACAGTTACCCTACTTTTTTGGCTATGGCCTTCTGCGTAGGTGGATTTTCTTGGACAACCATTTGACGAATCTGTTTGACTGCGGTAGGTCGGCAACTGGAGGATCTCTTCCGAGCTATTTTTTCCTAGTGAACACAGAAAGAAGATCACATTTCTTTAAATCTGTAATATGCTGTTCACTTAGGTTTTGGATGAAACGATTCATGTTTTTCTTACAGTGCTGTACGGTAGTTAGACAAAATAATATGAACACGTATGAAATGAGACAAATATTTTTTAATAGGACGATGGTCCTCCTTTTGCATTAATTACAGCTTGTATCCGATGTGGGATGGACAAATAATAGTCTTGCACAACAGTCACAAGGATACGTAGCCACTCCTCCTGCAAATAAGTTGCTAATTCAGAAAGAGTTCTTGGAGGTGAAAACCTACTGCGCAGCTTAGCCTCCAATATACCCCACAAAGGTTCAGTGATTTTAAAATCAAGGGACTGAAGGGGCCAGTCTAGATGTTCATCATTAAACCAGTCTCGGACAATCCCAGCAGTGTGAATGGGAGCATTATCGTTGTGGAACATCAGGGAACACAGTTTGCAGCATTGAATAAAGATGGTCGGCCAGAATACTGACATAATCTGTGTTGTAACCCACCCGTGCAGTGGGCTGAGACCACGGTAAGACATCGTCCTCTACAACATCACTCAGTCCTCTCCATGCTTAACATTATGAAGGAGACAATCAACTTCATAGACTTCTGCTGACATTCTCCAAAAATAAACATGTCCGTTTGTCTGGAATAATGCGAACCGACTAGAGGGCATTCTTCCATTGTTGTTGTGCCCAATTTCTATACTCGCGACACCATTTTTGTCGTTTCAATGCATTGCATGTTTTCACCAATGGTTTTAGAAGAGCCGCTCTGCGGTGAATGTTCGCTGCATGCAGTACACACGGATAATTTTTGTTGATACAGCTTCCTGTAAATGTGTAATCACTTCAGATGTTATCTGAGATGCTATTGTCTTGTTTTTCCTGGCCACAATCCGCCTCAAAACCCTTTGAGCTTCGACTTTCGGCCAGAAGGGTGGGCGTTATAGTTACCGAGGCACCGGCAAGACGGGCCCAATAATCATGCCTTTTTCGAAATCTGAGAGGTCAGCCGTAACGGAGTTTCAACACTATAATATTTTTAACATCTGCACGCTATACTGCTGCTAATAGACTGATGATTGTATATTTTCGCCCGCTAGGTGGCACGGTTCAAAATTAGAGAGCGGGACTATACGACAGGTTTCCCTAGAGCGTTGAATTTACATAGGTGTTCATATTATTTTGTCAACCCCTGTATATCGAAAGACTTTTTACATCGCCTTTCCGGAAATCCGTAATTGCTTTGGTCATTTTGTATGAAGCATCAACTGTTTGACACCTCATCTACATGTCGCTTTGCATAACAGGCGAACGGGTTTATTCCATTCGCGCAAGGGGGAAAAGAAAGTCGACCGAGCTTAAGTGAAATAACTCCCTGTAAAAATATGTCCTCTCTATATTTTTATATACATATGCAAACGCAATTAAGGCGATTAAAACATTTTTCCTAATAATGTTTTATGTACAATTAAGACATTGCAACAAGTCGGGATACTAAAGATAGACTTCATTGATTACATCAAAGATAAAAGGTATCAAGTTGCGTTTTTAAAATGGCTTTGTTGCATTAAAATTTCCATTGCTTTGTTTATATGGCATATTTCAACTTTCTCATATAATCGAAAATCGAAAAATCTATTGTCGAAGTTTTGCAATTATATACGAAAAAAATTATAATGCAATAATCTCACATTGCTTAAACGTTTCAAATTAAATAATTATAAGTAAATTCTTTGGATACAGGACGATGAAGGATAATTTGATGAAAAATTATAAGAGAACATTTTTTTTGCAATGGCTTTTATGTCATTTGTTTCTAGATTCTGCATTTTGAACTTCTGATTGGACATCGATTCTTCATTGGGCATTTTGAAGAGTTCGGTAGAGTTTTCACACACACTGAGTAGTATATTCAGACGAATCCGTTTTAATTTGTACAGAGCTAAGGGTAAAACGAGAAGTAGTGTAGATATACTTCTTTGCTAGTAGCAACTCTAGCATGCAACATCAGGTAGATAGGCGAAATACTTCGTTTAAACGTTCGAGATAATTACGTTTAAAGTTTGTTATTGTAGTTTTTGATCAGTTTTCCAGTAAAACGGTACCGAAACGTATAATGTGCGTAAAACTTTGAGGATATGTAATATGACGATAGCCTAACTAAAGAAGTAAAACTTTTAGGAAGTTGCTTAAGAAAACTTTTCATGTTTAATTTCATAATTTTGTTTTTAGGCACTGATAAAATTTCAGTTGCATCGAGATGAAAAAATGGTGAAGTGGTCATCCTTAATTTTTATTTCCAGTAGCTCTCTTTCACTACAAAGTCTTTTTTTAAGTCTGCAAAATGCAAATAAGATCCCTCACTATCTTTCTTTTCTCTCTACTCGTTTTTTAACCCCCGTGGATTTTTTCCCGTTCGTGTCAAAGGTTTTTCGCTTGAGGATGGGAATAAAACGAGAATACTCTCTACCACCCTATGTCACCATGGCAACTGTCACGGCTCATCGAGGAGTTTAATAAAAAAGCAGGACCCCAGTCGATGTATTGTTCACTTTGAATTAAGCACGGTAAAGATGGGCTGAGTGATAGTCGGCTTCTAACCTTTGAAATGTAGGCGAAATACAACTCTCTCTCCCCCAAACCTCATTGTCCTGCTCTTCCAACCCTCCCTTTTAAGACCCCCTCCATACTCAATTCCACTCCTTCGTCCTCACTCGTTCTCTGTCAAAAATCTTTCCAGGTAAGACCGTATCATTTTAGGGTAATAATGCCTGTCACCAGACTCTTCACTGTTGTCAAAAGTGATATATTCCTTCCACGCGCACACACGCACACAATACCACACTTTTCTATAACGGCTATCTTCCCTTTCGTTCCTTTCTCTCTCTAGCTTTTTTGTCTCTTTCTAGTCTGTTTGTTTATATTTTTTTTTGCAAATACATTTTTAGATGTTGTTTCTAAAGCTGTCATTTTTCCCCTAGGATAACATCAAAGAGGACTCGTCTAAAATATTTGAAAATTTCGGTTCCATTATCTCTGTTGCTGTTTTTGTTGTTGTGTCACTTTTCAATGAGGAGACAGCGGCTCTAACTGATTTTATCGCTTTATTCCATTTTTCAAAAAATAAAAGATGAAGTTAAAAGGAAATTGCTCCGAGCACATTTGTCACTTCATATTTGTAAGTGGAGAAATCGCATGAAATGGATTCTTAAAGGGGAGCGTAATGATGAAAATTTTAAATCGATTCTTTGTCTAGGGAAAAATTTTTTTTATATAAAGTGGCACAAGCCATATCGTTCAGCTACGACATTACTAAAGCGAAATGTATTTTATTACCGTTAACAGTTTTCTCTCGTTTTGATTCCTTTTAGGAAATTTCATTGACAAAGCGCAAGATTTATGAACTTTAACCTTGTTATCTTTTTTATTCCACAAGATGATTCTGTGCGATAATAAAGTTGTTGACTTTTCCAGAAAAGTTTTTATAAAATTTATTTTTATTGTTGTTATAAACTTCACTTCATTGTTTTGTATGCTCATTAAATAAAACGGTCCTTAGCTTCTTTCTTCAGAGTAGCGCTTCCTTGGAGGATCCGACTCCTTTGATTTACTTTAACGACAAAACCACAGAGGCTCATTGCGAGTACCACTGACCCATGTTAATTCCAAAAGTCTTATATACACACACAACTACAATAAAGTTATTTACTATACACTTTGTGAAGTTAAGATAACCTCCTCAAAAGCAACTGTTGCTCTAACGATTCTGCTATAGTTTTTCGACTCGTCGCCAGGTGACTTCGTCAAGTGGTTTCCCTTTAAGAACGTATAAAGCAAATTAATATAAAAGCAGCACACCGGGGGGCTTACCCTTTGTCTTTGCCGGTTGAGGACCTTATTCTTAACAATTCGTTGGAGGAATTTCCTCTGTGAATAATAAAGAAACCCTGCTTCTTTAATTTAAATTAAACCCACTCGCCTAGGCAGACAGACAGATCCTTGTTAACATTACCAATGGCTTCAAACGAAAGGCACAGGCGTGTAAACAGTTGAGGCGTGGCTGCTTTGCTCCCAGTACACAGAAATGTAATTCTATTCTAAATATTCATGAATCTAATTGTTTTTTGGAACATGTTAGAAAGGAAAGGAAGACGTTGGCTTTGCTCTTGATGTGCCTTGCGCTAAAATTAACATCTTTTGCCAGCAGATCTTAATGTATGAAATGTATTTATTTCTTTAAAAAATTCAATTTCTAACTAGTTGATAATTAAATTTAATAAGTTTCTTTAATATTAAAGATGCTTCTTGTTTTATTTTTCAGGTAAGAAAGAAGTTTTTAACGAAATTAATGAAATAAAACCAGTAAGTAGAATATTTAGTTATTTTTTATTTAGCAGGAGACATATATTTCAAAATAATCCTGAACTTAGCCCAGTTAATACAGAAAAATTTAAAAAAACAACTTGCATGAAAAAACAGCCCTTCAACATTAAGTGTATAGTTTTCGGTTACGAAGGCCCTTCACTCCCTTTAAGTAATGATGATTTTAACTGAAACAAACATTTAAGGTCACGATCAATAGAAACAACATGGAAATCTTAATTTTTTTATATTAAAGTATTTGGTATAGTGTTTATACAAAAGTATATTCCATATTATACAGACCCGTTTTAAAAGGGGGAAATGAATACTTTATTCAAATTTCACTTTAAATTTTTAAATGCCAGAAGAAATCCAATATTTTTAAAAATCACCCATTTCAAAGAAAAAAAGCAAAAATAAAATGAGTTTGATGAGAGCTGCTGCCTCCTGTTCAGGTTTTATAATGTCAAAGCAATTCTCAATGGGCTACGTAACATTGAAGGATGTATTTTTTTCAAATTTTAAAGTTTTTAAAATTCCACTTTAGGCACTTCTACATTTTACGTACCTGAAAAATTACGCCGGAAAGTAACCCCATGGCGACCATTCAAGACCAATTGAAGTGTTGATTTTTAAGATTAACCATGCCAGGTATTGATGACTAATCATGTGCGTTGAAATGACGGGTAGTTGTACTTTTCTGTCTCATCTATTTTTATAAAAAGTGCATAGATGTGCATCTAATGAAAAGAATCTTGAAAGTGATCATGTGACGACCATTCGCGACTTACTCACATGATATTTTCTTGTCTAAATATGCCAGGTATTGTAGACATAATTTTGTCGCTACTCAAGGTGTCTTAAAGACAACCAACTTGTCAATAAGACAGTCCAACTAGTAGAGGCGAGGGCCAAGACAGCCGAGGTTCCTGGTTCGAAGACACCTTGAGACAGCATGGCTGTCCGGGTGCTTGCGATAACCCAACTGGTAGAGGCGTCGGCCATGACAGCCGAGGTTCCTGGTTCGAACCCAGGTCGCAGAATTTTTCCTTTCATTTTTCAAGAGAAAAATCTTTACCTGATGCTGGGTAGGCTTATCTCCAGTTTATAATAATTATTACTGTTAACTTGTTTTAAAAAAAAAGCGACTGGAGAAAAATTCTGGTAAAAGAATGAAATTTTTATTTAATATGGTGTCTGACCTTCTTTGGCATCCCAGATGGCCTGAAATCTCCTGGTATTTCTTCTGCAGTTGCATGATACCAAGATATGGTTACCCAAACAACGAATGCGCCTCCACCAAGCTTTAGCTTTGTCACAAGGTAATCTGGTCGTAAGGTTTGGATCATGTTCTCTCCAAGTAAACAAGCGAACACCATCCAAAGCTTACGATTAGATTATCTTGGTTGAAAACAGTGTGTAACTCGATTCATCGAACCATATAACATTGACAGATATTTTGCATCACTATCTCCTCAATATCGACCTCTAGTGATTATTTTACTTATGGAATTCCTTCCTCCCAAGTTTTGTGGACACGGGTTTTGGAAGACTGAGATTGAGCTCTGCAGTCACTTTTTCAGCAGCTGTTTCCTTATTCCGGGTCTCAATCCTTCTCAATAGTCCTTTATATCTTTCAGTCATTGGCGCTAATGATTATCAATCCACATTTTTCCGAAAACTGTAAATGCAGTGATAATATTTCATACTGTACCTCGCGACAGCGCAAATAAGTTGGCAACTTCAATCAGAGGATGCACCGGCTTAGTGGTCGCTAACAATTTGTCCTCTTCGAAGCTCAGTATAGGGCAGCGCACGCTGTGAACGAAGAAAATGAGTCTTCCCACCTGTTAGCTGGGTATCTAAGAAAGATCTGAAGCAGATGAAACATACCCTATTTACTTTTCGATTTGTAACATGTCGTCAGTTTCACATATGTAAGTGTAGAGTTTCCGTATGTTTGTCCAATCCCTATATGTATAACGGAATATAGTAATATATGGAATTATGAAGAATACAGAATAATTCCAGATGCTAATAAATTGGTTTATTTAAAAGAATTTTAGCAAAATATTTCTTATTGTTGAACTTCTTAATACTTAACCATTACGTTTCTGTAGGCAGTAGGGTCATTTTAGCCCAATAAGATATGTTAAGGAACGTCAGATAAATATAATGTACTAGGAACTGGTCTAACTATAAAAACATGAAGAGTAGAGCTAAATTTTCACTTTTAATTCTACAGCTTTTTGTTAATAAAAACTCCTCATTAACGTTTTTAAACATTGATTATCTTCAACATCTTTCATCTTCAGCAAATTAATCATTAATCATATATAATTTGATTCTTGAATTATAAACAAAGTTTTAATTTTATAATTAAGTTTTATTTTATCTATATAAAACATCAAAAAGAATTTTTTTCTCTGTCGTTCAAGATTTAGATATCTCCATGTTTACTTTTTCCAGATTTTTCTTCAAATTTTTATGCTAGAAATTAACATCGACGCTTGTCGTTGAAAAGTAAAGTTTCTGTTTACATTTACTTAGTTCCACCACTGAATGGAAGGCTTTCTTTTTAAATAAATATCGCTATTGGCTCCCATTGAGAGTTTTCGAGAATGTTTGATTAGCGAGAGAAAGTTTCAAAGGGAAAAAGGAGGCAGGGTAGCTCCCAGACGGTTCGGTGTAGCGAATACGATAACGTCAGCAAAGTTAATTTACCCAGCGCCGAAATACCTTGCGTCATCATTTATTCAGAGCCGTGTTTTTGCGAAGAAAAGTGCACGCGGAACATCTCTATGTCTTTGGAATGTAATCTTGGTATTCCTCTGGTTTCTGTCCTTCATCAAGAAGGGATTTGGGACGGGAAAGGGTTATTCCTCTTGTCTCCCGTTTCATTACTTGATCGCTGGATATAAGGGAAGGGCGGAGGGAAAGGGAGAACGGATATTGGTTCTTCACGTGTCAGGAGCGGAGAGCTTTTTTCCTCTAGAATTTCTTCTTATATTTTTTTTTCTTCTATTCGCTCTTCCTAACCGACCCCCCACCCTCGGCTCTCTCTTTCTCTAGCTCTTACTGTTTCTCCTTCCATCGTCATCCTAACAGTTGGAATCGCCGTCAATTACCAACCCATTCCCTGACGGTGATCGGGTAATGAGTCGCTCGGTGGCGCGTAAGTCGTCACCGTCCCCTCCTTTTGCCCGGGCCTGCCTTCTTTTTCGCCGGGCTGCTAATTGTGTTAAAGATATTCAGTGTCGCCGCCCCTCGAGACCCCCGGCCGCGTCCAATTATCAGCGCTTGCTTTTCACGGTGAACGCGCCAAAGAGAGACGGCTTGCTCCCCTGTTTTCCGCTCCGTTGGTCCCCTGTCTCGGGAGTCCCCGCCTTTCTCTCTCTCTCTTTCTCTCTCTCTTTGCGCCGCTCCGTGCACTGACAAGTGAATGCCGTGTAAACATGCCAAAGCGTGCTGTTGAAATAAGAGCATACACTGGCGAAGACAGACTCTCTCTCTCTCTCTCTCCTTTTACATCCCTTCCCTATCTCGGGCGGAGCTGATTTAATGGCGAGAGATGCGATACAGTTAGAAATGGCGGTGGCTTTGCGCAAAACGTGAGCGGAGAAGTTAAATAAGAGGAAGGGTGACTCCCGTGGACCAAATGAAGCGGACATTTGTGCCGCTAAAGTTAAAAAGAGCATCAAAAATTATGCAAATTGTTTCTGGCACAATTGTGCACCTACGAAAAAAGCCTTCTGAAAACTCACGGCCCATTGGGTAAAGGAATAACGAGTGAATGTCGGAGGTGTGTGGTTGGATGGGGTGGGGGGAGACGATGTTGGATGGGAAACCAAGGTGAGCCACGTGCGCTCGTGAGACCTCCCGTGTCTTGTGAATCCATTTTGAAGTGCATTAGTCAAAGCTACTCGCCTTTTCAAGTTAAATGCCAAACGAGAATTCAAATTTAGTCTCAAATAGAAACGGTTCTGATTAAGTGTTGTATCTCCTCTGTATAAGAGAAAGTTGACATTAAGAGAAAGTTTTCATTGCCGTTGCTCTTTGGCGTTTGAAGCTGTCAAATGAAGTAGAAGAAGATGAAAGGATGTTTAAGCCCGAAATAAAAATGTGTCGTCAGAGTAAGTTCTTCTCGTTCATTATCTCAAAGTAGCTCATCGATGTTTAAAGAGACACGTTTAATTATTTACCAGAACTCTTTATATGAGATTCAAACTTTGACGATAAAATAGCGAAACTTGAAGTAAGATTCTTTTCCATCAAACATTTCATGTGTATTCCATTTAATATGATCGCTAAAGTTAGAATTAGCCTCATAGCTGCTTTCGCACGTTTAATGAACGGTTAAGGAGGAGTTATTTAACACAGTATACTTTTATCCTCTGGTAAAAACACGAAGAACTCAATAGAAATCAATAATAACCCGAGCATATATTGGGGCAGAAACAAATTTCGCTATTGGAGCAAAGAAATTGTGCAACTTAGAGCTGAATTTTTTGTAGAAGATCCGTTTTTTGAAAAGAGCATAGTAGTGCATCATTATTTCAGTGCAAAAGCAAGGAATTTCTTCTGCTCATTAAAAGAACTCTACACCGGGAAAATTCCTAGATCATAAACAGCACCCTTTAATAATTCACGTTGAATGATTTGCTAAACTTAAGTAACCTCAAAATCCAATTATTATCTAAAATAAGCAACAAACTATTTGATCCATCAGTGATAATAATAATATATCAATTTTTCCCCTCCTGTTATTATTTCTTAATAGTTTAAGCCTTCGGTCTTCACTGATGTTCATTTTACATGATGAATGGTCGACAGGTGCAAAGAGACTGCAAAAGCAAAATCTAGAAACGATTAGAGCGTCGGTCATCAAACTTAGCGCAGTCAGTCGCAATTACCACCCATTCTTGCTATTATTTTCTTAAAGGTAACTAGAAACGATCGAATATATCCAAGGGTATGATGGATGTCATCTTATACGTTTAAAAAAAACATCTTTTCTAAGCCATCTGAGAATGTCTACAGAAAAATGGCATCAAAAACAGAAAAATATGTTGAAGTTTGACAATAAACGCTGCATACGAATTATCTTGCATTCAAATAAAATTTCACTGTTTTACTGAACTAAACAACATTTTTAAGATCATTCAATAGCAACTATGCTTCTTATAATGCTATGATAAAATAAGGAAATTACAACTCAGAATTTTATATTTTCATTATTATTAGTATTATTATTAAAGAAATTTTTACGTCTGCATCCACGTTAATTTGTCATTTCAGTTTGGCGGTGCATTAAATACTGAGAAATTAAAAGTCTATGATGGCTACAGCCTTACCGATTACACCCCATACTGATGTACAATCATCAAAGGGAAATAATCCACACTTGAATTTTACTCTAAGTTTTACCGTTTCAATATTAATTTATTTTTAATAATTTAATATTACATTTAGAGTTAACATTATTAAGATTATTAAATTTAAATAATTATAATTAAAAAAGCTATTAAAACAACACATTAGCATGAAATGTAATATTAGTATTAAACTCATGTGGATTATTTCCTTTGGTTGACTGTACCAATCAGTTCGACATCTACCTTAGAGAAGAGTTCCCAAATTTTCACAAGATCTACTCCGATGCCTCCCTGCCCCCTTTTAGCAATTATGGTGGTATTGGCATTTATCTAAAAAACCAAAAATTAATCTCGCAAAAATTAACATAAGGGGGTTTATGTGAAAATATTTATTTGTGAATTGTGCCATGCCGTGAGAATATTTGGGACACACTACTCTACTGAATGCATAATTCAAATTTTCAGAAAATTAATTTCGGAAAATAAAAAATCATGTATCTGTATAAACGCTGGTTTGAGAGTTGGTTCCAAAAGTTAACAGTATTATAAGAAAATTTTTGTTTATCTTAGCAGAACACAATATACTGAATCCAGAAGGAATAAGCATATATACCTTAACGTAACATACTTAAGTATACGTAAAAACTAGTATGAGTCCTGAGTAATTAGGAAAACTTTAGAAAAGAGATTTAAACAGAAATAACATAGTTTTAATAATTCAAACAATAAAATATGAAAAAAAGGATGTCAATAATGGGATAAAAAGAAAAAGTACAATAATCTTAACCACCAGGAGAAAAAAATAATAAAATAAAAAAAAATATCCGGTAAAGGCGACGGGCGGTTCCGGAAAAGGCGGCTACGGCTCGATCCACTTAGAAATGAAAATAAATTTAAGCTCTAAAAACAACTCCCCTAAAGTTCCCTGGCTTAGTGCGGAAGACGACGACTTCGCTTACCAGAGGTAAAGCACTCGTGGATAGAAACAGAGAGAGAAAAGAGAGACTCGAATCCAAAGTCAGGCCTTTGTTATTAAAAAGGGCACGAAAAAGTACTGGAAGAGGCGAACAGTGATCGAGTAAAAACAGGCAGAGTACGTCCATAAAATAGTAATCGGTACGCACCAAACACGCCCAAAAGAATCTCATATTGCAACTGGCCGTAAAACAAGAGGAAAAGTCAAGGAGGGCTTTCTCTGATACATCACAAAAGGCGACCAGCACTTAAGTATGGGAACAACTGTCCCATTCAAGAATTAAGAGTTCAGTGGGTTGCCCCAGTCCGTACAGTCTCTTTCTCTCTCTTGTAACATAAAGCCAGTAGAAATGTTCATCCGAGCAACTTCTCCACGCAGGAGCGAAAGGCAAATAAAGCACACATGGCTAAAGCAGTGGCTCAATGAGAGGGCAACCGCTTCCTAAGATTCACGCCGAAGACCTTAAAATAGCCCGATTCGAACAAGAAGAAAATCTTTATTAAAAATTCAGAGGGAAAAGGCATCATTATTGACAAAAAAAAAATATGGAACCCAATCGAACGGCTCAACGAGAGAAGCATGTATCCAAGACAGAGCGAAAACGCTGCACGTTCACAACAACAATCATGGAGGTATCAATATATAGTTTTGTAAAGTTCGATCTAAAGAGGACATTTTGATCCAGGTCCTTTAATGAAACGAAATACACTATTTTCTTATTTTTAGAATCCCTCTAAAGAACATTTTTTTTCAGAAAAGTTCCTCAAAAAACGCGTTCATATCAGAGACAAATGAAAGAAAGAGACTGGCAGTGACCTCCCCTCTAGTGGTGCCTTCGCGCCGCCATATTGGAATTGGCAAGAAACAGCTGATCGCCCGAGGCAATGCATGTGAATCAATCGGTTTGGTTTGGTTTGTTTGGTATTAACGTCCTTTTCAACTTCTATGGTCATTTCAGGACAGGGTTATAGGGGTGGCAAATTTAGCCTCGTAAGGGTTCTTTAACGTGCAGCCGACAAACGACTGCACGGGATCAACATCTTTACTTCCCTTCCGAAGGCAGTGCGTGATCTCAGGATTTTCTCCCTGAAAAAATCCTCGTCGTCCTCGCCCGGAATCGAACCCGCGTCCTCGAGCATCAGAGGCGATCACGCAACCATTGTGAAACAATTGCTTATTACAATATGTGGATTAATAAATTGATTATTTTATTGAATTGAGAATTATTTCTTCCTTTTCTTTTAATTTAAAATTTTAAAATATTTGTCTTTTAAAAATTCGTTAGGCATTGAATCAGCTATTTGGAGTCATTAAAAGTATACGTTATCGTTAGTTAATGCAATAAAGTTTTTTTTTAAATATCAGAAAACAGGTTATGCTTACTAATACTTCCAGAAATCATCTACAAAAAGAGCTGAAATTACATTCAGAATATATGCCGCCTTAAGTTTTTGCCAATCGTAACATGGCGAATGCTACACTTCCGCTGGCACCAGTAGCGCTCAGCGAAATGAATAGGGCACTGCCAGTCTCTTTCTTTCATTTGTCTCTGGTTCATATATTCTTTCGTACTTCTCCCCCTTTTCATTTATCCTCTATATTTTGTACTAAATTTACTCGTTAACTATAAAATCAATAATTTCACTTAAAATTAACCGCAACTTACTCGCCATATTATTATATGAAAATATAGAAATTTGTTGTGGTTTTAAATAGGAAAAGAGAGGATCAGGATGAGCCCTTACGACATCCTGCTAATTGGGAAGACGTTGACTGACCCTTCATTGTAGAAGCTGCGTGCATTTAAGAAAGCTAGAGACAGCTCGCCTTGCTCGATCTAATTAAGCAGAACTAATGTCTATGCAGCAATTAAGCAGAACTAATGTTTAATTTTAAAAAAATGCATAATAATTATCTTATAGATGTAGCATTTGCTTATAAGAAACAAATAAATTAAAAAGGATTATGCACATTTTACACATTCATGCATTGTAAGCAATTCAAACTTTTATTGACAAGGAAGATTCTGTAAGATTCTATAAGATTAGGGTTACAGTTAGAACGAGAAATAGTATTTGAACGTTTCTCTATTGGATAACGACAGTCACATGTTAAGGTTTAATTTTAAGTTGCCCAACTCGTACTTTTAATCCGAGGTGGTGAATACGGCCATTACTGTTTTATAACTGTTATCGAAATCAGATAAAAATTAATATATTTTATTATTTTCCCATTATTAGGAGCTTTAGCAAAAAGCTACTTATAAGAATGCGCCCTTGGTCTGTACGTTTATCCGGCCGTCCGTCCGCCGTTTGCACGATAACTTGAAAACGAATTAACTTTTTAAAATTCTGTTTTCAGAAATATGACCATCAAAATCTTAGCTCGGTCGTATCCACTTTTCAGAATTTTTCGTGGACCCCTTCAAGTCGAATTCACGTGCTAATAATTCACGTGTATTTTTCGTGCTAATACCCCTTCTTGAGATTGTTCTGCCTACCAACAAGTATAATTATCTCGGGCAACGCCGGGTCCTCTGCTAGTAATCTACACAAGGTGATTCAAATCGTGTGTAAAACAATTTAAGGGGGTATTATAGAGGTCAAGGTAAACACAAAAAGTCCTATTAACATGGGTCCAATTTTTATTTCTCTTCAAGTAGTGACTCTTAGAAAATACATCTCTTGCAATCCGTCAGCAGATGTAGTTCCAACACGATGGGGCCCCTCCTCATTTTGGTAGAGTTGCTACTGAATGGCTTAACATGCACTTCTCTAACAAGTGGATTGGGCGCAATGGGCCCATAGCATGGCCACCTCGCTCACCGGACCTTAATCCACTGAATTACTATCTGCGGGGACATTTGAAACAAATGGTGTACAGTGTCCAGATAGACACACGGGCACAATTATGGCCAGAATAATAGCATCGGCTGACGAAATTAGACGTGATCATGAGGTATGACAAACGTATACGAGTCACTTATTCGACGATGCAATGTCTGCATTCAGGCGCTGAGGCCACTTTGAACAATTCTAATAACTTGATTGGGCCCATGTTAATAGGACTTTTTGTGTTTACCTTGACCTTTATAATCACTCTTAAATTGTTTTACACACGATTTGAATCACCCCGTATTATTAGGTATCAGAAGAATGGAGCTACTTATTGGTTTTATAATGTCCGTCCGTCCCCTTTATAATTTCTACATATTTTGAGGTAGAAGGTTGAAATTCGGAATGTAGCTTACTATGGGTATGCCCACCTTCACTATTTAGTTTGGTTTGGATTGGTGCACTGGGGTCGGATTTACGGGGGTGGGATTCAGAAGGACAAAAGGTCTATGTGCTATTTAGGTACGTAAAGGAGTCAAATTCAGAATACAGATTCCTCTAGGCAAGATGTACATTACTATGAAGTTTAGGCCCAATTGTTCCAGTGGGGTATGAATTGCGGGGATCGTTAGAATTATGCCATCATTATATGGCATGTGATATGTCATTCCACCGGAAATGATGAGAAAGGAAAGAGCTTTTTTTACATTTTCTACACACTACGTTCGAGAAAATCAATTTTTTGATTTAAAAACTTGAGGAGAGGAAAAAAGTGCAGATAAAGGGGTAAAAATAGATGACCGCAGGTCTGCTACGTGCCTTACCCTCCTCGGGTGGAGTAACTTCTTGTTAATAAATGTATAAATGTATTTCTGCTTTACTGCTAAAGCTCCTCCTTGGAATGTTTACAAGATTTTATTATCAAATGCAGTTTAATTTTCCATTGATTGACAGATCTTTTTGTTAGGGAAAGGAAATGGATTAACCAAATGAAATGTTTAATAAGAATGATGGAAGACTCAAATAATGTTAACAAATTTTTTATTGTTGATTCTCCATATCCATGTACGCGCTAAATTGTGCTAAGTGAAAATATAACCTATTTTAACGAAATTAACGACCCCATTAGCCTTTGGAACTTATCACTGTTTCTCACAAGGGAACTATTTGACCAAGTCGCTGGCAGATGGCGCTCAAATTTTGTGGGTAGTAAAGCTCTAGATTAAGAAAGTACGGCAAACCTTTTCCGCGCCGCCCGCAGCTGCTGATTGGTAGAACGGCTGTCACGTGAGTTTGTCAGCCATTGTTGGCCCAAACGCAGCGATAGATACCATTGAAATGCATGTGGAAGATGCAATTTAGATTAAATTTTTAACGAAGTATTCGTTGATTGATCCTAAATTTGAATCCGAATAAGCAAAATTTCAGAATCCTTCAATCTATGCTCCTTGGAGGTTAATAAATTCGTTAAAATATCCGAAGAAGTAATAAGAAGCAAGTACGTTTATAATATAACTTCACCGAATGTTATAGAAATGTTGCATTGTGCAATTCTCAGACTATCAGAAAATATAATTTTTTGTTGAATATAGTTCTTTTTAAGAAAATACAATTCAATATAACAAGGTTAAACTGTCTGTGAAATGTGGAGGCAAAACTTGAAATAAAACGTCCATGTTATTTTCATCTTATTTTAGCAAAGTTAATTATCACACATTATTAAACTTGAATATAAAATATGAAATTGAATAACGAAAATTTCCTAGTTGGGTGAAAAAAAAATATAGAAAATTTTAAGTATAAGTTTTGGATAGATTTTTTACGTCAGTATTATAAACCTCCATAAATGAATAAATTTCAAAATACATTGCATGTGTAGTTATTTTTTGTAATTTTTTTTTGTAATCAAACGGTTAGTTTTTCCAAATTATAATTAAAAACTATAAAATAATTATCAAAATATAATTATCAAAGTAATTTTTATATTTAAATCAAAAATTTAAATTTAATAGTTCCTATTTTATTAAATTATATTTGATATTTTTATAATTATAATTATACTTTTTTAATAATTTAATAATTTTTATAATTTAATAAAATTAAAATTAGTAAAGTGAAATTTTTGATATAAATATAAAAATTAATTTCATAAAAGTTTATTAAATTATATTTTAATAAAATTTTATAGAATTATATTTTGATAAATAAAATTACAAAAACTACACACAGTGTTTTTAAAAATTTATTAATTACATGTAAATCGTTTATTAAAGATAAATAAATAAAGTGAAAATAAACTAAAAACTGAATCTGATTATCATTAAACTGCCTCAACGTTATCATTATTTATATGTAAAAAATTATAATTGAAAACAAAATTTAAAGAAAAATCAATAGTTACAGAATTTACTGATTGCCAGTTCTATTTCCAGACGATAATAATAAGAAAATTTTCGAAAAGGATGCATTTAAGACGAATTTTAGAGGAAGCGTAACTCACTTTATAGGGCCATTTGGGCCAACAATGGCGGATTTTTTTAGCAGACGACGAAGTTTGCCGTACTTTCTTAATCTAGAGCTTTAGTGGGTAGATGTAGGAAGGTGGCTGCACATGCGCGCTTTGAGGTAAGCGCCATTTAGCAGCCATTTTTAGTTCGACCGTTGAAGGCGAGATAAGCGGCATTTTAGTTTAAATAATAAACATGTCCTTTGACCACCAGAACGCTTCATTTACTTGAAATTTCGTTAAATTGTGTGTTTTATATCGGCTGGAATAAAATTGTGTTAGAATTTAAGTATTCTGATTATTATTTTTCAAAATGAATTTCGCGCTATAACTTGTGAACTACATGCCAGCTGACCTCACATTTTTGTGGCAGACTTCCCATGATCTACTTTACTCATGTACCAAATTTCATTGTCACCTGCCATTCTCAAGGTCTCATATTCCCTTATCATTCTTAACAATTGGCCAAACTACGTAGTCACAAATTGTTCTATGATTTTACAGAATAAAAATTGACGATTTCGACTTAATTTTACTGCGCTTGCGAAATATGCGTACGCATTCTGGTGTCAAAATTTGTAATGCACTCTTGGGAACGGCTCTTCGCTAATTCAGCTCAAACGGCTCAAGTTTTCACGATGGAGGGTCTGCACGTGATATTTTCAATACGAAACAGGATAGTTTCGATGTTTATATCCGTTACCTAAAATCAAAATCTATTGGCTTACGGAAATAAAACGGGGAACCTCATAAAGTTTACAAATATTTACTATATCGTTATGTAAATAAAAATTAATTCAAGAGCTGGTTCAAGAAAATCTAGGCTTCATTCCTGCAGTTAAATCTCATGTGCTCCTGAGCCAGTGTCATTAATTTGTGTGCATATTTTTTCATCTTCCTTCATCTAATGTTTATTGTGGATGCTCTGCAGGGTAAGCTATATGGATATTGTTATGTTAATAACGAAATCGCTTTCTACATCCCGCTTTTATTTTAATAACCCATTGCTTTCTGATTATTTTTTTTCTTGAAAGTCTATCCCAGGTTAAAGGGGAAGAAAAAAAAATGCCCTTGAACTTGCAGCATCCAGATACAAAACAACTTCATCGGCCCATTTCTATATTTTTATAACTTAAGTATAGGCGTTCTTCATATTACCAACAAGAAATATTAAGAGTAGGCCTTGACCATGTCCCCTAGATGGTAAATATAGGGAGCTATGCTTTGGCCTTCCCCAAGTTGCGATTATAAAAATTGTCGCTAGATGGTATAGCAGCTTTGTAAAACTTGTAAATTTAGTTGCAGATTATAAAAAATATTTGATATTGACTTTAAACCATAAAAATTCCTAAACTATCAAAGGCATATCTACAACAACGAGTAACTGGTTAAATCTGAGAGAGCTCCCAAATTTTCACGTGCCCGAAAACTCCGAAAAAAAAAAAAGCGCTGGATAGACGACAGAAGTTAAGCTTTTTATATAATATCTTTGTGATGCAAAAATGTGTCTAAACATTGATTTTAATTTACTTTCAATTAGACGCCTTTGTTTATTATTTCTTACAATTCATGTTTTAATAAACAGCGAGAAAATTGAATGAAATTGGCTTCTGAAGAAAATTCAATCGTATCTGTGGAACGATCAATTTTTCATACGAAATTAAATCATCGCTAGCGAAGAACTTAAGTAGTCTGACGCCAATACTGGATATCTAATTAAGAAGGGACGAGTGTGGTTTGAATAGCCCAATTCTAACCGCCCCCTTGACGATTGCGCAGCAAGGATCCTTAGCAATGATCTCGTCTATAGGCCCTTTAAGACAAGAAGATTAGCGTGTAAGTAGGTGCTTTTAGAAAATTAATTAGGGCTTAATGAGTTTCTCCATAAATTCTCTATGGTTTCCATTCTGAAAGAGCTTTACAGGAACCGAGAACGGATAAACACGTTTGTGAAGGTTCGGTTTCATCTACGTAAATAACCTTTTGAGGTTTCTGGATCAGAAGTGCAGAAATAGAGAGAAGAGAGAACTTGATACCTCTGAATGAGCTGTACCGATTTGTGGATGTGAAAATAGCAATGTGAACAACTGAACAACCGAAGTCCCGAAAAGTCTTTTAATCTATGAAAGATCTCTTCAGAGGCCTCCGAGTCTAGTTTTATAGGTTCAACGTCTCTTCTAACAGGAAACTGATGATAACAGAACTCTTCCATTAGCCACGTTGAATTGATTAAGCGTAGATGATTCACGTGAAACATAATAAATACGAATAAAGCCTTACAAAAGAGCTTTTATATTCCATTATCCCTCCCTTCATTTTATTGTTTACCGGAGAAAATGTTTCTCTCTTGAATGGTAGTAAAATTGAAAGAGTTGGCAAAGGAGGTTCGAAAGTGGTTATTAACATAGAATTGCAAATATTAATTCAAACTAATCATACTTGCGATGAATAGTCTTTTCCTTCAACAGTTGAAATTGAGTTTTTTTTTGTATTTAAAGTATATGTATATTGTAGAATAAATGGAGGGTTGTAGAGACCACTAATCTACAAAATATAAGCTTTTATTGCACGTATCAGCGTGTACATTCAGACAACTATATGTATATAGTGTTTGCTTTCTTATCTACTCAGCTACACATAATAGCATTTCCTTAATAATAATTTAATCGTTGTTCGTCTTTGCGGCAAGCTGTATCGCAAGTGCTCTGAATATTGCCGTAATGTAGCATTTCCTTAATTTATTGCACTCTCCCTTAATGGCAAAGTTGCTGACATGATATCAA
The DNA here is from genome assembly GCA_023313115.1 of Rhysida immarginata. Classification (NCBI taxonomy): domain Eukaryota; kingdom Metazoa; phylum Arthropoda; class Chilopoda; order Scolopendromorpha; family Scolopendridae; genus Rhysida; species Rhysida immarginata. The sequence continues at coordinate 4,705,276 of JAHWFO010003124.1, forward strand.
CAGTTAGCATAAAATGAATAATTTAGCGTTGGTAATACATAGATATTGCAGTTTATAATGGATTTGATAATGCATTATTCTGCTGAAAATTTTGTAAAAATTATCACAAAAGGCTATTAATGCATATTATTCGAGATTACTAATTAATTGCTCTTTTAAGAAAAGGTTAAGTGAAATACACAAGCACATATTCACACTTTAATTTAAATTTTTATGTTGTTTTAATGGAGATGTTTATTGTTGGCATAACAGCCCAGAGTATACCCCGGGTATAAGTTAGGTTAGGCTACGTCAGTTTATATCCCTAAGTATAAATTGGACTCATTATTTTACACACGTTGTATTGTATAGTGTATATAGTTATAATTTCATAACGTCCATTTTACAATTGTATTGAAAAATGGACGTTATGAAATTATAACTATATAAATTGGACTAGTCTAAACTAAATTCCATAGTCAGAATACGCCGCTGATACCGTTAGTAACAAAACTTATTATATCTAAAACATAAATGATTCCTAGTTGTTTCATCACACTTCATTTCGTCATAGCTCTTGCAATACTCAAGTGGTCATATTCATATCGACTCATTCAAATCGCCACATTCACTTCGTCCCAGAATCATTTTGTCACTCACAAGGGAATCCCTCGAACATGTATCTCACAGATTTCCACCAAATTGAAATATGTTACTCAATTGAAGCTACAATAGATGCTTGCAAAATAAGGGAGTGCGAAATTTTATTGCTTTCAAAATAAACCACGAAACTGAAAAAATTTGAGCACACATAGCCATACAAGGACTCCATTGTTAAAGCAGTGATGTGTATTAATGCGCTTAACGGAAACTTCTTTCTTCCACTACTCAGCACGAATCCCACTTCAGATGAAATCAATGGAAGTAGACAACAGCAGATGAAATTGAATGGCTTCTCAAGTTTCTAAACAAACTTAGTTTTTAAAAATAGATTATTACAATTAGCTAATTACCTTCCAGTAAAAAAATGTGTAGAGTAATTAATAACTATTTCCTTAATTTATTATTTCATTTTATTAAGTAATTCGGTAATCAAACACGGGGCTGACTTCATGTGCAACGTCGAGTAATACGTTGCGTTGGTGAGGGGGTATGTATCGCGGTGCGTTATAATTTTAAATAAAAATAGTATTCATGGATGCTTACCTCATCTTATAAATTACATCCAGACGAATACTTGTACAGTAAAATTAAGGTTTTATGCTTAATAACAGTGCTCTAATTGCAATTCTTTGGCAACCGCTGCTAACAATTTTGCTTTTCCCTCTAACCGCCATGTTTGTTGAACTCTTCGCACTTCCGGAGCGCTCCACTGCCGCACAACGCTATCGCTTCCACGGTTTGCTTGCGCGCACAAAAAAAAAGGCTACGTGGGGTTCCCTTGTCAGTCGATTCGACCATTCAATTCATCACATTCAGATGATCACAATCACTTCGTCCACGGATCGTTTTGTCACTCAGTCGTTTCGACACATTCAGTTCGTCCTAGAATCATTCTTTCATCGGATGGTGTGTTTCGGACGGTTTTTATATAGGATGTTATTGGAAGAGGTAAAAAGTCAAAAGGAACAAATTAACTAGTATAAGTTCCATTTGACACCTCTGTATTTATGGTCAAAGTGTGCATTGTCATCCCTCACACAGGCTCGTGCTCTTCATTTCATTTCTGCGATGGTAATAACCGCATTTTTCTAGGGGTCATTATGCTAAAAAGGCCACTATCGATATTTAATAATTAAAGTAATATTTATTTGCAGTAATTACTATTGAATAGGCTACACTTCGTAAATTCGAAAGCTGTATAGCCTAATCTCGATTGCCCGTGTTTGGCGCCGTTGGCTGACTTACCATTGCGCATGAAATTAAAACATTTATTAGCTTATATTGTTACATATTTTACATTATACATAATATATTCTTGTGTATCAATGATATGTAAAGAAATAAAGTTATTTCTTCCTCTTAAATATTTGATGATTTCATTTTCTTTAATCGAGTCCATGTTTTGATGGTGAATATTTGTAAAAAAAAAAAGGAAACTGCTATGATAATATGTAAAAATAGAATTAAGTACCCATCAACCTTAATTTAACCTTAATTACAGGATGGTTATTATTAAACAAGTGTTTAAAGCTCTGTGTCCAAAATACTATTAGTCAAAATGAAACCAAATTTAAAGTGCATGTATTCTTGATCACGGGATTTCGATTTTAGATTAAAAATTACTAGTTCAAATCTGCCCGCTAGGATGACATTTAGCACTATTGTCGCTCTAATTTGCATATTGGATCGGTAATACACAATTATCATTTGGATAAGCGACACATCATAATGCAGTGGTTCTGTGTAACATTTCTTATGCCACAGGCTATGGACACTATGGACAACTAAAACGTACGGCATCTTTTTTTGTCACACGAAATTGCAAATAATTCTTTGCGCTTTCTATCTTCCGTTTAATATCCAATTTGATGACCTATCCAATATGCAAATTAAAGATAATTTAGTAAAGATAATCTTTATTGTTTTAGTGGAGATGGCTCATTTTAAGAAATGCTTCGGTAGTACTTCATAATGAAGCGGAATATTTTTTCCCTTAATGTATGTATTTTTTTTTATTGATTTTCAAAAAGAATTAAAAGTTTACTTTTTAATCTATCGTTTCATGCTTTTCTTACTTAAAAAATGATTAAATACAGCCATAGTATCAAATTAATATATGAGAAAATAAGAGTGTAAGGGCGTTGTCACACACACAACTGGCCAAACCGGAGCCGGTGACGGTGCCGTTGCCGGCCAATGGCTCCTTTCACACACGATGGCCCGGCATCCGATTGCCGAGTTCAACGACGGATATATTTCCCAGTGTCGGTTGCCGGATTGGGCTATATGTGAAAGTTCTAATTTGATTACATTGCTTCCGGTAATATCGCCTTCACCGATTCCAGCTTTGCCAGTGGGACCAACGTGAAAACGCCCTAAGATTGGATGATTTGACGAAACCAGTGCGTCGAACCGATTGATTACGAGGTCAATGTGACGAGGTGAATATATCCAGTCGACTGAGTGAGGAAACTAATCAGGGGTAAAGTGAACGTCAAGGTTTGAATGTGAAGAGTTGCATATATCAGGTCAATGGGACAAAGTGAATATGACCACTTGAATGTTACAAAAGTGACTATGAAGTGGACGAAACGACTAGGAACAGTTTATGATTTTGAAAATACAGTTTTGCTATTGTGAATATTCCTATGGTTTGTTCTCTCCCGTATTTTTGAGGATACATGAAAAGTGTGGTGTACGCTATTCCGGTTAACAACATCAACTATCTGGAAGAGCGTTATCTATAACGCCTATGTAGCTGTTCGGCAGGATGCAGGTATCTTCGAGCGGTTTCGCTAGTCCATGTTGAGGTGTTGCCAAGTATGTATTTCTGCTCATGGCGGATACTTTGAGCTTCTCCTGTGATGTGGCCAATCTAAATCCTGTAACGTCTTGTAAGACATATGTTCATAGGGACATTCTTTCTTGTATTGATCTCAGGAATACCCCCTCCCCCGCCATTTGTAGTATAGAAATACCCTATATGAAAGGATGACCACAGTAGTTGAAGCACCCTAAAACTCCAACCAACCAATCTAATTTTAAAAGAGATTAATAGTTGATTTTCTATAAGAGATCACTATTAAGTACGCTACATCATTTTAAACATCAATGTTAATTTGGGGCTGTATATATTACGTTGCTTATCTTATATAAATAATAAACGCAGAGATTGGATTAAACAGTATATCAGAACTGTGAGATTATAACTCGAGGATCGGATCCAAAATAAAACAAAAAATAAAATTCTTAATATTTAAACATTTTACCATATACACTAAAGAAGGCTTCCGAAGAAAAGGAAGTATAATATCAAAACACTGGTTTCTAAAAATTGGCTTTTGGAAGTTGGAGTTTTCTTGCTCTATTGTGGTTTAGCCGTGACAAGAATTACAGTGGATGGAACTCAATAAATTTCTGTCTTTGAATCGATCCACATATAAACAATTTACTTTACCACTCACTAACACTTCTTTTTTATGTGATCATGTGATTAAGCCCGTGCAAGAACACGTCAAGGGGGAAGAGGCCGTGGGGTGGCTGTGAACCGCAGAGCAGAAGGCAAAGCGTTTGTTTCGACCTCCCACCTTCTGTCTCATCCATCTTAAAACCATCCAGCCCTCCTCTGTCCTCTTTTCCCTCCCCATCCGTGTCTTGTTTCAGCCCGCGATGCAATATTAGACGGGAAGACTGAAAAAAAAGGAGGAGAATCTTAGGCGAGAATCTCCTGAAAAGGAGCCGGAAAAATCCGTTGTGGTGAAACGGGGGCTATCAAACGAAAATATCTAACTCCTCATATCTCTCCTCCACCCTCCACGTCCGTCTCCCTTCACCGTCAGAAATGGCTTTTAAGGTTCCTTCGTACGCTTTTGCAAGTGCAACAGTTTCTCTCCACGAGATTCATTTAGGCACGCTCTTTGAGCGAAGGAATTTAGAAAATCTTGCAATGAAAATTCTGAGTAGGCCTACTTACTTAATCACTCTCGCTACAAATTCGCTATGAGGAGACGGTAGTAGCCCTGTTGGTTCGTATTACGAGTTTTAAAGGATCGAATCGATCCGTTAACGAGTGAAACTTAATGTTTAGGAAAATATGTTGACCTCTTGACACCCATTCATTTTTCACGAGAGGCACACGGTCAACAAAGTACGATGTCCAAGCAACTGCGTGAATAATGGCTATACTTTGTAATTATTTAAGCTCCTTGATAATTTTTATTAAACATGTACCTGGAAACGCAAGGCTGCTTTCCAAGAATTTTGAATGAGCTGTCACTATGAACTATATCAACATATTAATTTAATATTAAAAATACAAGAAGACCAGAATATATATTCACTAGTTAAAGTCTTTTCTACCTTTCTATTAAAAGGAATATATTCTTTTCATACTTAGATCTACGTGTTTAAAAATAATTTTTTCTTGCTAATCATAGAAAATTCAGAAAATTAAATTTATTTGACTTTTCAAGAATAATTTTAAAGCCCTTGCTTAAAACAGCTTAATGCATAAAGGGTTATTTCAGTTAACGTCAGTCAACTTTCAAGAAGTCTACTGTGTTCTATTTGCTTTTCTCTGGCATCGGACTATAGACTTCGTTGCAGAAGTGGAATTTCGTTCCACACCTTCTGGCATACTTTCAGAGCCCATCAAAGAACTCTGAGATTGCGGTTTAAAAGCCAGAAGCCGCAAAGTCCTTCGATGAAGCATCAGGTGATCTGGCGGGAATATTGAGAATGGAATAGCATGAATTCCAATCTCTTCTTCCACCTTTTTCTGGATCTTCATCTTGGTGTGTGAAGACGCTCTTGCTATTCATACTATTCATTCACATACAGACCTGAAATTTCCTCCCGAAACAAAGATTCCAAAATGTTCTCCTGATAATAATTCGCGTTAATCTTGGCGTTTGCTGCTATTTGATGAATTTTCATGTTTTCTTTTGAGAAGTATCCTTCCGCTAGCATGAAGCCTTTGAGGAAACTTTCACACGTTCGACCAATGGAGCGAATCTTTCCAGAATTGATAAAATAAATTCATGCCCCATCAAGTGAGCGGGGAATTTTCATTTGTCTTCAGTAAGTTACCTTTCAGTCAGCATGCGGGCATTGCCTTTCCTTTCGGCGAGTAGCCACGCATACGGCCTTTATGGAAATTCCAGAGATTTACGTCACGGTGAATGATTCCATTGACAGTTGCCATGCGATTTCTTGGGCAGCCTTTCGACGAATTTGTAAGGCTGTGGCAGATGGTCGGCCAGGCGGGAGATATCTCCCGAGATATCTTTTCCTGAAATGCTGGTCATTTTCTTTTAAACCTGTAATTAGGGCTACGGAGTTCACTATGGATTTTAGATACAATAAAGATTCCTGCGTTTTTTGCAGCGTCATGCTAAGACAGGAATTATATTCAACATCAGAAAGGCCCCTTTATATCGCCTTTCCAGAATTCCGCATTTGGTTTGGCTATTTTGTTTGAAACCTCAAATGTTTTCATAGCAATAATTCATTTGATTGTCTCTTTGTATGATAGGAGATTTGGACTGGATCATTCCATTTGAGTAAGCAATGAGAGGGAAATTGACTGAGTTCTCAGTTTATACATAGTTAAAATAAGATTATTTGAATGTCTTGAAATCAGATACAATACGAAGCTAAACCCAAAAGTAATCTTAATATGGCCTTAAGGTTGTATTTCTATTTCTCCCCCGTATATTCCATCTCTTTGGAATATTAAGAAATTGATGCGCGGTCACAGTTAGTGGTCACAAGGAAACAATGTCTAATACGTTCTATAAAATAAATGAAAATTAGACCCTTTTGTTGTATGGGTTTCGCCAAATAGAATCTCATGAAGCGACTCTTCATCACGATCTTCTGCCTTGAGCTTCTTTGTCAAATCATGAAACCGGATCACAAAAAATGAAGCGCTGCAGAGTACCAGGCTCTGTCACTTGACAGGAAAAAGGTAATGTAGACGCATATTTGACTGGATAAAAAAATGGCTTGACGCAAGTATTTTTCGCCTTAGGATGAAACATATTGATTTCCAAGCAGTGAAACTTTGTCAGATTGTAATGTTCCTAATTTATGAAAATCTGAAACATTATTAGAATGCTCACTTTTTAAAAAAATCTTTTAAATTACCATGACATGTAAATTTTTTCCACTGTAATTTTCTCCCACATCTCCAAAGCGTCGATTTTAAACTTAATTATTTGAATGATCATTAGTTGTTCTGTGAGGGTTTGTAATGGAACGCCTACCTCAGCTGTTCGAATTAATAATGAAAGATAGGAAAGAAAATATCCGCAGCCTGGGCTCGAACCTAAATGACTTCACAAAAATGGTTCGTAAGAATGTACCTAAACTTAAATAAATCCGACCATGTCTCCCATCTATTTCCTTCTGTAGGAATATTACCCATTTCCCATTTATACTCATTTCACTTAGCTCTCTTCATATATAAAGTCTTAAATAATAAGTTTTCAGTAATCCTCCCTCCTAACTTTTATAATTCTTCCCCTCTCCACTCTTATAACTTACGTAACAAAGATTCCCTACCCAAGTTAGCAATAAAATACACTTATCAACATAACAGTATCTCCATCTCCGGATATAAGCTATGGAATACTTTTTCCCCCGAATTACGCACTACCCCTTCCATATCTACCTTTAAATCCAAACTGAAGACTCTTCTAACTAAATCCACCTACTAATATCCCACCAATTTTTGCAATTGTTCTCAATTTAATAAATACCTATTAGATTGCTTCCACCCAGGGACCTAACTTGTCGGCCAGTGGCCATACCGGACCTGGGTGGATATTTTCTGTATTTCCTTCAAATAAATAAATAAATAAATAAATAAATAACATACTTAAATCGTTAAAACATGATTATGAAGTGACTATATATATATGAAGATGCTAAAACATAATTTTACTATTTATGGTGATCTATAAACAAAAACATGGCGGCAATGATAAGAACAGTCTTGCGATAGCTACTCTTAACAACTCGCTCACTCTTTCACAATTTTCATCCTTTAAACTATTTTTTAATTAAATAAAAGCAAAATGTCATAATAAGGTGGGATTTATAATTATTATAAAATATACTTACATTTTAATAATAACAAGAACGATGACGTATTTCTCGTTAACATTTCTCCTTAAGATTCGAAATCGAGTTAGCAGTAAAAAGATTGAGATAATAATTTCAATATTATTTTATAATAACTTTATTTATGCAGATACAGTATTTGGAATGGAAATATTAATTTATGCTTCTTCAGAAATACAAGGAAAGTTTCTTTATGTGAAAACGTTTTTTTTCGACCACAATAATGGCTGCCGCACACTTCCGATTTACCGACAATTCATCCAATGAAGTCACAATACGCATGCGCGTTAAGCACTTTGGACAAGTTGGTCTTACGTTTATTTTAGATTATCTTGATTTACTATTATGTTGGTGGAAACTGAGGACAAGAATCTGCGGATATTTCATGTCCTCAGAACAAACAGTTAATGGGATCTCCTCCATATGTAGGAACAATATTTGAAGCCACAGTTGGTTGCAAATGGAATTATCGATGCTGTTGTGTTCCAGCAGGATGGGACACCCTTTCCTCTCGCCTCAACATTTTTAGTGCTCAGTATCATACATGACCCCCTTAGACATTTTTGTCTGGAGATTAATCAAGTCTAAGATTTACCAGGGAAGAACCTCAGCAGTGGGCAGTTCAAAATATTCATTAAATGTTGCTGAAAACATGTTGCTGAAATTTTGGCTTGTGGAGGACCACTGGGGGGGGGGGGGGTATATGCATGATGCGTTGTAATTACTGAATATGATGTGAATTGTTACTGTCATTTATTCTGCAAAAAATTTGTTTGTTTAATAAATATATAGAGACTTTTTAATCATCTAGTATCAAAAACTTAGGATGTGTAAACATACTTAAACCTTTTTCTGCTATTAAATGCATTCGATCCATTGTGACTGAAGGATTGGCTGATGCCTTTTGACTGGAACGTGAAGACGGCGGGGTTTTTCCTCCCGTACTTTTTTGGACGAGCGAGAGCTACAGATGAAGAAGTGAGAAAGTGAGGAAAAGGGGTGGGAAGGCAGTGAGTCGTTGAAAGTTTCAAAAAAAAAGAAGTAAAGAAAAAGAAATTTTCTTCCTTTCTTCGTTCTTAGTTTTTCGACGCTATTATCACGAAGTTTGGGAAAAACGAGGCGAGGGAGGTGGGCTCTCCACTGACAGGTAGTTCGTTCACGCGCCGGTCCATTGGTTCGTGGGCGGACTCCGCTGACAAGGAGAGCCTTCCCCATTGATGTCGCCTGTGCCCATCGACACGCCGATGACGGTGAGCCGGCAGACAGATGGTCGTCCATCACTTTCACACTCTATTGGACTTCATCAAGGATTGGAGGAAAGACGAAAAAGGAATAGAGAAAGGGAGGGGGGGGGGCAGTTAGATAGAGAGGGGGTTGACGGGGAATAGAAGGTGAAGATGGCTTCGCCGTTATTTCCTCTTCTTTCGACGTTCATCTCACCCTCCTTCTTGCTCGATCTATCCTTCTCTTATTCATTGGCGTTTCATTCAGGGTCGATCGGATCTGCACAACAAAATGGATGAAGGCTATTTATCCTCAAGTGGAGGTTGTTAAAGGTGCTTCGCCCGTGATTCCCAGCTTAAATTCAGTTTCCCTCCTCCCCTTCTTCCCTTATTCACCTTCACTCCTAAGGTCTACTTTCCTCTCTACACCATCATCATCTTTCTTCATCTTCCGATTGCCGTGTTATTTTTAACTTCCGTTTCTCTCAAACTGCTTTTGACATTAAAAGAAGTGGTTTGTCTGGGAGCAAGAGCGGTTCGTTTCCTTCTTCGCTGTCGATTGAAATATGGGGAAGAGGGTAGGGGTGAGTAAAGGGTTCCACCTTCAATTTCCATCCCTCCCCCTTTGAAGACACGAGTCTCAAAATTCTGTCTCGAATTAGAGAGAAGCGCAAATGAGGAAGGGGGAGAAGGAAGAGGAAGGAGGCTGTGAAAGTACAGTGGCAGTTTGAAATTTTTCTTGATGCCGTGAGAGAAATCTTGGCGTCGTCGCTGTACACTTTCGATTAGCAGCTCCGTTCGGTTGCCAGGGAAACGACGAGGAGGGGAACATGGCGAAGGAAATTTGTTGGCTTCGTCGTGATCTCGTCATATTAAATCTGAAAGTTTGTAATTAAATTGCCTGCCATTTACAGTTGAAATCTATGCTGTTGACAAGTTTTCTCGTTCTGACTCTGGAAGCTTCGGGTTCTGACGAGATCTGACTGGGCTCTCTCGCTCTCAATGCTGAAGTTAAGGGCGGGCGGTGATAAAAATCTTTCGTCTATCGTTGCTTTTCTCCGGGAAAATTTTTATTATTGGATTATTTAATGCTTTAAAAACATAAAAAATAATTAATTTGTCAAATTGTTAAACATTTTTGCATTTCGCTTATTTTTCTAGTCAAATCTAATTTTCTATCTTCGGATCGGCTTTGCGTTAAAATTCGTCGTTCTACATTCACCATCTTTAAAAAAATAAATTAATAACATATTGATTCGAAGAAATCAATTAATTTATTAATTTTAAGAAAAACTTTAATTTAAAGTAAATCTGAATATTAATGAAAATAATTTTCTCTTTTATTATAATAAAAATTGTTACTCTCTCGTATACGAAGTATAGAGAAGGTATTGTAATCGTCAAATAATTCGACCTCGAGATTTTGATGAATCTCGATATTTAGAACTCCCTAAAAAGCAGTTTAGAATTATGTTTGTGTGTGTTTGTGTCTGTCTGTCCATTTGTGTGTGAATACTACTACTCAAAACGAAACAAACATTTGATTGTGTGGGTGACATTTGGTATGTGGTCCTTATACCAAAATTGTAGATCTGTATCAACTTTGGACAAGATTTTTTCAACCGGAAGAGGTACTTTACTTACTCAATTTTATTCATATAAGCTAGGACTTTAAATAAAGTTAGAATAATAAAATAAACTATAGGCCTTATAGTGACGAAAGACAATTAGATATAAAATTTCAGTCGAATATTGCCAGCGGAATTGGTACTTGAGCCGCACTCCTCTCAGTATTTTTTCATGTAACTACAACTTTAATGTTTGAAAAACTTAAAAATTAATAATTGAAAGTTATTTTAACTCGTGAAAAAATATGGGACAATACGAGAAAGTCGTGGGGAAAATACTCCAGATTTTTTTTTTATTGTAATTACTTTTGTCAAGAATGATTGAAAACTGTTGTTACATATAAATTATTCTTTATCATCATATTATTCATTTAATCTTTATTTGTAAACCATTATTAGAAATAGTTAAACGCGTGATTTTAATATTTCAGAATTTAATAAAAACGTGCTAAACTTTTCGCTAATCTGCACATCGACGCGTTTGTCCGTAGAAGGAAGCCCATTAGGAGCGTTAAAAGCTATCGATTTATAACGTAATAACCTCACGACGTTTGATTTGGCGACGGTCCACGCTGATTCCTTCGACTCTGCCCTCGTTTATGTATTTGGCTCGCCCGTCAGAAAGTTGCTGTTTGTTTAAGGAATTGAAATCCTGCGATTTCTAACTCTTGTGGACCGACCTTCCGACCGAACGTCAGGAGACTGTCAAACATCGTTCACTGGCCCATGTGAACGGAGAACTGCGACGTTCTTCTAGAGTTATGTGCATTTGAAATTACATTATCATAGGCCGTGTTTACAAATTCAAATAGGCTCTGACAGCGATCATATTAGTGGCCTCCGGAAAATTACTATAAAACAATGAATGAAGTTCACAGTAAAATAGATAACAGGAACTTCGTATTTGTTTTATTATCGCTTTAACCTTATAACCTTAAATATAAAACAAAGAGGGTATTCAAATTAACACAGAAATAAAAAAAATATAATATTCAACCTTTTTTATCTTTTTATCTGAAATAATTTTTTCTACAGCTGTCGCTATAAAACCCTCTATTTCCTATCTAACAAGTCGAGTTAATGTATTCAAGTTTTAATATTCTTACATTATTTATAGCGCCCTCCAATATAAATATGAATTTTCGTGGTCTATTTGTCTAAAGAGTGCAAAGTATCTATAATTCAGTGGACAAACCATATTCATGTTTAAATTTGCCTAAGTGCTAGCTGCTCTTTCTTCACTTCCTGTCGATTGTAATCAGTTGTAGGTCAGAGCAGGAATTACATAGTAGTGATGAGTATCGAATTATTTTTCATTTGTGGCGTATGAATGTGTCTTTCAATCTCAGATTTATTGTAGACTTATAAATCAGTTGAGTATCTCTCAATCTAAGGTGTATGAATGGTGCAAGTCATTCAGAGAGCAGTCGTAGCAATTAACATAACGGATTGTGGTCTTGCAGTACAGCATGTTTGGTATTAATTTTTACCAAACATGCTGTACTACAAAACCACAATCCGTTATGCATTCAGAGAGGACCAGGAAAGAGTCTTCTAAAACCACATTCTCAACTGGGAAAATCAGGGCAACTTCCTGCTGAGATTCACAAGAAATACTGGATAATAGTGTAGCTTGTCTCAAAATCCCCTTTTTGACTTTTGCGGGAAAGTCTTACTAGCAATGGCTTCATTTCAAAGTAATTGAGAATTGTAATCAATAGAATAAGAGGGATATGTCAGTTGGTAAGAGGGGAGGGGGGGGGCGGCATACCGGAACACAATACACAGAACAAAGAACTATCACTACTGATTACTATTCTATGATTTTATGAGAGAAGGGAGCCTGCAACTTGTTCCAAGAGGAGAGTTTCCAAGTCTTCCGTTTGATTCCTTCAGGGCATTGTTCTAACTCACACTGCTTTGAAAATGAAAACTTTATATCATCCTACAAATAACCCAGATTTAGCATCACCTCTTCGGTCCACTTAAGAATATTTTAAGAGGAAAATATTCAATTCGAATGAAGAGGCTATTGATATTCTGCAAGAATGAGCCAGCATGCAGTCAAAAGTTTTCCTGTCTTCTGGGATTAAGAAGCTTCCTGAGCGCCGGAACAAGTATATTGCAGTGGCAGGAATCTTCATAGAAAATCGGTGTGAGTCGTTTCTTTCTATTTCTTTTTATATTTGAACGCCCTCGTAAAAATGCCATTCATTATCGGGATTCGTTTATAATGGTTTATTTATTGTTACCATGCTTTTTTAACGTCATTAAATAGCTTCGAACTTCTACTTACGTTATAATTAGAGCCTATATAGCCATAATACCGGAAATAAGATATAACTTGATATTCTTATAATAATCAAAGTTGCACAACTAATAATTAAAAACAGTGAAATTTATTAATCTACTTAATAACGTCAGGTCCAGCATCCAGTTATAAGCTGAATAAAACGTAGCCAATAACACAAGGTATGATTAAGGTCTCATCACATGAGGAATTTTAAGTAAAACAAGAGCATTTAGTAATGATCACTCTGTAAAGCAAAAATAGTATTGAAGGAAAACGTGTTATAATAATTTCTGCCGAGACTCACCTTTAGTGTGCGATAGCGCCACTTTATATTCGCTTACGTAGCAACTCACGGGTATACAAAAGCGGACACGCGGCAAAGGTTTGGGCTGATTTATTCCTACTACTGTTCTTATCACGGGCATTATTTAGTAATATTTTACTTTACGATTGCTTGAAATATGGAACTTATTTTCTTGGCGGTTTCGCCAAGGGCACCTTTAGAGTCTACTACATAGTGGAGAGGAATTCACTGTGGGTGAATCGCTTAACAGCATAAATGATGAGTGGCCGCGAGAAAGCACGAGATCTCCTGTGTTCCCTCCTCCCTATCCCTTCCGCATTACTACCGGCGGAAGGTTGAGCGAAGAGCGCCATTGTGGACGTGGGTGGGGTGGAGGGGAGGTTGGACTACCGGAAAGCGGAGTTAAGTTATGGCCCCTTCTGACCTCGACGATGGCTCCCACTGTCCAAACGTTTGCTCAGAGTGGGGAGCTCAATGTAGCGACAGGGACCTGGGACATTTGTCCTTCTATTCGGCAACAGTGCCCACCCCCGCCCATCATGACCCATTGAGCCGTCAGCCGAGTGGAAAATGTGGATGTACCCCCTCCACACGCAGCACAAACCCGTCTCTCCTCTTTGGTACCCCGCTTGTCCATCTTCATCCGTGAATTGGATCGTAGAAAATAGGCTTTTCTTCACCTATCTCTTGTCCTTAAAGTTCGTCCATTTCAAATCCCCACCGCCTAAGAAGAGGCGGCCGCCAAGACGTTCAGATCGGGCTCGTTCCCACCAGGTGGGCGGAAACGCTCTTTCTTATTCCTCAGCACCATCTAAAATGTACCGTTATATGGTCAATTCTGACACTTAACCGGGCCCTTTCTCGTATATTTTCCGAAAGTAGAGTGCTTAAGTTATAATAAAGAATGTATAGATTGTTTTAGATAATACTATTTTTCATTTTACTTAGACTTCATTTATATTTTGACGGAAAGTTTTTCTTCAGAATCAGCTATATTCTGAAAATGGGGTTGTCGATATTTTACATTCTGTTTCAACTGAAATAAATTGATTACTTTATTTCTATTTACCTTTTAAAATTGCACTGATGTCTTCTCATCTATTTATTGCTTTTAACGTTGGAACGTCCACACATCGTCCCAATTCATGTAATTGAATATAAATTTTTAAGTGGGTTGGTATTTGTGCTGTCTATTGGAATAGAAGACGAGCGTGGAATTTATTCTTGTGCTGACTAGTTTCGGCAGTGATTTCCGTCTGCGACTGGGTGCATAAGAGATGATGTGAACAACTTTTTGAAAATAGTGAACAATGGTATAACAGAATCGTATAAATTCTAGATTGATTGTTGGGTGACGCTTAACAATTAATTATGAATTTGAATTTTTGGGGGGAGAGTAAAAAAAAATAGAATACGTGGCTTAATGAATGGAATAATGGACAGATGCCGAATGTTAACTGGTTATTTGTATGGTGGGTTGAAACGGATTTATTTATTTGTATGCTTTCCAGTATTTCTGTGTAAGCTACATCGTTGTAGGATTTCGAGGTTTATTCACTTCTATACGGAGATTGATTTCGTTAAGTGTGCTTTATCATCCCTCTATACTCCGTGATTTAAAGAAGACCACAGCTGTCTTCCCCGAGCTCAGTGTCGTTTTTTCTTTTTATTATTCTTATATCTTATTTACTTTGGCTTCTTAAGATTTCTGATCCCCCTTGGTTCCTTTTAGTCTCTCCAATCGCTCGCTGGCTGACTGGTTTTACCTATCTATTCGATGATAATGGCGTTTTTAAATAAACGGTTGATCGTCCAACCACAGATGAAAGAGATATTATCATTAAATTGTTTATTTAATAATTTAATTTTCTTTCAGTTTATTTTTATGTTTATTATTTTTAGCAAATTTATAGCAACAATATTTTTGTTATAAATGCATTTTTTACGGATTTTCTCATTGGTGAAGATGCTTTCTATGGGTGATGTTTTCAGCTTCTTCTCAGTCGTGTGGTTTTTGCTTCATCAGACATTCATATACAGTTTTATGGCAGTTGGGTCATGATGACGGCAAAAGTCCTCACAAATTGAAATTTTAATTCGTCAACGTCAAACTTAGAAAGTTTCCCCGTCTCTAGAAGAATGATTCAATCAACCACTGAACTGTAAGTTTTATGAGCTTACTGTCACGTATGAGAAAGCTGTGCGCAGTGGAAAATAAACTACAGCATAACACAGTAGGTAGGAAATAAAAGAAGTCGGTTTAATTTTCCAAAAAGCAAAATAATAATAGTTAGAATCTTGCGAATAGCTGATCGCAAGGACAGCGTCCACCACGACCACAGCCAGAGTAGTGGGGACGATAGCTAAACAAAACTAGAATTACACAAACTAGAAAAGAACCAGTTATGATTAGCCACTTATGCTATACAAATCTCATAGGGCTGTCACTTGCGCCCATATACACTTATGGGATATTTGGCCTCCTTTACTTGAAGGGTCTGCCAAATCATTAGACACAATAATATTTAATAAATTGTTAAATTCAATCAGAAGTAGAAACAGTCGTGAGGTCTCAATTCTACCGCAGGGGTTCCAATCTCCCCTCTATCAGTGAGCGGCGACGCCTCGGCGTTTGATACCCATTAAGGGATTTATACATGTTACTGTAATGGAGAAAGATAAAATAGAATTAATTATCTCTCCTTAAAGTAGAGTAAAAAGGCACTCCCTAGATCCGGAATTTCAAAGTACTCATTTAATCTAAAAGCTCAAATAGTGATAGTAAGATTTACCTGGACTATAGGTATGAGAGGCCTTCAAACGTAGATGGTGCCCAAATCATCTCTATAATAGGCAGTGAGCCCCCAGGGCATGATGAGCATTAGCTCTGTTTCGGGAGAATGAGTTCTTAATGAACTGCTATTAATAATTGAGAACGCTAGGGATGAACTACGCGCTCTAACTAACACCAAATAACGCAGCGCAAATTCTAATGCATTAATAGGCTGCCGGACTATCGCAGTGGCTCGAAGGAGCGTACTAGAGCCGCGATAATGACAATAAAAAGCAAAAGAATACTCACAGACGCAGAAGCTAAGCTGGCTGACGCTCTCGTTTTGGTTAACAAACCATTCAAATGTCTCAGCTACTGACTGGACCGGCTTATTGTCCGACACGTTTGAAATAGCTGAGGTCGAAGCGGATAATGGAGTTGACGAAGCAACGACAGGCCTAACCTCTTTATGGCGACGCAAACGTGACTCGCTGAGGCGCTGCAACGTGTTCGACGCAGTAGGTTTTTCCGGCGGCGAAATATGCTGCTTCGCGCGGAACGCAGTCGCTTTGGCTTCGTTTCTCTTACTCCTATATTCACGAGAAACACTCTTCTTGGCCAACAACGTAGGCCTAACGTTCGAGCACTTTGTGGTCGCGGCGGGTTGCTCGTCGTCGACCGTCTCGAACGCTGGATTCCTCCTAACTGACCTAGAAATAACGTTCGTCGGTTGTCTCGTCACTTCCGCCTTCGTCTTCCTCTTACGTCGCCCTCTTTTCCTATTGCTCCTTTGATAACCCTTCCCGATCGCATCAATAGATGGCGCCACTAATGACTGGGTTATCTCTTCTTCAGCTTCGCGATGAGGATCCGCTGTCAGCTCGCGTGACACTTACCCATCTTCTGTCGTTTGAAAAATAAATTCTTTTCAGATAATATTCATGTCATCTTTACAACCTCTTCAGTGTTTTTATATTTTCCATGCATTGCAGTTTGAAATTTTTCAACGAAAACTAGAGATTGAGAATTTCTGATGCAATTTTCAAAAGTTAATGCCAGCTAGCCACTAAGGATTTGGCAACATAGTCAACGTTTCATCTAATTGGCAGAAAGTATTAAAAGGACAAGGACATAGACCCCGTTAAACTTTTCATCTAGAATTTCATGATGTTTTCCTCTTTAAAAAATTAATCTACCCTCCGTAAAGACATAATAGAGAGCTTCCTAACGGCTCTCTATGACAGTTTTCATAACTTCGTCAGCATACTCTGTATTTTATTTTTCTGTGGGGATCGGACTCCTAATCTTTGTTGTTGCCAAATTCCCAAGGGAGGTTTCCATTGAATTTCCAAGCGGCCAAATGTTAATCCTTGAATTGTAGTTTCGACAAACAGCAAATCGTTCGTTAACAACGAATAGAAAATTAGGTTAGAGGAAATTATTTTGTGAGATTAACTAACTAAGCTCAAATTTAGTGTATCTTAACATAATTTAAATTCTGGTAGTCATACATCAGAGACCGTAATTATTTAAAATTTAGTTACAACAGAATCGAAATTGATTTATTTTAAGCTAATATATTAATACAATTACTGCTAATGGATTTTAGTAAAATTACCCGTTACATTTATATCTGGAGTTGTTTCTATATTTAAAAAAATTTAAGCAGTTGATAGACGCTTTATTTAATTTGAAATGCGCTCAGAAAAATATTTTTAAAACGGTTCTACTTTTATCATAAAGAAAAAAAAGGTAATAAGTTTTAAAGTTTCGCTTATGTACTTTGGAAGATGTATATACAGGGTGAGTCAAAAGTCGTAGTACACCCTGTTTTTTCGAAAACTTTGCAAGAATTGGGAAATCTGAATATTCCTGTAAGGTATGGGTGAGGTGGTCTATCTTTTACATTATGTACCGAACATGACCGCCATCTTGAGATCGGCCACCTTGAATCTAAGTCAAATTTTTTAAATGGAAAGAGGGTCGTGTGATATATCAAATAACATCAGCATTTTCTGACAATTTCATTCTTGCAAACAGATTTGAAGTAACAGTTATAGTTCAAAAGTTACAACACATTTTGTTTCATTTTGTAGCAAGTAATGTGAAGATGGCTTTGACCATGGAGGAGAGAATTGAGGTCATTTTGATGTCTGGAGAACGAAGTTTCCGTGTCATAGCTGCAGATTGTAACAACCGTCACCCAGAAAGACCTCCAATTTCACACAACACTGTCAGGTGCTTAATTAAGAAATTCCGAGAAATTGGGACTGCGGTAACAAGGCACGGAGCGGCTGTCTAATAAGTGCTATTGACGAGACAACCTCAACAATCGTTTTGGCGTCCTTCATCAAGAGCCCACAACGCAGCACACGACCTTTGTCAGCAGAATGTGGAATCAGCCAGTCATCGATCGTACGAATCCTTCATGCTCATCAATGAAGGTACTCCAACACCTAGCAGAGGATGACCCAGACAGATGTATGCAGTTTTGCACGTGGGCCCTAGAGCAACATCGACAAGATCCCTTTTTGCACAAGGTATCTTGTTCAGTGATGAGGCAAACTTTTATGTCAGTGGTGAAGTCTACCGTCACAACCACAGGTATTGGAGTGACCACAATCCACACTGGATGTTGACGTAAAGATTATTGTGTGGTGTGGAATTCGGTGTACCCGTATAATTGGACCCATTTTCATTGACCAGAACCTAAATGCTCAACGCTACCTGGAAATGCTGCAAGAAGTAGTGTTTCCCTCACTTTTGAATGAAGATGGCAGCTTTCCCTCTTACTTTCAACAGGATGGGGCTCTACCACACTACGTGCAGATGTTCGTCAGTGGTTAGATGTTCAATTTCTTGATCATTGGATTGGCCAACGTGGTGCTATGGAATGGCCACCCAGATCACCTGATCTCACACCACTTGACTTTTATCTGTGGGGTCATTTAAAGCAACTCGTATATGCAGAGAAAATCAGAAACAGACACCATCTCCAGCAACGCATTGAAGAAGCGTGTGCCAGCATTTCAGCGGAAATCCTTCTGCGAGTGCACGACGATTGGATTCAGCGCCTTCAAATGTGCCTTGACCAAAAGGGACACTATGTTGAACAGATTAAATGTGCCTTTATAGAGAACAGTCCAGGATGTAATTCTAAACAAAATGTGTTGTAACTTTTGAACCATAACTGCTACTTCAAATCTGTTTACAGGAATGAAATTGTCAGAAATTGCTGATGATAAAAGTATAATCTCTTGGGGAAACCAGAAATAAATATACAAATGGGAAAAAATGTGGATATGATAAATAAAGACGAAAGAAAAAACTCTTTAACCACAACAATAATTAAGTAAAAAGAAAAATACAACCTAATCCGAAATTGCTGATGTTATTTGATATATCACACGACCCCCCTTCCATTTAAAAAATTGACTTAGATTCAAGATGGCCGATTTCAAGATGGCGGCCATGTTTAGCACTTGCCATAAAAGATAGACCACCTAATCCATACCTTACTGGAATATTCAGATTTCCCAATTCCCGCAAGGTTTTCGAAAAAACAGGGTGTACTGCGACTTTTGACTCACCCTGTATAAGCTTATACAGGGTGTTTCAAAATTACACTACCAAACTTGGCAAAACGTTAGAGGGGATCAATGTGAACATCTTTTGTTAATAACGTTTTATTCTAAAATGACTGTGCAGTCAGCTACAGTACAAAGATTCCACTATTTCATCCTGCTTATTCGGAGTCCCATTAGCAAAAAGGCAGTATTGCTTAATGTTTTGAATAACATTAATTTACCCACCACAGAATAATGGTTCATTCCTTTAAATCCATACAGTAGTTTGCAATTAGACACATGGTTAGTACAGAAAGCAATTGTAAAGTTTAGTTGTCAATTGGAACCATTGCAAGCACAGCATTCAGACGTACTCAAATGAACAATTGGCTGACATGCATTTCGTGTATGGAGCAGCCAATGGGAATGAGAGAGCTGCAGTTAGGTTGTACCAGGAAAGATACCCCACCAGACGTGTGCCTCACTATCAGACATTCGCGAATCTGCATCGGCGACTTCGTGAAACAGGATCTTTCTCCAGGAACATGGGCAACGCAGGACGACCACGTAACAGGAACGTAGCGCTACAGGACGAGATTCTGCAACAATTAGCTGACAACCCAACAACAAGTGTATGTGCAGTAGAGCACAACCTGGGTGTGAACCACACTTAAGTTTGGAGAGTTGTGCACGAGAAATTGTTGTACCCATTCCACCGGCAAAAGGTCCAATCATTGAAGATAACTGACTACCCTCTTCATGAAGCATTTGCAACGTGGTATTTAGCACAAAATCACACAGATCCTACATTCACATCACGTGTATTATTCACAGATGAAGCCATGTTTAATCGAGAGGGAATGTTTAATTCACACAATGTACACATGTGGGCCCATGAGAATCCACACGCACGTTTTCTCCGTGCATATCAACAGCGCTACAGTATTATCGTTTGGTGTGCAATTGTGCATGAACAATTGATTGGCCAATACATGATGTCCACTTCCTTAACTGGGCATACGTACAACATGTTTCTTAAGCAAGTGTTACCAGAACTCTTGGAAGACTTACCACTGAGAGTTCGCCGAGACATGTGGTACCAGCATGATGGGGCACCACCCCATTTCTCCCGGGTAGTACGTGATTACTTTGATACAAGATTTCCAAACAAATGGATCGGTCGTGGAGGTCCTATTAACTGGCCACCCAGGTCACCTGACCTCACGTCTGGACTACTTCCTCTGGGGACATATGAAAAGTGTGGTGTATGAAACTCCTGTTGAGTCACAGGAAGATCTTGTGGCACGTGCGGTGGCCGCTGCAGCGATGGTAAACGAGATGCCAAGAGTGTTCCAGCGCATGTTACGACAATGTGAGACTTGCATTGAAACAGGTGGTCGACGTTTCGAGCACATTATGTAGTAATAAGACATTACTGACTTGTCTAATTAATGTTCTTTGTAATGATGTGAATAAACATGTTAAAGGTTAACAGTGTTTCCGTTCATATCTATTAATTGAATCCACGTACTGCATTTGACTGCAGATGTTCAAATTGATCCCCTCTAACGTTTTGCCAAGTTTGGTGGTGTAATTTTGAAACACCCTGTATATGTCAAAGTTGACATCATTCCTTGTAAGTTTTAATTTAGTTCCATATTTGATTATGGGATTTTGTATTATGGATTTTGTTTACGTCAACAAAGATCTTCAAAGAATATCTCCAGAGTTTATTATTTTTCATCTCATTTCATAAGCTCATTAAAATAGAATATTTTTGAAAGTTTCCTGAATTTAAATATTGCTCGGAAGCAGTATATTTTTCGTCTCATTGAAACTTTTACTTTTTTCTGTTTTTAACTTTGGGGAAGCTAAATTGCATATGGATTTTATTTACTAGATCTTCTTTTTAAATTATGTACTTCCTTTTACTTCGTTTTGGGTAAATAAACTCAGCCTTCGCTGTTCCTCCGTTTCCATATTTGAATCGAATTTTTTTTCCCTTTGGCGTTTGCGTCGCCGGCTGAATAAGTTTCAGTGATTTCGATGCTACTGTTTTTTATTTTAACTCTGAAGTTTAGAACATGACAAAATTCTGAAGAAGGATTTTTTTTCTTTAATTATAAATAGATTTCAAATTTAAGGTTGAAAAAAAAAATAAAGTCAAAATTGCGTATTAGAGGGATGTGTGCAAAACAGTTTCGTTTCTTTTCTTTTTATGCTCTATCTGAATTTTTAACTGCTTTCAGTGGCGTGGCCTCGCTCAACACGCCAGATTTTTTCCCTTTTTTTCTTTTTCTTTCGTTTTTGTTATTCCATTAGGCACTATATAATGTTTTCAATTTTGCAACCTACTAATTAATACTTTTTTAACCTTAATTATGAGCCTTGAACAACGCAGTAAATGAAAACAAGCTAATATTTATTAACTTGGGTGTCTCATTAAAATTTTATATTAATGGCAAAGTTTGCTGTTGCTGCTGATGTTGTCGTTGTTGTTCGTGTAAATTTTCTTTTTTTTTTAATTACTGTTGTATGTATTGAATTTGTGAAAATTAGTACTTGCGGTACGTGATAGGAGTTCATTATCGCACTAAAATATCAAACTGTCTATTTTCTCAATATATGTTTGTAAGGCTAAGTGTGTTAGAGCAAAATGTTGAAATTATATTCTTGTATAGAAATGCTAAATGTGAGTTTGTTTTTATTATCATTACATTTCTAGACGCATACTAAAGATTCCATCTTATGGTAAATAGTTCCTTATAAACAAAATAGTAAAATCAGTATTGTAAGGGTTGAAGTTTGTTTATAATTAATATATAACATTAATTTAGGGGCCCGTTTAAATTTTTATAGATTTGTCGCCTAATCTGCATCATTAATGATAAACCCAAACTCGCAATGCTTTCGTCCAGTTACATGTTCGTGCTATGAAAGGTGACGTTTAGGAGAAATGAACAGCATTTTAAAATAATAACAAAAGAAATATTTAAGTTAGAAACGTAATTTGGTATTTCTCTACATTTTGAAATCGTACTTTCTATCAATAATTTGAGTATTAACTCAATTTAACACAACTTTGCACTTGGAAATAATAACCATAGAATAGTTAGACCTTTTGATATAACTTGATTTTTTCATGACTTATCTCAACTAAAACCTATATCTTACATTAGATAAACCATAAAAAATTACGCTTTGGCCAAAGGGAGAGAATTTACCTTCCACTGTCTTTTAGAAAGTCTCGGTGTCATCTCTCGGCGTGGAAGGCTATCGTCGGTCGTGTGGTAGCTATGCATCGAGGTGAGGCATTTCTTCTCTGGTGTTGGCCAATCTTAAGTACTGTGGTCTTCAGAAAAACTTTTATTTGCATGATTATTCACTTCGCCGATGCATCATATCTATTCTGACTACTTGCTTATTTGCTGTCCATTTTACTATTGATTGCTCGCGACTCAACTATCTAAATCTCGCTGGTTCCGACTAACTTCAGTTGATTGACCACCAACTTCTGTCAGTGGCATGTCTGATTTCCGTCTGATTCCTTCTAACAGCCTAATTAACTTTCTCTATTCTGATAATAAAGAAAATCGAATCTCTAACAGTCTATCATCTGAATTTGAGATGAGATTGACTATCGTCTTGACATTGACCGGATGACTCGAGGGAGTCACATAGAACACTTGTAATGCTAGAATCAATAAATATTTGAGTTTACCTGCATGTTTAACCCTGTCTGGTTAGTTTATGTTATAAGATAAATGCTTAGTAAAATTTTTGAAATGCCGGACATCATTTTGAATCACCCTGTATATTTTGCTCTGGTTTGCTCTTTTATTAATAAAATTCTAAGGCATTTCAGTTGCAATTAATAATCCGGAATATGTAATAAATCCACTCTAAATCCACGCATTCGTTTCAATTGCATTCGCTCGATGTAAACTTTCTAGAGACAATGAGAAAATTAGAAAAATAAACATTAGAACAATATTTAAAGCCTGAGGAGTGGATTGTTGATTATACATTAAAGTTGGGGTATTAGGTGTAAGTGGAAAATGTCTCCTTTAATTAATGAAAGAGTTCACTTTAATGTTCCATATATGTTTTTGCGTATAACTTTCAGATTTGGTGAAGACTCAGAGCTTCCTCAACTTCGAACGTTGCTTTCGATGTCTTTTTGAATTATAAATCATAATGGTTTATTTGTATTTTTAAGATTAATAAGAACGTTTACATATGTTCGCCCAATTCTTCATTTTTCGTTGTAAATTAATAATTGTATTTTTTGCTAAATTTTTACATGTTATGAGATTTCCCCAATACGTTATTCCGTTTCTTATTATAAAGAAAGAAAACGTTCTAAATGTTTTAAAACCTTTCTATGATTCTTGATGTATCAATTTCACTTTCCCTGCTATTGATTACAATGTATTCTATGGAATAATGTCTGGATTGTTGGATTTTTGATATGTCAACAACTACATGATTTGCACCTTAGCTCTTGTTCGGGATAAACATGATTTGATCCGAAGAACTCGAGAACTGGGAAAGCCCAGCTACTTCGGCCAAAGCAGGTCCAAGGTATCTTTTAAGTATTGATATCTTCAAGGTATCTTACAACTATTTAAATGAAGTGGTTATAAGAATTTCGAAAAAATATTGAGGGCACGTCGCAGCATATATAGAATTTTTAATAAAATCGCGCATCTCTTATTTGTGTAAAATGTTTTATCAGAATCTGTCGTCCAGTATAAATTTCGCTTCTAGCGCACCTTTTCTGTTTTCATAGAAAATAGCCGAAATTGGGTGGTAGGTAGAATAAAAAGTGTTTACATTGAACGAGACGGCTAAGCAAGTGCAAGGATAAAACTTCGAGTAAATTTATGGGCGTCGATTAATTACTTAGAGATTATAATCCAACAAGGGCTCTGGACGTCATTTCATAAGTTTCTTACAATTCCGATACCAATATCTTATGAGATTTCCCAAAACACTGGAAAATTGGTGCCAGATGACGCAATTATCCTCTCTGTATTTCCATTTAGAAACTTCTGCCTACTTAAGGACCAATAGTTTGAAAATATATTTTTTTAAAGATTTGATTTATAATTTTTTCACCCAAAGTGCAATAAGTTATACAATACCCTTCTGAACATACAATTATAATACTGATTTTTTTTTTTAAATTTAAAGATGAATCTCTGTAAGCATCAATACAAATAAATATTTTCTTTGTGGAGTAGACAGTAAATTTTAGGATAATATCGCATGCCCTCAGATGCCTCCAATTTTCATTCAACGATTAATAATTAGCTAAGTCATGTGAAATTTGAAATTTATTGTCATAATGAAATACAGAAGAGAACAAATGGAAATCAATAGACCAATCTCTTCAAAATTTGGATATACGCGTAGCTACTTAGAATCTCGCATGCATTGGATTTCTCTTATGTACAGAAATGTTATTAGTATTAAAGTTTCCAAATAATTTTTGTTAATCTTTGTTTCCTCATAGTTCAACATAAATTAAACCATATGGATAATATTTGCTTAATTGATAATGGGAAATTAGAAGGTTCTAATTGCTGCTACGATTGCATCGCTACACAAGTTATTTCTTACATTTTAGGAGCAAAGTGCAACCAAGGGACATTTTGAACGTGTACAGTCATCCCACAAGGGAACCACACGATGGATTATTAATATAGACAGAGGTGGGAGTGTTGTTTCATTCGGACATTTTAAATTGTCTCCCTGCGGGCAAAATGGATCCCAGAAGGATCCAATATTCGATTACAGCTACGATTTTCATGAAATAATATTATCGTGAGAGATAAATAGATTTCGTTTAAATTATTTTGAAAACATTAATTTTTAGATGAATTAAAAATTTTTTAGTTGTCTATATTTTAAGCATAGATGATGGTGAACTGTAATTGGAAACATTTTTCTTATCATCCTTATTATTTCACGAAAATAACAGATATGAAATCAGCCGTAACAAAAAAGTATTCTATGAAGTTCTATAATTTTTCCTGGCTCGTTTCATGTAATTTTATATAGGATCCGGTTCATAAGAGGATTCTCATTTCCCTCGGAGGATTTTCTTCCCTCTCCAATGGTCCGAAAGAGTTTTATTTGGTGCAGGTATCGTGTTGCTTATTGTCTTTGGATTCGGAACGAATGCTACATAAATGAAAGTTCCCTAAAGCCAACGAGCCCCATATTCTCTTTTAATGGAATTCCTTCTTGCGGAAAAGTTGGATTTCCCTTCGTCTTCGGTTTCTGTAAGGAGACTTCTTTAATGCAATATAAGAACTATTAATGTAATAATAGACTACGATTTTTACGTTTTCCTTATTTAAATATGCATGTTCCCTGAAACTTGTTATATGTTCCCTGGAATCTTATTACTGAAAATTCAAATGTAATTTAAAACATGGAATTGCTCTAAAATTCAAATCTTCATGGAAAGTTTTGGGATTTATAAATGATGGAAAAAAGCATTTATATTAAATTTTTAAAATTATATTTACTTTTGGATTCTGTTTTTGATAAGTCGGAAATTACGGCAAATAAAATTTTACAAAAGTTTTATTAATGTATAAAATTTTACAAGATTTTAAAAGCTTGTAATTTGTAAAAGTGGTTAGTTGATACTAGCAGAGACACCCGGCGTTGCCCGAGATAATTACAGTTGTAGATTAAACAGAACAACCTCATGAAGTTAAATAATAAATTTGTTTTCAGTAATTTACAATTTCCGTCTATAGACGAAGCAGTTGTTCAGCAGTTTCCGATGCCCGGATAACTTTTGTCATCTCCGCCCAATACTCATTCATTTCTTCGCTGTCATTTCGATAGATATGAATTATTGTTATAATCCTTCGAAAGATTATTATAGGACATAACACCATATGGTTTTTGGTTTGAAAAGTTAAGTTCATGTATGTTTGTTATCGGTTATGTCGTCAACTGTAGCTCGAACGAAGGGACTGCGTCCTTTGTCATCTTTCACTCTTTCTCAATAGTCTGCTAACTCTCCATTATCTCCAGTTACTGATCATTATTAAATATTTCCAAGAAAACGTTAACTTCTCAGAAAAGCCCGAACATCAGGAATTCTACGTATTGTTACAAATTCAATTTTGTTTTATAATTCTCAGAGGTGGGAACCATCATTCTTAATGAACCTACTTATATTGCACACTTTGCCCGGGCTTTACTTAGATTGAAATGTTATCCATCTTCACCCCCGGGTAGCATCACTGGATACTTTAGACCTATCTTTTAAAATTACCCTTGCCCTTGACGTAGAAGCTCGTATACCCTCCTGATCTAGCGGAGCTTCCGTTGTTCAGATGTTTCCAGTGCCCGGATAGCTTTTTATCTTTTTGTTGCAAATTCCACTGATCAATACTTGTTCTTTCTCTTTTTTTGCCAAACACAAATTTTTGCCAGTCGTCTGGATGTTTTTAGGGAGCTCAAGGGAGACCCGTGTGATTCCTTAGCCTCCTCGATAAACACTGCCTTATCTATGTCCTGTCATTACATAATCATATTATGCTCGTTAATAATTCGTTACCTCCATAATATGGTTAATTATGTAGTTCCTCACCAGTTCCACACGTGTTAGGTTTGTAGTGCCACACCAGTTAATGTGTTAACAAACTTTCAATCCCCCTTTGCCCCCCTTAGGGGTTGAATTTCGAAAAAACCCTTCTTAGTGCTCACTTACATTATGTAAAGAACCTCTGTACAAAATTTCAAGTTTCTAGGCCTTATTGTTTGGGCTGTGCGTTGATCACTCACTCAGTCAGTTTCTTCTTTTAAATATATTTAGATTGTAGAAAAAGATGGGCTTAAAAAATATTCGGACTTTAGGAAAAAGGTTAATCATTGTTTGAAAATCTGTCCAATAAAGTTTTGCAATTTTATCTTATTAAAGAACAAAATCTAATCTCCCTCAACTTGCTTTTGTTCTTCAGCGACTATTAGCAATTATTAGTCTTACAAAGTTGGAAATGCGTTCTGAAATATTTTTTACGAATAATCAGAGATTCGGCCATCGAATTTTGTTGAAGGTCTCAGGATTTATAAATGATTTTCTTTCAAAGGACTTTTTCAATCGCGGAAACAGGAAAATGTCTGCAAGAGATAAAGCTGTCAAATACAGATACCATTAAGCTCATCCTACACTGGATCCGTTACTTCATGCCTTAAGGGTGGGACAACTTAATATGCGCGTTGTCATAGTGAAAACTTGTAATTTGCTGGATTCTCAATTTTCTGTAGTCTCCATGCAGAATCTCTGTATACAGGCTCTCAAAGCTACCTTCTTTATCGTCTTGGATACACTTAGCATTTGTCCATTATAACGAGATAGTCGAAAAAATCGTCTAGATTCTACGTAATCGTGCTAAAAGGTGAGCAGATGGGTCTCTCCGTTGACTGAACAACGACAGTGAGGGACATATTTAAAGGTCTAACCACTCTTTCGCTGCGCGTACCCGAGGCTCTCTTCCATCATGGAATTTATTAAATTGTTGTCCTGAGATTTTATAAAATTTATTATCGATGTGTTGGCATTCTTTTCAATTCTTCAAACAATACTTTTTTAAGAGAGCTTAAAATTATAATGAAAACTATCAGAATATGAAGGAGGCCAATCCTCTTTGATTGTTGATTACAGCTATGGCTACTACAATCAACATGTTGCTACTGTACAGTATTTTATAATAATAATTAATAAGAATAAAAATAACAATAATATGGCGTGACTAAATGTAAACCGTAACACCGCTCAATTGGCCAATAAGTTGACAGTTATAGCCTACTTTTCATTTGAAGATCCGCCGACAAGTATCGAAACTTCATATAATGGCGCAGGAGTAGTGTAAGATAGCTGCCCTGTTTGCAACATGCACTAAAGAGATTAGCGTTCTGTCATCTGTCTTTGAGGAATAGGTCTTGTCGCTCTCGAGACCAGTGAATCGCGGGTTTGAATCCCGTCGAGGGCATGAATATAAGTGTGTGTGTCTCTTTACCACCAAGCTTGAAAACCAAGCGAAGCCTCAGTAGGCTGATTTCCTTGCTAGGTTAAATTTCAAATAGATCTAATGGTCATTTAACATCCCCGACACCGAAAAGATAAAAGAAGAATAAAAACATGGAAGGGGTGAAACCCATTGAAATTCACCGCCAAATGATAGCTCACTATCCATCTTTTTACGCTCGGATTGTGGAGGTCGCCATATTAAATTTCGGTCTACCATTACCATCGTGCAAACAGGCCGAATAGTAGCAAGTATCGTAGTAGTATGATAATGGCGTCTGGAACTCGCGAACCTAGTGGTCAAAAAGGGAAAAAAGCTACTGGTAAAAGGTAGCTAATGATTGTATGTCTGTCAACAACAAGAAGTCAACTAGTGGACGAGGAATTCCGAACAGAGTGTGTTCAGTAGCAGACTCGTCGTGCCCAAATAACTCAATTGAAAAGCCGAGTTGCGACACAAGAACATACTGCAGTAGTTGAAGCCATCCACTGACGTGCACACTTTTCTGCCAAATTTCGCTGTTTTCCACCCAGAAATCACCGAAATGTGTGGATTTCCACTGGCGTGGACAGTTTTTTTGCCAAATTTCTGAGTCATCATGTTTGTCTCATAAAAATTGATCAGGTCAGGTCTTTCAGCCTGGCGTGGATAAGCCTGCTTTTTACCCTAAGAATGGTGCTGCTTCTGGTTTTGCCAATGTTACTTGATATCCCTTTCTTGGAAACGACGAAGCTTAGTTTCTTGCATGCTTTCATAATTTCAGAATAACTGAATTTGACTTCGGAAAGGGTGTTATGTAGCCCTCCCAATACTTGTTAATATTCGATGGCATAACTCAATGTTTTTAGCTCACATGAAATGAATGCGTGGCCACGTTTAAATATGCTAATCGTTACCAATAGATTCAACAACAACACTCTGTAAAATGAACTTTTGTAGAGCATAGGAGACCTGTATAGATTTTTAAAAAATCACGTGTTCCGGTTTTGCAAAAGTTCCGTTATACATGTGAGGACCTCCGCAAAAATGACAAAACTATGTGTGTGATGCAGTTAGACACGGTTTTTATTGTCAGAATTGATATTGGGTGTACACAATGTATATTAATCGATGTAACCGCCATCGGCGGCAACCACACGCTCTAGGCGCGATCCAAAGGTCCGACAAACGTTACGGATGTAGTCTTTCTTCATGGCGGTCCACACGTTGTTCACAGATGCTTTCAACTGGTCGACGTTGCTGTGACGGACTTTGCAGGCCTTGCTCTCGATATGCGCTCTCACACTGTAGTCAAGAGGGTTGAGGTCGGGCGACTGAGGAGGCCAAAGGTCCTTCGACCAGAAGTTCATGTTTCATCCCAACCACTCTTGGCACTGTGGGCCTGTTGAAAGACGTAGTCCGCATTCCTCGTCACCTTTTTCACCCTGAGCAGAACGTTCTTGGTCATCATCGCTTCAAGTCTTTGAGAAAGCGACAACAGCGCTCCCGACGTTTTTCTCGCATGCCATCCGTCAACAAAGGTCTTGCCACGCGCCTTAAACTCTTTCCACCCTCTTCTTTGATGGCTCTTGACACCGTGGCTTCTTTTTCTTTGCGAACTGTGTCATTTTGAGAGTCGGGTCACCTTCAAAGGCTTTTCTGGCACCCACACGATTGATAACGCGAGGTCTGCCTGCACGTGGGCGATCTTTGAGGCCTTCTCCTTTCTTCAGCCTCTCTGCGACTCTGTGGACAGTCATCCGTCTGACGTTGAGCTGCTTAGCGATGTCAGACTTGTTGTGGCCCGCGCGAAGGAGCGCAGAGATCTCGATTCTGTTACGTTCCATCGCAATATCCTTGCATCCGAATCGCATTCATTCCACCTACATACATTTACATTATGGTATCGCCCACGTCTTCAACAGCACCTGCTAATAATCTTAATAAAATAAAATAAAAATTATACGAGGCGTGTCCGGAAGTAAGGTTACAGCGGCTAGTATTCTTTCAAAAAAATGCTTATTTGACAAAATATTCACTACAACTTATTTAGTGATACATCCATGGATATTTTCACACCCCCCTCCCCGATATCGACGCATCCGCAGGTGCAACATTTGCAAAACCCGGTATTTGTGCTTGTCCCAGGAATGAGTCAAGAAATATGTGATAAGTGAAATTGTTTCAGGAATACGTACTAAATGTTGACGCGTCCAAAAACCTGAAGAGCAACCAACCAACTAGAAAAAGATGCTTGCAATTGTAAATGCTAAAAATAAAGTAGCACACGTTATTTGGAACACAGGTTCAGTTCCGACAGTGCATATCACAATATTTGTTTGCAATTTTACCTGTTGTAGGTAAATCGCTCATCCTCTAGAGTATTTATAGATTTAGATAGCAACATATCACAAGACTTGTGTAGCACTTTAAAACCAATTCTCCCAGTGCTTCGTTTTTTAGCTTAGATGTAGTTTTACTGAAACTATTTAATATATTTTTTATTATTTGTGTTCTAACTTGGAACTAACTATGTTTCCAAATTTTAATGAATTATAAATAAAAATTCTTTAATTTATAACACTTCATGTCGTATACTTATTTACAACTTCATAAGGACATACAATATGCAATAAATAAAAAATTAGCTGTCTATACTTGTTTTACATTCTAGTGTGTTTTGTTCTTCCCTAACCTCAATTTCTGGCGCCTCGAAAAGTCTGATTTTCAATTTCGTCGTTTGAAAAACACTGTTAAGACGTTTAGGAGTAATTAGAATGGCCGCCTTTTAACGATTTATCCTCCTTCCGACTGAAAGGTCTCAACAGTGATGATGAGAAAGCAAGGGTTAGAGTAGTAGAAGGGGATAAGGGAAGGAAAGGAGGGGCGAAATTGTTTCCAGAAATTTGCCAAAGAATGGGAGGGGTAGGTAGGGTTTGTTGAGGACAACGTCTTTTGCGGATTGGCGAAGAACAGTTTCGCTCGGTGGGAGCAGCGCCGGGGAGTTAATTTGGAATGGTGTTTGCAGAGGAAGCGGCACCATTTGATCTCGGGCCTCTGATCAAGGAGTAGTTCTAAGGGAGGGAGAAGTGAAGGAGAGGGAAAAAAAAATTGGTTAGGCTCTTGAAATTATTAATTGGCTGTGAGGCAATTGAACGATAGATGAAAACACGGTCGTGCGACTCGTGTGATAGGAAGCGGTATTAGCCAAAAAAGAAGGGATTTCTTTCTTACTTCCATTTTTTTTCTTCTTGTGGTTCTCTCTTTGTTGTGCCCCTTTCTCTTCTTTTTTTTTTTTTTTTTTTACCTCGAGCACAATCTTCATTGTATGTTTGTGTGGGACTCTGCTTGGCTTTACGCGAAAAGGTTGAAAATAGCGAAAAAAATAATAAGTTGGATTTTAATCTTTTTTCTCCGCTCCTTCCTTACCCAAAGTAAAGAAGAAAAAAATTCAATGAGCGGGTACAATCCATTACGGGCGAAGTGTTAAAGAAAACAGGGGAATGATGATGAGTGTTCCTTGTTATTTTCTGTGCTCTCTCTCTCTCTCTTGTTGCTTCGGTCTGTAATGAGAACTTGTACCCACAAAATCTTTTGAATTTATTTAATTCGTTCGTCAAATCAGTTAGCGAGAAAAGCTCCAAGCAAAATAGAACGTGCATTTCAAAATTCTAAGAAAAATTCCAGCATTTTGTAGTTCTTATAATATCTTTTGTTATTTTAGAAATGTTAATTTAATAAAAATGTCTAAAAAATCCATTTTAATCCCCCGGCTCTTCTAAATTTTAATAATTTCAATTAAGCGCTGGAAAATTAGATTTCAGACGACGCCTGAAACAGTTTTATTTTAACTTCTATAATATCTAACTAATTAGCTGTTAAGATTAAATTAATTAAAGTAGAATTGTGGGTTGAATTATATTTTGCAGATCTTCTAGTTCATATTTTTTCTTGTTTTTGATAATCATACAGTGGGTTGTTAGGGATCTATGGTAAGAGAGCCAGAAAAGGTGGAAACCCCTTTCGCCGCTATCGAGTGTGTTCAATCTGGTAGCCATGCATCGCTGCTATTGCCCTGCTTCGAAGTTTCCACTGGAAGCTGGAACGCAGAACATAAAGAACAATTCGTAACTACTCCTGTTGACACGCTTTCCAAAGACTTTCTACTGTTCGCGGTCGTCTCTTTCCGAGGGACCATTTAAATAAGCAAAACCACAAAAATCCATAAGCGATGGCTCCGGCGACTTGACGGGTATGTCGTTGAATGGAATGGAGTGGATTCCGGTATCTTCTTGCATGGGTTCCAGAAACAGGCGAGTCGACGCGGCGTCCTGACTCGACGCCTTGTCTTGGTGCAGCCATACCTTGTTTACTTCTGTATCGTACAAACCGGGGAAGTCACGGGTAAATATGGGGTTAGAACGTTGGTCTGATAGTAAATAGCATTGACTTTGGCCTTTGACTCAACTCTGTGTAAAGTTTACTTAGTGTTGTAGCTGCAATCATGAAATCTTTTGAAAATGGGCGGTAAAAGATGGCGGTAGATTTTCTGAAGTTCTTAGAACCCCTTGTGCGGTAAAAATGGCTCGGCTCTTGTTGCAGTCACTTAAGTAAACATACGCTTCATCTAGTGTGACCACGTATTTCCACTTTTCATCCGCCAGATATCTTTCATATACTTTACGGCAGTTGGTCCGTCACTCTTGGACATGGCGCGTCAACAACTTATGAACGTGGTTCTTGTGTCGCTTCTCTGGTTGTAGGCTATATCACGGTTGATAATTGTGTTTACCCTGTTTACCGTGTACACAGATTTCCCTACCTTCTGTGCAATGGCCTGTTGTGTTGGTGGGTTCATCGGGTTACGAGAGCCCGAACTTTCCGGACGACGCCAGGAGTATGGCTAGTGGTTGGTCTCAGATGGCTCTCTTTTTACCCTCAGAAATGGCGTCGCTTCTGGTTTTGCCAATGTTATTTAGCACACTTGATATCCCTTTCTTGGAAACATCGGCCTCGGTGGCTCAGTGTTGCGTGATCGCCTGTGATGCCCGAGAACGCGGGTTCGACCCCGGCCGAGGACGACGAGGATTTTTTCAGGGGGAAAATCCTGAGATCACGCACTTCTTTCGGAAAGGAAGTAAAGCCGTTGGTCCCGTGTAGTCGTTTGCCGGCTGCACGTTAAAGAACCCTTGCGAGGCAAAATTTGCGGTCCCTATAATGACCATGGCAGTTGAAAAGGACGTTAATACCAAACACACCAAACCAAACCAAAGCTTTCTTGGAACTACGAAGCCTTGCTTCTTGCATTGCATCCCATGGCGTCCACTTTGAACATCTTCTGTAACATGGATGAAATAATTGTCATGTAATGTGTAATGTCATGTTCTGTACTAATTGCTCTATTACAGACAAATCGTCCATTTCCAGACATAAGGTCCATATGAGATTTTTTGTTTCTTTTATGGTCAGTAATCACTTCCGGAAGTTTGTCCTTTATTTTTTATTCACCCTGTATAGAGTGCATAGATACGTCCTTCCAGCTTGTATTAAAATTTAATTCAATCCTTTCCCGCTGTTGCACAAGCATAGCTCTTCTTCAAGATGGCTGTTGCACTTGGGCTTTGTCAACGCAACGTGTTGTTATAGAGTTCCTGTGTTGCGATAATGACACCACAGTGGAAAACATTCATAGGTGATTGAAAAAGGTCTATAGAGATGATTCTGATGGTTAGTCGGTAGACACTTGGATTATCTGGTGAAAGGGAGCTCGGGATTCTCCCGGCAACGGCATACAGAAAAGCGCAACGTACAATGTCTTAACAACATGGTTTGGAAGACATCGTGTAAGTATAAAAAATTCCTATTGGGAATTGGGGAAGCAATTGTATGCAGGATAATGCAAACGTTTGGAATGAAAAAGGTATGTTCCATATGATTACAAAAAAAATCTCGAAAAACTGTTCATAGAGAAGACTTGATACCGTATAGTAAGGACAGATGATTTTCGTGCAAGAAAGTGACGAGAGATGAAATATAGCTGCACATTTTAAACAGGAGTCGAAGAAACATTCAATGAAGTAATTTCTGAAGGAAACGTCATGGCGACAGTCTCTTTCAATTCAGAAGGACTCCTTCTTCTGGACATCATTTTTGTATCTGATACTCACATTTCTCCTCTATGTAATGCACTATTCATTTTTCGACATAGTCCCCATCCCTTTCCACGCATTGTACCAACGCGTGACTAGTCGGGTGAACCCGTCGGAGAGGAATTCCGGGGTTGTCGTCGACACGAGGATTGAATGGCAGCTTTGGATCCTCTTCTGCAGCACGATAGCGCCCGTCCGCACACGATCGCCACACATCAGAGGGGGTTGCAGCGCCTACAGTTCAAAGATGAAAAACTGCAGTTCAAAAATGAAAGACTTTGCACCTTGCGACTTTCACCACTTCCCAAAGAGGAAAGAGCACCTTCAGGGGCATGAATTGGCGTTCTTACGACAAGGTGAAACCTGCCGTTCGGTCTTGGTGTCGACAACAACTCCGGAATTCCTCTCCGACGGGTTCACGCGACTAGTCACGCGTTGGTACAATGCGTGGAAAGGGATGGGGACTATGTCGAAAAGTGAATAGTGCATTACATAGAGGAGAAATGTGAGTATCAGATACAAAAAGAATTTTGAAAATCGGTTAAAAAATAAAAAAGTTACAGCCATGGAGGCATTACTTTTCAGCCCACCCCCGTACAAGGGAAGTACTATTAATTTTGACAGCGCTGAAGATATTTCAACCTCAAATGAGTGATGCTCGAACGCTTCGGCAGAAGGAGGATGTTTTGCTGTTGCACGATTAATGCTTGATCACACGTCAGAAAACCAAGAACGAGGTCACAAACACTCGCCTTACAGCCCTGATTTTGCACTTCTCTTTGGTATACTGGAGGAACATCTTCATGGAACGAGGTTTGATAATTCGTGACTGCCAAACAATGTCTCAGATGCCCCAGTCCAGCGTTGTACTATGCCTACATACCGGTGCTAATTCCAAGGAGGCGTAAGGCAGTTGAAGGAGATTGAGATTATGTGAAGGGGCACATCATCCTTAAAAAATGTCTCATAACTTTGAATAAATAGAAACGATTTAGAATCAAAATGACCCCCGTATTTTCCCGTTAAATGTAATACGCATTAAATAATCAGTTTCTAAATTCACGTTATTAAATTTTTTTCAATAAAATTTTCGTTAAATACATTTTACTTGAAAATGAAGGCAAAACATGATGTTAATAATTGATGTAAATTTCATTTTGGCTATCTGATTCATCTCCCTTTTCAGTGCGATATAAATTGTTCGTTCATCGAATCATCTCCCATATTGGTAATTGAACTCGGCGATAAACAATGCCATCGGCCTTTTTATTGTGCGATGTAAACCGTATCGTCACTATCGGCGCGATCTCCTAAAAGCTTTTCGTCTTTTCACTTGTTAACATGGGATAGTTTATCTGCGAGGAGTATTCGAACTCGTGTCTCTCGCTATCGACAACGAGATTATGATGGAGAAATTTTTATCGAAAATTGATATTGACAGAGACGAAGAGGTATAGGGAACCGATAATTCACAGACTCGCGGAGAGCCTCAATTTCCTGTAATGCGTCCAAAAGATGTAAAACTCTCCTTCTCCCGCCCTGCTTTACCATTGTCGAATGTCGTTTAAACTCGATTGAAGGCCAGCTTTAGATTTCCCGCAGCTTTAGTTTCGTATAAATCTTGAATAGGATAAATGTAAAAAACAGGCACTTGTCTAGCCGTAAATGACAACCAGAAGGCAGCTCGACTGCTGAGTCGACGTCCAGTAGTTTTGAAGTCCTCAGCCAATTCTTTCCGGGCATATCTTCGTTGAGTGTAGACAAGGGAGAGGCAAAGGAACTGATAAGCATTCCACTATGAGCCTCTCTCAGACTGTCATTGCTGCAATTTACAGATAGTAAATGAAACAACTCAATCGTGGCATTGTATCTTGTACATAAAGCAGAATTCCCTTCACCCAAAAGAATTGCCTAAAGTACTTCACTGAACTTAATATCACACATGTGCTTTTAAGGGAAGATTTATTTAGAGCCTCATCGTAAAATTTTCATTCTGTTATGTTCCTATCTAGTTATTTTGGAATTATTCTGTTGTTTTTTTTCACGCATAGATGCGGAATTTTTATAAAATTTTTATCTTAATAAAACTCGTACACTATGCAAACTAAATTTATACGATGCGCTTGCAAAATCGGATTTTGAAAAATTTAAACATTAAACACACACACACTCACACATTTAAATCTTTTATGATAATTTGGTAGTACCAAATGGAGTATTAAAATTCCCAAATTTTTTTGAAAAATTTCCATTTGCTAAAAAATCGGCCTCGGTGGGTCAGTGGTTGCATGATCGCCTCTGATGCCCGAGTACGCGGGCTCGATCCCGGCCGAGGACGACGAGGATTTTTCAGGGGGAAATCCTGAGATCACGCACTTCCTTCGGAAGGGAAGTAAAGCCGTTGGTCCCGTGTAGTCGTTTGCCGGCTGCACGTTAATGAACCCTTGCGAGGCAAAATTTGTGGCCCCTATAACGCCGTCCTGAAATGACCAAAGTAGTTGAAAAGGACGTTAATACCAAACAAACCAAACCAAACAAACCATTTGCTAAAAAGTTATAAACAAATACATTTTTCGGTACTTTTTATTTAAAAACTCATATCTCAAGCTAATTTTTTCAAATTTCTTTGAAATTTTAAAGATAACAAGTAAAACGTATATATTTCATAACAAAACATAAAAGAATGAGAAAAAAAATTTTGTATAAAAAAAGTAAATTTTAAATAAAAAAAAAATGAATATATTATCTTTTTTCTAACCTTGATTTTTTTTTTTTTTTACTATGAATCTGTTCTTATACATTTCTTTTTTCTAAATGTTTCCTGTGATTTTGTAATTTTTAATCACCTTTCGGGGAGCCTACACGTCGGCCTTTCTGGCCATATGGGCCCTGAATAGATGGTTTTTTTGTAACTAATTTTGAAATAAATAAAATAAATATTTTTTAATGTTTTCAATCGATTTCAACAATTTTGAAAAAAAACAAACATATTTAATCTGTATTTATTAACGATTTAGAATTTGAAAAAAAAAAATTGGTGATCTGTTTTTACGCGGATGCCATCAAGTTTTGTCATGCTATTCAAAAATTTTTATCGGTTATCTTACCAGACCAACAACTCTCTGTGATCTGAAAAACTTCATCAGCACCTCGGATAGGAAAATTATGGCGACAGTCTTTCGATTCAGAAGGATTCCTGTTTGTGAACATCACACCACAAGAAACCACTATAGATTCTGACGCATAGGTGACAATCCTAAAGCTAGACTGAGTCATCGGCACCGCTTGTACGATGATGCTCGGAAACGGGTCAATCAGAAAACCAAGAACGAGATCACAAAACTTTGGCTGGACAACATTGCAACATCCTCCTGATCTGGCACCCATTGATTACCAGAGCTCTCGTAAACCGAAGAAACATCTTCGTGGGATAAGATTGAAGATGGTGACGGCTGTCATAGTTTTATAAGAGGCTTAGGCGCACCATCGAACTTTACGGTAGAGGCATACAGGTTCCAAGGTGGCATAAGGCAATTAAAATGGTGAGGATAATGTGGAGAAGTGGCATTTCGTTGTTAAGGAATATCTCGTCATAATGTATAAATAATAAAAGCGTAGAATACAAATTGAATTTAAAATTTTTGTTCTTTACTTTTTGAATGACCTATGTGTTATATAGTTTTGAACAACAGAAAACTTTTTATTAGGTCAGAAGAAAATAGCTCTTAATTTTAAATAATTACCTGTTGATACAAATGATAAAGCAGAAAATAAGGTATAGTGGGAAAATCTGGAGAACTAGGTTTACTAAAAATTAAAATATGTCGAAGATAGTTTCAGCTTTAAAAGCACAACTATTTTTATTTATCTTAGAAGGAAATTTCCGTTTTCGCAAAAGAATTTGGAAACGTAAATTTTTCCTCCTCTGAATCGATTAACTTATTGAGTAAGACGATACGAAAACTTGAAATTAAAATTTTAATGAAATCTAAATCACTCAACAAACCTCATGTAATTCCTTTCTTTTTTCCCCTTTATACGTTCGTGAGGTATATGCATAAAAAATGAAATCAATTGCTACGGGAGAGGGAGAAGTAAAAAGCTCGCTTCTTTCCTCGTCGTTTTTTTTAAGAAATCATTTTTATCGTCTGTTAATGAGATTTAATTGGAATCCAGTCAAAATTAAATCTCTACCCTTTGTCACTTTCGGTGCTTAAACAAGGTGCCTAGCTTTCATTTTCATGATGAATCTCTTTTGTTGATTGAAGGAAACGCTATGAGAGTACAGAGGATTTATGAGCGCAAGAAATGGAGGAAAAGTTTAAAGAAGTAAAGAAAGAAATAATCATTTAGGCTGAAAGGAAAAGAGAATGGTTTAAGATGGATTATTTGCAATTTTTCTTCTGGCCCCTCTCATCTTCCGAAAGTAAAAGAAATGACACGAGCCTTCTAATTCCTTGAGCGATGATAAAATTCCCCGTCGTTAAAGGGCTACTTTCCACGTAAGTTTCGAATCTTTCCTCGCTCGTTCTGTTTAATGAAGGAATTTTTAAACATGTTATTAAAAATTCAATAGCTCTCCACTTTTTTTTTGTAATATCCTTTCTATGCAATCTTGTCTCTCCGGGATGAAATCTTGCAATGAATGAAAAGCGAGAGTGATGAAGGTAGGTTTGGGAAATAAAGAGTCTTGGAAGAGAAGATAGAATTTCAAATATTAATGCGAAAAATACATCAATGTTTAAAAGTAAAGAAAGCCTTCTTTCATTATTTTTAATGCTTATGTACTCGTATTATTATAATGTTGGAAAGTCATTAATACCGTAGTTTTAACATGTAGGATCCACAGTTTCTTGTTTTTCAAAAGTTAATATTTTTTATTATTTAAATCGAAATTGAAGAAATTTTATGTAATTTACATCGTGAACATCGCTTTAGTTCTGCGTAATACAGACCTTTTGGCCTCACGAACTCCACTTAAGCAAGAGATATCATGGCTATAACTCGCTCAGCTTTGAGATTTCAAAGAAGAGCAGAGGATTATTCGAAAGCTCTTTGAAAACCTTTTTAAAACGTTGCTTTAACGGCAATCTTTTCACGATTTCGGTAGTCATACTATAGCAATTCAGTGCGAATAACAACCTAAACGCATATGCAAGCTAAAGAAAGTAAATGATGGCTAATGAACTGTCTAAAAGCATATTTAGATCTGAATCTGGCTAAATAAGCCTATTAGAGAAAGCGACCGAACTTAAAAGATGATGATGCTTCTATGACCGTTCTAGTAAGATATGGGGCAAAATATTGTTATTAACTGAAATACAAAAGTTTTCCCAT
This sequence comes from Rhysida immarginata, assembly GCA_023313115.1. Classification (NCBI taxonomy): domain Eukaryota; kingdom Metazoa; phylum Arthropoda; class Chilopoda; order Scolopendromorpha; family Scolopendridae; genus Rhysida; species Rhysida immarginata. The sequence goes on from JAHWFO010003124.1 coordinate 4,745,354, forward strand.
TTTAATAAAAATAAAACTTTCATTACAAAAATAAAAAAGCAAACTTGTCATGGTAAAGGATTACAAAGACATTTTATATTAATTTATTGATTCCAATATATTCACCGAACGCAACATGCATAAGCAATAGAACAATAGCAGAGATGATGAATTTCAGAATGAAATCTCAGTGAAATTATGTGTTTATTCATGTTGTCTGGTGAACCTTTCTTATGCAAAAGATTAATGTTTTAAACAGTGTTCGTTTTTAAGATATCAAAGTTGATTGCCGACTTATATGTATAAAAACCACATAGATAGAAAGCTTTCTTTTACTTAAATGTAACACCACTGTTGCGCGCTGCGGCCAGTCCTCGATGTATTTCAATGTAGTGGTGTACACTTGAAAGTGTGCATTATTATAGAGACACAACTAGCTAAATTTACGAGGGAAAATCGGAAAGTAACAGGAATTTACGTTCCATAAATTAATTTCAAACATTCAGAGCGAACTAATTGTATTCTGTAAACTTTTATTTATTGCCTCATTTTTCAACATAATCGTCACATTTGTTTATGCAGCGGTCCCAACATGCAACCTTTTTATATATACCTATGTCAAGGAATTCGTTCGGCTGATTGCGAAGCCATCTTCACACAGTTTTCAGTTATGAACACTGACCTCTAAGGAACTTCTTTAGCGGACTGAACAGATGGTAGTCACTTGATGCTAGATCCGGGTTATAAAGGATGGTGTTGCAGGATTTCTCGTTACCAGCCTAATCCAAACAAGAAAGCATAGTGTGGAAACATACATCAAAACCGGCGAGAAAAAATTTCAAGGCTGCGAAAAGTGCTGGTAAGATATATCTGAGTTTTGAGATACGCATGGTGTTGTCTTGTAATCGCAACGATGTTTTGGGATAGACATGGCGATTTCCTTCTCAAAAGCAAGACAATCATTATACAGGGTGATTCAAATCTTGTGGAAAACAATTTAAGGGTACATAACTCAGGTTCTGTAAAGCCTAGATTAATGAAATGTGGAGGAATAACAGGGTACATAAAACTGTGTATAGCTTTAAAATTTGATCGAATTCCAACAAGAAGTTTCCGAGTTACTCATTCAAAATCATAACACGTGTTCATAGGACTTTTTGTGTTTACCTTGACCTCTATAATACCCCTTTACACACGATTTGAATCACCCTGTATAAATGAATAAAAGAAAACCTCTGGGGCTGTGGTTACTTACAGTATGAAGAATCATTATAGTAGCGTAAGGAGCGACATGAAAACAACTGTCCGAAGATGGGTTCGCAATCAACCGAACTAACTGGAATACATGGATATATAAAAACTGATTACACATTGGAATCGCTGCATAAATAAATACGACGGTTTTGTTAAAAATAAGGTAATAAATAAAGTATCCAAAATAGAATTTAGTTTTCTTGCAATTTTTGAAATTAATTTATGAAACGCAAACTCCCGTTATTTTCTGATTCTCCCTTGTATTATTACGACATTATTGAAAGCGATTCCTATACAATGAGGCGCAAGATAATCAGAAATGATACACTACCTATCCCTACGACAATAGCGGTCCCGGACAACTAAGGCACGCTGCCTTCCAAGATAAGTTCACCCGACTAGTAACGCGTTGGCAGAAAGCGATCGGGACTATGTCAAAAGTGAATAGTGCATTACATAAAGGACAAATGTAAGTATCAGGTATAATAAGAATTTTGAAAATAGGTTGTCAAATAAAAAAGTTTCAACCATAGAGGAATTATTTTTCAAAACACCCTCGAACTTAAAACAAGTAGATGTCCATAATATTAAATAAAAATAGTAGACGTGTGGGTAGAGATATAGTTATATTGTTTTGTGTTTTTTTTTCCGCCACCCGAAATGCTAGAAAAATCTTTAAAATCAAACTCTGGAAGAAGTTCCATCGAGAAATTCAACCTTATTCTCGATGGTAATATGCTGTATAAATATTGAATGAACTTCTCGTAGGTTCATAAAAAGAAACTAGTTTATCCAGCAAATTCTAACTTTAGGTATAAAAAACAAATAAACTAGAATTTAATTGCTTAATATAATCACAAATTGTTTTATACTAGGGGCCATTATTTTCGCAATTCTCCTAAAATCAGGGTTAGAATCAGGGTTTAACGAGAGCAATGAAAATAGTTTCCCAATACTTGGTTGCATCTCCTTTGTTCGGTGTTTCCAAACATCGTCTTTTAAAAGATCGACCATCTCCAATGACATGCGAGATCTCAAGCCGTTTGTCGAAGAATTGATCCTGAGGTATAGTGATTTTTGATATAGAAGTGGAATCGGAAGTTTAAAAAAAATGAAAACACTGAATCCTGTTGAGCTTTGCCCAGTGTTAAAATTTTATTTCGTTGTAATATTTGTAAAAACAACAAATAAACGTCATTCGAATTAGCTAACATCGTCGATATACGTATAACGCGTATCGGAATCAAAATCTGAACTTCTTGAATTGTTCAGAAAAATAATAAAAATAATATGATTTCTTTTTTTTAGTTAAGTTAATAATAAAAATTTTTTTCTAAAATATTGTAGAACTTCTCTTTTCATTATCTTCTCATTTTCCGCCTTCTTAATTTAGTGCTGCTTTTAATTGACGAATTTGCCAGATTAAAAAAAAAGAGACCGAGAGAGAGAGAGAGAGAGAGAGAGAGAGAGAGAGAGAAAGAAGCCTTCGGAAAATGATAATGAAACTCCCGTTGAAAAATGAAACTTCTGGCTAATAATAATGAAACAAGGAAGGGATGGGAATAGAAACTCACACCTTCTCCTGATTTCAAACCATCAATCAAGAAATTTCTCTTCCTTAGCACGTAGAAGGAACAAAAGGAGGAAGAAGGAGAGAGAGAGAGAGAGAGAGAGAGAGAGAGAGAGCGAGAGCGAAAAAAAGAAAAAATGGATGATGCGTTGAAAATAATTTTCTCCTCGGCCATACGTAGAACGAACTGCCTTCCTTGTAACGTTCATTTAGGGAGGGAGGGGCATCCCCTTCTGCTTTTCATTCAATTGACGGCATGGAAATGCCCTCCTTGGTGTGGGTGGGCGAAGAATTGAGAATGAGGGGGAGGGTAGTATTTAAGAAAGGTGCTTCATTTGGAAAAATCTGCCCGGATGTCATTTCTCCTCTCCGACGTTCTTAAATTTCTTTAATGCTTTGAAATCATCTTTCTTTTCCTAAGGTAATTCATTCCGGCCCCATTCTCATTCTCTCTCTATATCTTCCTGTTTTTTTTTCCTTCTCCTGAACACGCGTATGTAGTAGAGGGAGGAACCGAGGAATGAAAAAAAAAAAAAACTTATTCGACGCTAAGCTCGTAATGAATGTATTACTTGCTCTATTCTGATGGCAGGAGGAGGGGGGAGTAGTTACAAAAATATAGTATCATCCTCCTGAATGCATGTGAGAAGAGGTATCGGAAAAATAGAAACCAGAGAGAGAGAATTAATTATTTATTTATTTTTTCTTCTTAAACACGGGGGTTATTGATTTATTTATTACGTACGTGGTGAAATTACCGAGGGAGATAGAAGAAGAAAATCAGATTGTTTTTGTTTTAGAAAAATGCTAATTTTGTCTGCTTCACATCATTTGTTAAGTTTTCCAATTTGCAGGGTTTTTTTGTCTCCTTTCAATTTTTAAGTCGACGGGAAAAGGTTTTTAAAGCTTAGGGTTCTCGACTTGTTTAAGGTATTGAGACTGAAACCGGTAATTTAGATGTGCCGTTCGGTGTTGAAGGAGAGTAAAATAAAATAAAATTGAAAATAAAATTTAAAAAAAATTAAAATAATTTAAAACTTGTTTTATAAGCAAAACTTTTACTTTCGAATTGCGTTTTTAGTTTATTGATAATCGATTTGAGAAATCTCAGTTACGGGATTAATGGTTTGTTTAAATTGATAACACTGAAAAGTTTTTGCAATTGATTTTTCATACTACTGAATATTTATGATATTGTTATGGGAATTGAAAACATAAATAATGTTGTGTAAACTACTTAAGGTAATCCAGGCTTGTATACAGGGTGATTCAGAATTCATTGTACAAACTTCTAGGGGTGATATGTATGCTAACAGGAACAATGTTTTCCTATGTCATTTTTGCCGTTAAGCCCTTCTGTGGGAGATAAAGGTGGGGTTGCTGCCCCTGGAGGGTGGCTACCTGAAGATCACAAGCTTCTTTATACTAAAGGATAATTGCGTGTTGTACATTAAAATTTAATGGGGAATACAGTATTAGAATTATATGTACAATACTAGACAAACAAAAGCACTTTGGTCTCCAATATTTTGTAATTCACATAATTTTATTGAACCCAAATGTCATTACTGAGAAATGGCAACGATAAGCATTTACAATACAGTCTTGTGCATACTGTACCACATAGAACAATGGACAGTATGGTGCTGCACATTTCATCGGAAATGGTTATACAACAAGTGTTCAAAGTGTCGACCTTATTGTTCCACGCACATATGACAGCGTAGAAGCATTGATCTCCGAACATTTGCAAGCACATTAGGATTATCGCTTATAGCTTCTGCTACGAGATCTTCAATTGTCTCTACGGAAGTTTCATAGACCACGCACTTCATATGGCCCCACAGAAAGAAATCAAGAGGGGTGAGGTCGGGAGATCTAGCTGGCTACAATACCGGTCCACTTCGTCCAATCCATCGCTTAGGAAACTGGGGATCACGAGCGGCACGGTAATAATGAGCAGGGGCACCATCATGCATGTACCGCATGTTTCTGCGGACAGTAAGAGGAACGTCCTCCAGGCGACCTGGAAGTGTGTTGAGTGGAAAACCTAGCGGTAGTGTTGACCTTTCAGTACAGTTGGGAACATGTATGGCCCAATCAAATAGCCTCCTAGAATACCTGCCCAAACGTTCACTCCAAAACGGTTTTGGTAGCTGCGACGTGTTGTCGCATGCGGATTTACTAAGTACCACTCATGAGCATTAGGTGTGTTGAATGCACACCTCTTCAAGAGACCGTCTCTTGCGAAGGTAGCTTCATCTGTGAAGAGGAAGTGCTTGCTGAACTCGTGATTGGCATCATGCTGTTGCAGGAACCACTGCGAGATAGCAACACGTGGTTGGTGGTCATCTGGTAAAAGGTCTTGAACCTTTTGACGATGGAACGGATGCATGTCATTGGCATGCAGTATTCGCCAGACAGTGCTCTGCGATGTGTTCGTAATTGCTGCCACAGCTCGTGTACTGGTGGATGGATTATCTGGTCTTCAAGCACCTATTTCTTCAGTAGGTCTGTCCGAGCAGTTCGTGGGCGACCTCCATCTGGTCTATGGACATTGATGGTTCCAGTCTCCCTCAGACTTTGTACAATACGGGCAAAGATGGTGTTCTGTGGTACATGTTGCTGTGGAAAAAACGCTTTCGATACAGCCGTGCAGCAGCACGCCCACTGCATCTTGCTTCTCCGTAGATGAGAACCATATCCACCTGCTCTGTGATGCTATATTGCTCCATGAGATGCAGTAAAAGAGGTTTCAATAATACTGCCAAATGATATTCTGTTTCTTTGGAAATGATGTGTGAACTTCAATGATTTGAATTGTTACATCATCATACAGTATTTCGACCATTATTAATCGTATTTCTACCAATAATAAGCCCTAAATTTGGTCGACTTATGATAATGTAACAATGTATGTCGTTTCAGTTGTTTGGCTTTCTTTCTAGGAGGTGTTTGCAGTAGCAAGCTTGTGATCTTCAGGCAGCAACCCCACCTTTAGTGGCGTGTATCTCCCACAGGAAGGTTTAACAGCAAAAACGACATATGAAAACATTGTTCCTGTTAGCACTACCTATCACCCCTAGAAGTTTGTACAATGAATTCTGAATCAGCCTGTATACATACACGTATCAATGAGTTTGTTTATGGAAATAGAGGAATATCAAAAAACACATTAAATCATTATGTTAGTTTTATAGATTTTAAAACCGAAAAAAGCCGCAATTTTCACGCGAATCTAATGAAATTAGGACTTGGCTGATAAATTTACGTGAAATTTATGTTTTCTAAAGATAAAGAAAATCGATTCAGTAGGAGTCGACTTGTTTCCGAAAGAGTTCGAAAAATTTGAAATGCAAGAGGAGCTCCGATTCTCCAATCAAAACAGTATAGTCCGTGTGCTTCTTTATTGAGATCAAACTTCCCTTCGGCAATTAGAAAAATAAGTATCAGGTTAACATTTCTTCTTTAAAAAGATTCATTGTAAAAATAAAGTTGAATAATTTCTTCTCCAAACAAATTTTCCGAAAGGACTAAGTTTTTCTGAGAAAATCGGATAGAGTTCCTAATAGTAACTTCCATGGCGAACAGTAAGATTAAAATTTAAGAATATTAATGTTAACTCAGCCTTCATGGCTCTTTAAATGACCATTCTTTCTTGTTGCAGTTCATAATTAATGTTTTGATTAATTAAAGATGCTTGTATAGCTGAATGACTGAACGAAGTTTTATAGCTTGCAGCCATAATTAATGCATAATTCCTAAAATTAATAAAAGCGGAATTTTTCCGATGTTTTAAATAGACTTAGCGTTGTCTTTTGGAAGACGTCTCCACGTGATCGATCGTGAATATGTACCATTATACAAAAATTTAATCACGACCAACTATGTAATTTTAGCACCATTTAAATGCTGTTGCAATATAGCAATACTCATTTAAGACCTTTGAGATTTTTTTTTTAAAACAGCAATACTCATTTGAGATTTTCTTACATCATGAAAGAGACCAAACATGTAGTTATATGTAGCATTGTCAATGTACTCTTGACGGAACATATGTATGTCTAATTCTTTTTCATAATGTGAGGTCTCAAATGAGTATTGCTATTTAAAAAATTCTCCTATTAATAATTAACTATCGGTGATTTTATTACGAGCATAGGCGGATCGCGAGGCAGAGAGAACGGATGTTTCCGGTCGTTTTCATATTAAAGGTAAACTCTACCATCACATACAAATTTGCTTAAAAGGAGAGATGAAAACATTAATCGATTAGCTCATATAAAAATTTTCAAATCGATCTCTAAATTGATAAAGCTAACAAAAATCTTTCAGGCTGGTGATACGGGCCATAGAGGGGAAATAAGATACGGGCGATTGGGTGCTATGAGATGATTTGCTCCAAGGCAATGTTTCTTAAACTTTTTTATATTCAGGACCCTCTTTTGTTCAAGAAAATTTTCTGCGACCCCTCCTCCAAGTATATATATTTAGATATTACAGAGCTCGACAAATTCCAAAAAACTGAATAGACAGTTGGCTACCACTGCAATTTTCATGGTAGCCAACCCAAACGTGCTATTTGTGTGTAGGTATATATTCATAAAATCAATCTTAAATCTTAAATAAAAGATTTATTTACGAAGTTTAAAAAATTTAAAAATGAATCAATTCACTAAAAATCTTAAATACATAATTTAAACTAAATCTTAATTCCTGTCACTGTCACTATCATATTCTGAAAGTGTTTCGTCAGTTATCACCTTCAAATGTAAGCTGCACCCACAGTTGCGTCTAATTTTTATGAGAGCTGCGCGGTCCAAAATTAACTGTGCCCAATAAAAAATATAAACAAAACAAAAGCTATTTTTGATAATTTAATAAGTGGGAAATTGATCGTAAGTGCGCGGGAAATAAGTTCCCCCACCTCCACACACTTGCGCAGCTTAGAGGGAACTATGACCACACTTGATTTTTAGGAACATTAAAATATCCAAAAATTGAGTCTTAGAAATGAATGAATATGGCAATTTTATTGAAATCAACTTACTGTTTGTACATCTAGGTAGAAATAAGCAGTTGCCACATACTGGCTATGTACTGATGAGATTTAATAAGAAATTTTACTAAGACCATCTACATGTCTTCTGTGAAATGATAGCTCGAACCACATATCAATGGTATCGTCTGGCTCAAAATCTTGAAAAGCAATGTTTGCTCTTAAATATTGAAATATCGTCCACTGTGGATACTGATAAACAATTTCTTGATTTGACTTGTTTCGATTAACACAGGAAAATGCTCTCTCACAGCATGAACTAGATGGAGACATACTGGCCACAAGAATGTACAATTTATTTAGTTGTCTGAATTCTTCTTTCCTATCGCAGGTTATCTGACGAGCATCTTTGAAATGTAAGAAAATTAGACTTATTGCAAAGAGACAATTTGAAGTCAAGCCATTCTGTTAGGATCTCGCCACAGTCATTATCACAATCAGGAGACAACTTGGTGGAAAATTGGCTCCATAGTTGGCTGATACTTGCACTTCCATAAATGGCAAAAGCAGTGTCATTTTTGTGAGGCCATTGATTAGGACACAAATGTGCAACTTGTAGAACAAACTTGACATCTGCATAAAAAAAACGGGTTTTGATGGAGTCTATAATGTGCTGGATAAAAATTCTGTTTGTTTTACAAATCCCTTCAGTGCCTTCATGATAATTTCATCAACGAGGAACGAAAATCTAGCATAACAATATGTACCGACAAAGTAATCATGAACAGTAAATACGTAAATAGCAAACAGGAAAGAAGGCCACGCCTGTCTTCGTATATTTAGTAATGTAATTAGGCCTTCCAATCAGCAGCCGCATTGGCCAGTAGCCACTGGCTACCACCTGTTTGAAAGTTGTAGCCAAAATGGAATTTCTGGTAGCAATTGGCTACCAAAATATAGGATTTGTCGAGCTCTGATATTATGCATATACGTACATGTGCCAAATTTTTCGCTACACACAATTTAAGCTCACTTTAAGGAGTTGCAGTGCAGCTGAACTTGCAAATTGATAATCACTCGGAGAGAATGTATACCAGAGATGAGATCGCGTCAACTTCAAACATTTACTCAATAAATGGAGAAGCTTGGACGAAAACGCCAGCTTTAGCTTTTCCGAAGCAATAAAATAGAAGTTTAAATTAACAAGCGGCATATAAAAAAGTATTAGTAAGTTTTCCTCTGCTGTAGTTTAATTTCAAGTTATAAAGATTCTGCTCATGACAGAATTGTATTGATACTTTGAACTTCGTTACTTATGTCAACAAACCGAATTGGCGTTATTGGGTTACTCATAATTTACATGTTCATTCGTTCTCCCTATTCCACTTACAGAAAGTCAGTTCGTTGCGCATTCAATTCAAAATGTATTATTGGTCCTTTTTTTTTGAGGGAACAGCCACCGCAGAGAAATACAATGATTTTGTGTCCGCTGCACATAGTCGCCAAATGGTCCGAAACTTCTTGCACGTTAATCAATTCGCGCCCCCTTCCTTTCCGGACAGATATATACCTGTCTCCTAGAAACGACAGACCATGAACAACGAGTCATGGTGTCAGTCCACAAGTTCCAGCAGCAGGATTTTAACCGTTCAAATTGTACGCTCGGATAGGGTCAAAACGATCATACTCAAAAGGCTGGTATCGCACTTTTGTTTTTTATCACATATTACCGTATTATGCAAATTACCCCGCTTTGCACTGCAAATCGAAAATCTCCTGAAAAGTGGAAATACCGAATATGGTAGCGTTTTGACTGCAGAAGACGCTGAATAGGGTATTTTGTTTGAATCCTCCTTTACATACAAGATCAACGGTAACTTTAATCACAGCATCGAATTAAATGCTTTTCCGTGGGTTTTCATTTGATGTTTTCTTTTATATTTCAGACGCAATCCCTTCTGTTAATTAAATTATTAATTATATAATACTTTCTTTCTATGGCATTTTAATTTAGTAATTTGGTGTTGCTAAGAATTTTGCAGTTTTGATGGTTCTTTTGTATTTACCCTGGCTTAAATTCTAAAACAGAAGAAATGAAATACATTTTTCAGACGGTGATATAATATTTTTAGGAGCCTAAAACCAACACTTTTTATAGGAATATTTGTTGAATGTATCCCCCATATTATTATAATTTATTTTTCTTTAGGTAGTAAAAAATATATTTTTCCGTTTTTATTGGAAAGATAAAAGCTGTTAAAAAAAAAAGATATAACTAAGTCTATGTATATAAAGGTGAATTATTTCTTTTTTTTGCTCGAGAAATGTTGACGTAAGAGGGCGATGCCGTCGGGTGTATCTAAGAAATGTAAATTTTGTGAATGGCGTGAAATTTATGGCAGACTTCCTTGCAGACGACCCGCATTCCACATTTTCAACCCTCCTTCAACCCCCACAACAATTGTCTTCTCCTTCCCCCTCCCTCGTCTCTTTTCAGAACCCCTTCTCCTCTGATGCCCTTTTATTTCTGGGTGAATTCCTACAACCTTTTCATTTATCATTTTAAATAGGAAGAGGAGAAGAGAGGGAAAAAAGTGAGGAGAGAGAACGAAAGAGAATTTGCCGACGTTGCTGTCACCGTTCCTATTAAAAAGGATTTTATAGAACAAACAATTTCAGAGGAACTGTAACTCGATATCTTATTCATTAAGAAACATTCTTAACGCTGTTTCAAGGTGAACGTGCCAAAAATAAAAAGAAAGCATAAAATGTTTACTAATGGGCACTTTTGGCGCACAAAGGAAGGCTTTAGTTACATGAATAAAAATATAACGTTTAAATTTGACAAAAGTAGACTTAAACAAATATGAAATATTAAATGACATATAATGGAATGGATTTTGATTTATACAGAATACAAGGGTGTTTACAAATGTACGACGGTAATTTGCTTGCGTATAATCCACGGCCTCCTAGAAACTACCAGGCCTGAACATGACGTCAATACTGTATTGTTGAAGCACTAAGATTGTGACGTTGAACTAACTTCTGTAATAGCACCACCAGTTTGGCGTAATAATGTTTTGTTTTTTCCACGTTCAGGCCTGGTAGTATCTAGAAGGCCGTGTATAATCCCGGTTTTTATTGCTCGCTTGCATTGAAATTTTACAGATATATTCTCAGACTTAATCTAAAGTTACGATATGGTATTTTCCATGTAAACAATGTACAATTCAACATTGGTTCAAATCTTTTTTATTTTGATTTTCAGCTTCTCAGACATCAAAAAATAAGGTGGTATAGTTTTTTTGTTCAGTTGGCCTCTCCTAATCGTATAAAATAAAGGCTAAAAGTAAAGCGTTCAACTTATAAGAGTGGTAGAGCAAAAATTGCAAACGCGTGTTTCTCGAAATCACAGTTTGTTGAGTTCGCCCTTCGTATCCGTAATGCCTCAATTCTACTTTCCATTTTCAAAATATGTACAAACCACGTTCAAAGCTAGCGGATATTGTTCCCTAGACGTTTTCTAGAATCTACAACGTGATACTTTGGACGGCTGCGGTGTTTTCCTCTTTAAATCGTCCAGGTCCAACGGTCTTTGGTCGAAGACACTGCTCTTGATATGACCCCACTGAAAGAAGTCTGCGGGATCGGGTCCGGGAATTTGGGAGGCCTTTGTTTGGGTCCTCTTCGAGCGCACCAATTTTCGTTAAACACTGCATTTAGAAGTTAGCGGACTACCAAGGACCCGTGTGGCGGGGCTCTATTCTGTTGGTTAACGAATTCCGAAATATCTTGAACCTGGATGATTTAAAGAGAAAAATCATCGCAGTCATTCAAAGCTTTACGTTGGAGATGCTACAAAACACGTAGGAAGCAATATCTGCCAGATATGAATTTTATGTTGTGCACATGTAGAAGTTTAGGAAAAGTAATAAGTCTGAGAAAATATATCTGTAAAATGTCAATACAATCACATCGCGCAATAAAAACCGAAGGTATAAGCAAGCAAGATACGTCTTACATTTATAGATACCTTATACAGGGTGTTTTTAAATTCCATCACCAAAACAATAGGGGTGATGGAATATGCAATTCTAAGCAAAAAAAGTTCATATGAACATGGGTCCAAATTTGAACGATAACCGAGATATGAACAGAAATAAAAATGCCTCCACTAAGATCAACAAGTTAATAACTCACTTTCTACAACATCTAGGATGATGAAATTTGGAAGAATAATAGGGTACATAAATCTGTGTATGCCGTTAAAATTTGAACGAATTCCAACAAGTAGTTTCCGAGTTACGCACTCAATATCGTAACACGTGCTCACTTGTGAGTACTAACCATCACGTGTTACGATTTTGACTACGTAACTCGGAAACTACTCGTTGGAATTCGATCAAATTTTAACAATAGACACAATTTTATGTACCCTATTATTCTTCCCAGTTTCATCATCCTAGATATTGTAGAAAGTGAATTATTAACTTGTTGATCTTAGTGGAGGCATTTTTATTTCTGTTCATATCTCGGTTATCGTTCAAATTTGGACCCATGTTCATATGAACTTTTTTTGCTTAGAATTGCATATTCCATCACCCCTATTATTTTGGTGATGAAATTTTAAAACACCCTATATATTTTTTGTGCATCAAAATCCTCCCGTTCATAAAAATGTGATTTCTTTATGTTTTAGGGTTGTTGAACGCGAAACTGAACGCCAAAAAATTTCTACGACTACAGTTTTCCGCAAAACTGATTTTATTGTCAAATTTTTTTTTTTTTCTGAAAGTTCAAGTGTAGCATTCATCTTTGATTTTCAACCAATCTTAGCTTGGTGAAAGCAATGGTTAAGGAAAAAGGTTTCGCGTACCTACAGGAAAAGTTCCCTCAACTGAGTGACGCAAAAATAAAAGAGGGATTTTTTTGTTGATCCTAAAATACATATTCTCCTTGTAGACTACGTTTTCATTGAAAAATTGAATAGAACTGAGAGAAGAACATGTAAAGCATTTGGGGATGTATGCAAAAAACTTTTATGCACCAAACGATCGCCCAGCTACCGCGGGTTTGTGGATGAGTCGCTGAACGCGTATCAAGCCTTAGGATACATGGGTGGGTATACATTATGTCTCTTAAATTCCACTTCCTGCATTTCCACCTGGATTTCTTCCCCCCCAAACCTTGGAGCCTTTTTTGATCAGCATGGTGAAGGTTTCATAAAGATATTTCTGGAATGAAGAGGAGAGGCAGTGAAAATGGAGCGAGTCAATATTAGCAAGTCACTGCTGGACGCTTCTTCTGAAGATAAACACAAGAGAAAAAGACCTGCTGCGAAATTTTTTGAATATTTGTACCGTTAATGAACATTTTTTCAGTGCCTTTATAAGTTAGAGTAAATAATTTTTTTCATTATTATGTCGAGTTTTAAATAAAATATCTTATTTCTCTCAAAACTTATGGATGATAGAATTTTTCAAGTTTTATTTTCATAAACATAAAGTCTAGATAAAATTTCTAAAGGGATCAAAGTAATTTTTTTTGCATAACAGTGGTATTTGCTTTCCATAAGAAAACAATATGTAGAGCTTTAAATAAATGCGTGGGAGATTATTAAGGTTTGCTAATTTAATGTTTTACGCACCTTCATTGGTTTTCCAACATTTCCTGCTCCTTTGAAAGGTTGATTAGGGAAAAAAAAATAAGAAATTTACTTTAGCCAAATTGCTTTTGTGCTGCAGAAGAAAATGATTTTTCGGATCTTGTTGTTCATTTTATCTCTTTTTTGTATGTATACGCCCATTTTTGCAACTTGATGTAATTATATAAAATTCATGTCGAAAGAGATTAACTAAATTTTATTATTTTAAACACACGAGGATACTAGGAAGGCTATGCGGTCTTCATACAGGTTAGAGTAGCCTGTAAGGAAACTAAACTAAAACTATACTTTTACTACAGGCCACTCTAATACAGTTATTCTTAGTAGCCCTCTCTAAGCAGAGATTAACAGCAATGGGAAATAGAGACCACATCGCCAACACCGTTTTCATTCAGAAATTTTCCACTAGTGCGTCAGTTGATTCTCGAGATTGCAGCTTGAAACCTATTTGAAGATGATGGGATTTTTTTCCAAGGAAAATTCTGGATTGCGCTTCTTTCGAAAGATTAATCGACTGTAAGCCTCTTGTGGTCGTATACATGCTCCTGATCGAAAAACTCTCAAAGAACCAAATTTTTACCCTTGAAAAATGGCTCCGTGTGATCTCACAATGTCTGTTCTTGAAATCTCACAGTGTCCGTTCTTGTAATCTCAGTGTCCGTTACTAAAAACTCAATCTCACGAAAGAAAAAAATAACTAACAGACTTAAGATATGTTTGGTAAAGATATGTTAAGAAAATTGCCTATACGGTGATCATTACATCAATAAAAATTATGCATAAAATTTTACAATTTTTACTTTATTAATTATTGAAGTGAATTGCTGTCGATTTGTTTATGTACAACATTTGCACGCACATTCTAACACGAAAACTGCTGAGCCGATTTTAACCAAATTTTTACGCTAAGCGTTTTTTGACCTAAAATACTTCAGAATCGCAGTTGCAACAATAGACACCTCTTGTTTTTACAGCGAAATTCCATTTTAGGGTTAATAAAAATGTTCTCTATTATACTTATTTAAAAATGAATTCTTTACAGTTAAAGATAAGAATGTAAGTCGGAGTCGTTTGCACAGTTTTTGTTTTTTTTTGTTGTTTTTTTTTGGTGAGATCGGCAGACTCGAGTTTAATCCTAATAAAATTTTCGAAATATAATCCTAAAAAATGACAATATCAAAAAAAGACATGAACCGTGGCGGACCAAAGAAGAAGTAATATCATTCAGCCGTTCAGTCTTGGATGTATATAAACAAGAAAGTAAGCATGAAAATTCCGTTGCTTCACTCTAAGCTCTCACTGTGAACGCGGCCTAAGGGAAAAGGTATTCTTAAATCTTTTTTATGCTGATTTCAATATTAAAAATCTTTTTACTCTATCACATCTGATTATAAAGATATTTGCAGATTTTTATTTTTAAGAAACCGCGAGCGGTTTTTATATCAATGAATTATATCCGGTTAGGGTAGGCCATGGGGAGAAAGGCGAATAATCAATTAGCGTGAGAAACAGCTAACATTCTCTAGGAGGTCCGCGTTCAGGGCTCCAGAATCCACCGGGGAAATATATACAGATACAGACCGTGGAAAAGGAAAGCGGTGTTAGTAAGAATTGCTTGGCTACTCCATTAAGTTCAAAAGTGCTTGTTTAATTCGACTCTTGAAACAGTGATTCCTAGGCATTTAGAAGTTGCAGTTAAAATTTTAAAAGATTTTTTTTCCCATTTATGGCTTCAAGAAGGTGTAGGGAATTCTGTCCATGCATTCTGTTACGTTTTTAGATATTTTACAGATCGTAATCACCAGAAAACCTTTAAACCGTTGAAATTTTTATTGATTCAAAACTTGGCAATACAAATAAATCGTGGAAGCCGAACATCGTTTGAACAAGTTGCAGTTGTCAGGCTGTTTATGACAGTCGCCAGAACATACGTGAACTTACAAATCATGCTTCTGATTGATATCTCTGCTTGACAAGTACAGGGTGAATTTTAAGTACACCGACAAACTTTTAGGGGAGGTAGTACGGGTGATTCTAAGCAAAAAGGTTCATATGAACATGGTTCCTAATTTGAACGATAACTGAGATATAAACAGAAATAAAAATGCCGCCACCAAGATCAACAAGTTAATAACTCAGGTTCTCTAACTTCTAGGATAATGAAATTTGGCTGAATAACAGATACATAAAACTGCGTGTACCGTTAAAATTTGATCGAATTCGAACGAGAAGTTTCCGAGTTACGCATTCAACATCATGAGTACTAACCAGCACGTAAATTTTTTTCCCTTTTTATGTAATTTGTTGATTAGTATTTTTATCAGATTTATCATAAAAATAAGCGTACGATTACTGAAAAGTTGGATAAAATATGCTAATATAGTGGTAGGAGGTAAATACATTATTTTCTGCTTGCGCTTTTGTTACAAAAGAGTAATAAACATTGAAACCTTATTCACTTATCTAAAGAGAAAATTCTATTTTCGATCTTGAAACGTTTCAACAAATTTATTTGAAAATAATTTATTTAAGGAAAAAAGTAGACTGATTTCTAGTTCGGAAAGTATTAGCGAAAACTTTCAACTTGGTTGTAATTAATTTACTGATAATGTGAAGCACTTTAAAAGTTGAAACGAGATCAATTTGAAGCCAATGGCGAAAATTCGTGTTGGCAAGGAAATTCGTTGACCACACACATACACTTAAAGGATTCCTCCGACAGCTCAGTTTCATTACATCAACATTTGCTGACAATGAGGACGAGAAGCAATCACAAGTTGGCGTCGTTAGTTTCCGTCTCTACGATCAGTCGGCACTCAATTCATAATTTTTACATGAACCTTTCTTTCACTGGCGGCAATTCTACATGTATGTCGTCGCATTTTCCAGATTAAAATCGTTCCATTAATCTATCCATCACTGAAAAGTCGTTCGGTCGCTGCATTACTTCTTAATGACGTCGAATTTCAACGTCGTCGATGGGGGCAACGGTTTAGTCTGATTGCCACCACCACCACCCGAGGACACAGACGGGGATATTCACTTAGACGATGAATTTCAATCGACAGAAAATGATCCAATTAAAATAGAATGTTGACAACTGGGTTAATGAAGAAGTTGAGAGACTCTACAAAGTAGAGAGAAAAAATATACATTTATAAAGTAAAAGAATATCCTGAATCTGTTCCTACTATTAAATTCTTAAGCTTAAGCTTAGGTAAGACGCAATTTTTTTTCCATACAATTAGTCTATGCCATCATGCTACTCCAAGTAGAATCTTCATTCTGTACATTAAAATTATTAACATAAAAAGTAATACTGCCATTATGAGTCTATTGCATTCTACGTATTCTTCATCTATGATTGTAGATCCAAGTGTAATTTTATAAGGATAAAGTGAGAGAACATATACAAAGTGTTTACCGTAGCTGCACTTGAGAATAAAGTTAAAAATCAGTACACTGAATCATCATTTGAAACCGGACACTCAAAGTGCGCTATACCATGCTGTACATAAAAAACATAATAAAAACGCCCACACACTACATGGAAGCCTTTACTTGTCGTAACAACATGCCGCTATTCAAGCACTCAGCGAAATCCAAACAAAAGTAGTGATAGGTCTAAATACGCTGTCTAATCGTACGAGCCATAGTAGTACAGCGAATGATATTTCCGAAAATGGAAAGCTACAGGAGAGGAAACATGTAAAACACACAGAGCGACTTGTTAAATCAGTTTGATCCATCAAAAGGGGAGTATCACAGAAGCACAACTACGTGGGAACTTCTAGCAATTAGTGGGGTCCATTGTCAGGACCACGAAAGTTTCATCGGGAGCGCCATGCTCTAGGTTAGAAAGCTCGGGCTAGTGCCCATAAGCCAAAGAGCCATTAAAAACGCGAAACTTCGTCTTGCGTAATGCAATGAAAGGCTTTGCTGGCCAATACAAAGTTGGAATAGGTTGGGGTGGAGAGACTGGCTACGTTACATCCTTTTCCAGTCAGATAGTTTGGGGAAAGCGTGGAGAAAGTTATTTACCAAAATGTAGTTTTCCAAAAGTGAATTTCGGCGGGTTGTGGAATTGTTTTTATGATTGACAAAACATGAACACCAAAGCTATGTAGATATCCTGAATATTATACGCTTCTTACATTGTGTCAGAATTTGGGTGAGGGACATTTGTCTCTCAGCAGAATTATGCTCTTTGTCACAAAGCTCGAGCTTATACCGTCTCCTTTAAAGACATGAACGTAAAAGTGGTAGATTCGCCAGTTCGAAGTTCAGGCCTCAATGAAACATCTCTGGAATGAATTAGAACGTCGGTTGAGAGGACACAAAAGGCATCCAGAAACACGTCAGCTAGTCAAAACTCTTGAAGGAGGGGCGGGAGAACTTATCGGCAATTTTCTGATAATCTTCTTTCAGAATATATAAGAGTATACCACCACATCTGTTACGGTAATGTATTACTATATAATAAACATATTGGAAATAAAGAATGTTCGCCTCACCACAGGTCTTCCGGTTTCAAATGAACATTCAGTATTGTTTATGGTTAACAAAAACTGAGTTTCATTGCGATATTTCAGCTCTTCGGAGTTAACCCCAATTCCCCTTTCGTCTATTACAATTTACCGAGAGGATCTAAGGAAATAAAAATTTAGTTAATAAATAATTTATTTAATAAGTTTAGTGCGTTTATATCTAACGATTTTGTTATCAAAGACATAACATCTTAAATAGCGACTTATTACATATTCATCAATAGGTTTACGCATGTAAAGAAATCTTAATGGTTATCTTATTGATTTCATAGTTAAAAAATTGATTAGTCTGAGGAGATTAGTAAAAATAGTCTAAAGAATTTCAATTCCCTTAAATCATGCAATGTTACTCATCGTGCGGATTACGTTTTAGATTTGTGCGGACTTTTGAACCTAGAGTATATTTATCATATATTAATTGTACTGTAAGGATAGGCAATATGTAATAATGTGAAAAGTTTCTTTCGAATTTATTATGTAGACAATTCAAATTTTGGTCTAATGCGTATGTATTGCTCTAATATTTTATCCAACGGAAGGGAAAACTATAGGGAAGATGGTATTGTGATGTTCCCATGTGTTTTGATACTGTACTAATTAGAAGTCGTAAGCACTTTCTAGTGTTCTTGAAAACATTAAGAAACCAACAAGTCTTAGTAAAAGTGCCTGCTCTTGTGTTGCGCTCTCACTGATGTTAGTCCGTTAATCAGAGTGCAAATGATTGGATTTCTTTCGGCGTACGCAATTTTTATTTCGGCTTCGACGTTTGGGAAGGAACCGAAGCTTGTCATTACTTTCCCTCGTTGTTGCCAGGTTAATTGTGTGAAGAAAGAGGTGAAGAAAAAGGATGACGACGACGAGGCGAAAGGATTGCGAGAGGCGGGGGATGTGAAGATTCTCGAGCGAAGAAAGTTGGAGGGCCGATCGGCGGTCGGCAAATCAGCACAACATCGCCCGGCGCTTATTGTTCGTGGCTCGTCCTGCGGGGGCGAAAGGTCGTTTGCGCACGAACGATGGCGGGGAAGCAGAAAGGGTGGTTGATGAGAGCGACGGACGCGATGAAGCCGAGATTGATGCTCTGGAACGCCACCACCTACGCCTCAGGTGGGCCGCCAAATGACACCCGATTGAGGCGAGCGCACTCTCTCTCAGCAGCTGTGGCAGCAGCGAACCAACGGCGGGATTGGAAGAGTCAGCAGTCCTCCATCTCACTCTCTCTCCTCCCTCCTAACCCTACCTACCTCACCTACCGCTCTCCTACCCCCTACCTTTCCATCCACCCAAAACTCCTTCCTCCCGATCTGTCTTCATCTTGTGGAAACTGGAGCCGCGGCTGTTATCCTTGCCAGAAGCGTCTCATTTGCGCCAATGACAGTGGTTCATTGCCGGCTAGTGATGTTCGGGGAGCCTCACTTCCCGTTGCACTCACTCATCCTCCGATGGGAGACATCATTTCCTAAGTAGAAGAAGGTTTTTCCACAAAACCCCTTTCGCGCCCCCCTCTCCTTCTCTTCATCTCTGCCTCCACCTACAGTCAGAAATTGTAATAATAACTTGTGATTTCTGACAAACGTACAGAGAACGGTTCCCCTTCCACCGCCGCACCAATCGATGAAGATGATTTCCACGAACAATGAGAACTCGGTTCGAGAAGAATTCCTCAGCGTGGAAAAGTTTGATATTCTCTCAGAAACGGTCAAAAAGTTTTGTCAGTTAAAAGACATGGAAATGCTGACGGCTACCTTAATTTAAAATTTGCCCCCTCCCCCTACTCTTGACGAATGTCCGCCGTCGTTTCAAAGTCACCTCTTTATCTATTAAAGCTCGGCTCTTTGCAGATTTGGTAAAATATCGACTCATCGCCCATTTTCTGCGGTTTGATTGGCTTTTAACTACGTTTCAATTTTGCCTCCATTTGACATAACAACTACCCTCTTAATGCGCTATTGCGTGTGGCTTCAGCGCGATATGAGGTTGAACGTTTAATATCGACACGCTCCTGATGAATTCAATAAAACGTATTCCCAAAAAAGTAAAGTATTAACACGACTTATTCCTAACTGTAAACACGGCTCAAACTGTAAACACAGCTATCTTGATTAGTATGGAATGCATGTGCATCGCCTCCAACCCTTTGATTCCAACCTGCTGATGACCCTTGATCAAACCTGCCGTCGTGTTAACATTGGGTGAGTAGTAGTCGGCCGCCTCTTTATAAATGATTAAAAACAATTTTGACGTCGTTTATGAAGGTATTTGTGGTTTGAAAACAAAAGCAACAACCCGCTAGAGATTATCACCTTCAACACCAGATAGCCCCTTTCTCTCTCTCCGTTGCTGATATTCGATTGGTCCGATACGTGTTTCCTCAATTGGTGAACGCGAGTTTTGACATGACCGGGTCAATGCTACTTGCAGCGCAAATAATTTGGAAAATTGTGCGATCGTTAATTACACGTCGCGCTCGCTTTCGCTCTCGCCCAATCTAACAAAATAGAAAGCTGCCGTCCCCTCTACCCTCCTCTTTCCCCGCTTTTTAATTAAAAGACAGGTTGAAGATCAGATCAGCGGAGAAGTGACGTCATAATGAAGATGGTTCCAGGTTACTTGTAAAATTTATGAAAGTCTGCTTTGAAAAATGTTGTATTTGTGGTGAAGAATGAGCGTATTTTCTTACTAACAAGCCCTTTTAACTCTTTTAATTTGCACCGTGATTTCCTCTAATATTTAAAGGTCTCCCTCTTTATTAAACATCTTAGAAACGACAAAAAAGAAAACTGTGAAAAAGTGAAACTAAAAATACACTACTGAGGGTGAAATTAAAGCTTTGCAATGTTTTCATTTTATTTCTTAATTCCTAACTTTATAATGAAGCTGTCTAGCATTTAAAATATAGATGATCGCCTTGCACTATCTTAAGCCATCCTTCGGCCATTCTTCGATCCCGCGACGGTACCAGTTCTAATTCTTCGAGGCGAAGAAGTCCTTCACCCTGACTTCCACTTCCTCCTGTTTTTGAAGTGCCGCAACATGTTTATGGGCCTCCAGATTCCTTGATCAAAACGTTTTTGCAGTTCGTTCTAATCATATACGGCCTTGCTGTAGGACAGTGTTCCTTTTCTTCACTAGTATTGGGTGCTTGTGCTTCAAAACGGCATAAATCCGCTCCAGCTACCCTGAATACGAGTTGGCATTGATGATTCGAACGTCTGAAACAAATTCGTAGCGAATGTCCGCTCAAGATTTTACCAGACGCGGTTCATCACTTTATGCTAAAAGCGCCTACGTTTCGTTCAGGAAACCGGCTCGGATTCCCCCCACTGCTTTTATAAGTACGAAAATAAATCCACATTTCATTCCACGCAACAATTTTATGATGAAACAAATGAAAAGTCTTTTGGAAGCTTCCTCTGAGCTAGCGTTATTTCTTGAGGGACGATGGTGCAGGTCCTGTTGATCAAAGTCGTGAAGGTGACGAACCACAATAGTCTGTGACATAGCCTATAATGATAAGAGAAAGACTGTCCATAAGCTTTCAAACGGTTCTCCAAAATCTAGACGCAAACAGCAGGATTTAGCACCGCCTAGCGATAAAATTTAACTTTGTTTCAGTTGCTTATCCCGTCAAATTATTAAAACTGAATAAAGATTACTTGATTTTTCATATATAAAACTGATGTGTGTTTTTTTGTGGGCGGGCTTTCCTTATCATCGTAGGCTATGAAGTTACTGTAACAATATAAAATTTTGTCGCAAGGCGGCAGGGGCGATGCGAAGCGGTAGCAAACTAATCGTCGCAGGTGGCGCATTCTAGGATGGAGCACCAACGTTAAAGGTTGAAAGCAAGGAAGATAAAAGAACAGACGCATATTTTAGAGATTTGCATAGAGACGCCGAAGAAGCTAGCGGTGATATATGGAGGAATCCTGCTATATGCATTTGGACAATGGAGGAAGGCCAGTGAACAGGTTTTCTCTTATCATTATAGGCTATTGTCTTTGATATGTCCAACTCAGAAGATAATCTTCCAGTGCTGGTTGTCGTATTTGCCTCCACGGCCTGGCTTGATCGTCGGTTGATCGTCGAGGTTATTGTCACTGAGCAAAATTTCTTGAAGCATCCACTTGCGGTACAATATAGCTTGAGCGGAGTTATGGCCAAGTTTGAACTCGTATAGTAAAAGTTCCCGATAAGTTGTTTTTGGCTGTTCATATTTAAGGCACCCACAGCACAGAAAGGAAGAAAGACTCAATTCTCTATGAAAGGCGCAAAATGAAATGCTGATCACATAATGTACAATTATAAGCCTTTAAACCGAGTGTCGTGCACGGCTTGAACCATGTTTGGCACGAGATATTTTTCGCAAATGGAAACATTGTGAAAGTTTTGACTAAAGGAACCACAAAAACCACAAAAAATGAACTTCTATAAATTTTCTTAAATGTTTTCTAGTTCAAGATTGAGCAATAATCTTTTGACGAATTCCACAAATTTAGCGAGTGATCCCGAAATTCTCCAGGCTGGATTATTTGCATACAAAATTATGTGATTTCTTTAAAGCAAGTGAGAAATTCTCAGTATTTAATTTCGGTTCTTGTTATGCATTTTTTATTACCTTTCTTAACTAGAAAAATTTCTGAGATACCCTAAATACTAATTAAAAGCTGAAATCCTCCTTTACTATTCAAACTTGTATTCCAATAGCAGAGTCTTTTATAGTGACAGAATTTCAGCGGGTAGATAGATGCAGTCGCCAAAATATCCTATACCAAAGGATATGCAAGAAAATGTTTCCGAAAAACAGACTGAAGATGTTTCCAGTAGCCTACTGTGCCTTTACGGAAACTTTTATCGAGAAAAGAGATACATTAATGCACTTCTTGTGTAATCCATAATTTATGAGAAGCACGTGTCACTCAGAGAGTAATGCTTCATTTTCCCCCCTCGAAATTGTTTATTCAGGATGAATTAAAGTTGCTCTCAATATAAACGAGTGTTACTTTCGCATATTTCGTGTATATCCTTACGACAGCGTGAAACAAATGTATGCATATTAATTACCGAAAGATAATATTCCTCACACCACACTAAAATCTTCAAATATAAGTTCGAAATAAAGGCCAGACCGAGACTGGCAAAGAGTTATCGTTGAAAAGCGAAAGTATGGAATTTCACGAGAAAGTTGGGTTCCGGATTGCTGTATTCGTCGGCTCTCTACGAATCTCGGCCTTTTATTTTATTTTCAGCTTTTATTTGAATTCTTAGTATTGTATGAGGAATATTACCTTTCAATAATTAATAAGAATAAACACAATTTTCCTGTTTAAATGCATCCATGCTTTGCCTGTACCAGCAAACATAACCAAGTCTATACTGTATGAATCAAATCGTTCTCATCAAATATTCTTATAAGTCTGCCAAAAAAATGAAAATCAGAGGAAGCCAGATCAGTACTATATAAGGGGGGCGAGGGAGCAATCCAATCCAAATTGGCGATTGCTTCGCAAAATTTTCAGGCATTTGTGAGTGTTTGGCTTGTGCTGCAGCAACACTTTTGCTAGAGTTTTGTGAGGCCAAGCAAGGCGGAAGCACTGCTTTTGTCAGGGTCTTGATAAACGCGTCTGAATTGATTGGCTTAACATCCACAGAAATCGACTACCATTGTCCCAAAGGACTTTCCCGCTATAGGAATTGTCTTGAATTTCTTTCTTCGGTTGATTGCCTTTTAGCCTCCGACTCAACATAGTGCGCTCAGATAACGATCCGGGACCAAAAAGTCCTCCTCCTCAGCATCAAAACGCACCATCAATTCAGAACAATTTTTTTTGATTTTTCTTGAATTCAATAAGTTTTGGAATTTTGAGGAACCTTCGCTTCGAAATTCCGAGTGACAATCTTTAACAAAATCTTTACTGATTTGTTACTACAGACTGTAACTTACAGTTTATGGGAGTATATAAGCATTGAAATGAAATACTTGGCTGAAACGTTGATTTCGTGATACATACGGTACAACATGAATGTTACACTTTGAAGTCGATTTCAAATAATCCATTTCAGGAAATTAATCATGTTAAATTTTGCATCTTATATTTTTGTTTTACTCATTTTTAATGTTCAAATAAACCGAATTGTGAAAGATGGTTAAAGCTGAACAACTGTTGTCTGCTTAATTTTCTTCGGAAAAAGACGGGCTTAGAAATTGTTGATTGGTTGTGTGGAGGGTTGACCTTCTTGTAATCTTACTGGTTCTTTTGGAAAGGAAAGTGTCTAAAACACGATTCTTAATTATCCGTGTTTTTGAAATTCCTGAGATCTATCGCACGAAGTTGAATTCGTTTGCACGAAAAACATTTTGGATAAATATTTACTTTTGGTCCATCAAAACAGGCGAATCCACAAAGAGACTTATTGTGAAATTTCTGCTATCAAAACGAGTCAATATTTGTCTTGGAAAATATTACCACACATTATCATATTTCATCGGTCACACGTTTATTTTTAATTGATGTAAATCCCCACTCTGCTCAATTTATTAAAGTTAATGGAACAGTTTCTTCATGAGTTTTGTGGTTTCTACTAATAAGAAGAATTGTTACTTAAGATATATGATTTTGGCCAAGAAAAACTTTTTAAAGAGTAATTATTGGATATTCTTATCAGGATATTGACCCGCCAAACCTTAGATGCCTAAATAATTGATGAAATTTTTTCATTTTGATATTTTTCTTGTTTTTTTATTGATATTTTTTTATTTTTACGTTGTTATCTAATCAAACAAAAATAATGTGTTTAATACAAAATAAGCTTCGTGTAATACAAAATCAGCATATTAATTGAGGACTAAACACATTATAAAGTTACAAATTCTGTATAAGTAATATAGAATTT
>JAHWFO010003124.1:4770271-4818042 GCA_023313115.1 Rhysida immarginata
TTTAAGACTGTCGTCTTAATCGTTTAAACTCTGCACAATTCCTACAGAATTGGTGCTCAAAATTCAGTGTTAACTCCAAAAACTAAAGAGTGAAGCGTTTTTTTTTTTTTTTTTTAATTATTTTTTTTAGCATCCAAGCTAGACGTTTTATATAAATTCATTAGCAATTAGGATGGAGATTGGTTTTTGATATGAATGATGCCAGAAAACATTTGCAGCATTCTTTTTATAAAAATATTTTCATAATATTGGATTTTAATGTTTAACTATTAAACTTTTATTCGTAGGCCTAAGGTTAAAACCTTTTATTACAAAGAAAATAGATTCGACGCCTGTTGACTGGAGTGATAAAAATAGTAATTGAGTTCATATTGCCCAATATAACATTTAGCATTCTAGAAAAGCATGGCAAGAAGTTTTCTCGCAGAACCGCTGTTGCTTATGAATTATACTTTATAAATAAGCTAACAGTAAGAGTTGAATAAAGTATGATAATGTTATGCAAAGAACGACTTTGGTTATAATCTGAGTTTTAATTTTATTTGATATTAGTGAAGAAGAAAAAAAGTATTTTCTGGTCATAATAGCTGCCATCCTCATTCAGTATATCAACAATTTGAGTATATTATCTATTTTTTTATAATTACTATTTATTCGAGTTTCTTAATTTCTTCTTCAATTAAGTCCTATACAGTTAAGATAAGACATTCAAGTTTAAGATCATGAAAAAAGTTTTCACTTTGGTCAGTAATAATAGTCTTGCAGCCTAAGTAGATAAATAGACGAGCAACAGTACTGATATTTCTTCGATTTGGCGGCAAGAAGGCTCGTAAATAAGCTTCTTCCCGAAATAAATGAGATAGAAGCGAAGTCAGGTCGAGTGTCAATCACTTGGCAGCTGAGTCATTGCCTCGGCTCCCTTCCACTCCGTCACTTTGCCTTTTGTCATTGGGTGGCTATGAAATATTATTAACGCTTGATGATGGCAGCAGGGAACTCGAAGACAAAGATTAATTGGTGGGGAAAAAAGTCTCCGGATGGAGTGAAAGGAGAAGAAACCGCTGAACGTCTAGCAGATGAAAACGTTTTCACACAATAGACACGGCAAAGTAATTGGTGTAGGAGAAAACGTTATTTTTTTCCCTTGCACTCGACATTGGAGTTGTTTCTTCGTTTAGCCTCCTACCTCAAAAACTCATTCTTCGGCGCAATGTTTTCAATGTCTCGAAGTCGTTGAGGTTGATCGAAGCCAGTGACAAGAGGGAAGAGTTTTGTATTTATTTTATAATTTGAATTTTTTCAGGGTTTTTTTAATCAGTGGAAGAATTCGAATATATAAAACAATTCTAAAGCTTTTTTTAATGTTTTATTTCTAGTATTGTTGAACAATTGTTATAGCCAAAATTGTTTAAATTAACTACCACCCCGATCTGGGTCTCCTCACTAAATTCAAGGCTGCATTCCATATCCAAGTAATTCTCAGTAGTTGAAAACATGAATTATTCAAGTACTTCATGGACATCAAATTCTCATTTTGATATTATTCTTATCACTATAATAAGAATTAAGATAATTTATAAGCCCTTTCTTTTTCTTTTTTTTTTTTTGCCTGAGAGTTGTACTTGATTTCAGAGACCTTCGGGACCACTAGATCTTATTGATGATGAAGTGGGATACGCATCTTTGTAATAGTATTGGACATGCAATCAATATTATTTCTGCTTATTTTATGGATAAGTAAAAAAATTACCGTTGCGTTGAATGGCCATTTTTAAAGTTCTTAATGCAACTTACACCTGCAATAGCACTTTCAAAGTATCAATCTTGATCTGTTTACTTCTTACTGTCACTTCTTATTGCGTCTGCTATTTGTAAGAATGTACCTGTTAGATTATCGAAGTCGCTTAATATCATCTGATAACTTCTTATAATAATTTCTTCTCTCTATGAAGATAAGAATGCTTATATGAAATTTTTTTTAAATATTATCATGCATTTCTTCTTATTTTAACTTACTTAAAATAGAATTTGCAAGAATGGAACCCATTAAAAATTTTTAAGCATCTAAAAATTATTGAGTAGTTGAATTTTTAGCACAATTATTAAAATCGTTTTTTATGTCATATATGATATTGTTTTATTAAATATTAAAAATATAAAAAGTAAGGAAAAATGTTTTGGGAAATGTGATGTCACGAAGCTCACGTAACATTTGTAGAATTCCTTGTTCAGAATTGATTTTATTATTATGCGAATATCAACGTATACAATATTCATGAATCAGTCTTAAAATATTAAAGGAACTTTATTTGTTCTTTATATAAATAAAACCGAAGCTAATTCAACTCCGGTAAAATCAAGTTTGCTCTGAATCAACGTCAAATCAGTAGGGAAAAGAAGTAATTTAAGTGGCTTCTTAACATCTTGAGGCATTGGGTTTGAAATATCTATTTAATAAAAAAAAATACTATACGGATCCTTTCTATTTTATTCCTTTCTTTTTTCTTTCTTTCTCACGCACCGCTGGAGAGATCGTCACATTGAAGGAGAAGAAAAGGTCTCTTTAATATCTGACGGTGGGAAGGGATAGATCACAAAAGGAGAAACGGGTCTTGGAAATATGACAGAGCGAAAAGAATTGTCGTTTTATGAAAGGGGCGTATCTATCTCGGCCTTCCCGCGGTTTCATTTTCGCAGAACCCCAACGTTCATTTTTCTAGCGGGAATATATAGAGGGGAGAGTGGAGCAATTGGTTAGACAGTGACAAAATAGGGACCACCTTTCAGGTGAAGGTAAGAAATAATTTATCCGGCGACGGTGTTCCATTTTTTCTTTTATTTCGTCCCCCTTCAAGATATCTTTCCATTCAGGTATAGCTTCTTCCCCCTCCCCCATTGGGACTGGGTCCATATATACTTCTTAGGATTAAACCTATAGATTTGTCATTCTCCTGTTTCTTTCCCATCTGCCTCTTTTCTTGCATGGTGGGGGTGATGAGATCTCGATTGCGCATGCGCCGACCTAACCGCTAGAACTTTGACAGCAAACGTCAATGGACGTTTGTCGAGGAATTCATTTTTATTTTTTTGTTCTGTCATTTCTTCCCTTCTGTCTTTAGAAGGAAGGGAAGCATTGTGCTATCACTGATAGAAGAGAAACACCCTTTAGTTTCAAATGTGGTTTAGAAAATTTTCATGTTTTGTCTTTTCTGGATCTGGCAACTTGTGTGTCGTTGTTTTTGTTTTTTTTTTAATGTAGATGGTTTTGTAAATTAAAAATTGGAATGAGTTAAAATGCAACTTTCAGTGTTCATTGATGCTTACTTTACTTCTAATAAAATAGGATTTCGGTCTTGTTTATTGCTTCTTTGAAACCATCGCCATTTATAGTTTACATATAAGATTCAATCTGTTTCAGTTTTGCATGAGTTCACAAGGCCGTTTTCCTCGCTTATAACTTTTATTGTTATTATTGCGCTCTCAAAGGAGCAAATTCAAAACGGTTTAAAATATTACATTAAAAACATCATTATACATGGTCAGTCTGTAAATACTTAATCAGTGTGAATACTTAATATGCATTCTAAATAAAGTGAAAGGAAAAGAGTAACTTTTCTCCCGCTTAAAAGGCATATCTATAAATTATCCCTAGAAACTAATCGTAACATTTGATTTTTAAATAACTGCAAAGTCCTCCCTTGAAAAAAACCTATATGACACTTTTAAAGTCAATCAGAACATTTCTATTAAGTATTAATGAAAGGTACTTATGATACGTCAATATCGATCTGGTATTTTGATCAAATATTGTTAATGTTATTTTGACGTTTCCAGCCCTATTAGTCATTTATTGTGAAACTAATCTTAAAACTAGATGGGAATTCGCTAATTTGGAATTCCACTGTAGTTCTTTATTTTTGGTGGCGTTTGTTTTTAAATAATGAGATCGCTTAGATATTTGTTGCATATTATCGATATAAAATAAAACATCGCAATTTCTTTGTTATTATATCATCACCTTACTTCTAAAACCTCTCGTAAGTCCGAATTTTTCTGAAAATGCGGTTATACTTAATTTTTGTTCATTATGGAAGCCTTCTTCGATGTAATAAAGCCTCGTAAGTCTAGAGTTTACATGAATTATATAAACACGAAAAGAAAAAAACCTCGTATGGCTGTAATGTGCAATATCAAAGAATTTTTTATGCTCTCCTGAAAAATTTGTTAAATTAGACTTACGAGGTTTTAGAAGTAAGGTGAGGATATCCTTCTAAAAATGAAACAATTTGATTGATTAGAAGCGATTTTATAAATATACGATGTAAAATAAAACAAATTTACAAAGGACATTTTAGTTAGCATCAATAAAGACAAACAAAAACATTGTTAAATAGCGAAATGTGTGAAGCTGCTTATTGGTTTTACCATGTCTTTCATACGAGTATTTTCGACACCCTTTGACATAAGTATGGATGGTCTCGTCAAATAGAAATTAGACAGTTTGGTCCTACCATCACCCTCGATATCTGTCCGATAATCGAGCCAAACTGTTTCCACTGAACAGAGATGCGGAGTACGTAACAATAATAAAAGGCTCTGTATTAATCGCATTAACTCGCCTTATTACTTTTTTTTTTAAACTATCCTACTGCCTTAACCTAGAAGGGTGGAATTTGATATGTAGCCTCTTCTAGAGAACATCTAGTTACTATGAAGTTTCGACCTGATTGGCCCATTGGGTTCGGATTATAGGCTCTTGAACGCCTATTGTCAATTTCTTGTTATTCTGTAATTTTTTGGCTCTTTTGAATATCTCGTTATCAAATGTTTACTGGATTTCTAGTTCATATTTTATTACTTTGAGTTTTCACGTGCGAACAATTTCTTTTCGACTAATGCAGATTCTGCGGAGCGAAAACTATGATCAAACTCAAATTTTTATGTGTGAAATTAAAAGTTATACAGAAATAACTAATTACGTTAACTACTGTGGATGCCAATTCCTTAAAACACAAAGTGAGTCCGCTTTTCCACAAAGATTTTTATTTTCAGAGATTATTTTTATTATCTTTATTTTTCCAATAAAAATCTTTCTGGAAAAGCGGACTCACTTTGTGTTTTAAAAGTTATACCTTGAAATTTCCTATATGAGTGAATAGTTTTCAAGAGTGTTTTCTTTCATTTCCTAAAGCAGTGGTATCCTGAACTCAAATGATAGCCGTTACGCAAGAAACTTTCTTTATTTTCGACAGCTTAAATTTAAAATGAATATGTCATGAATATTTTTCAAATTCAGGAAAAATTAATTCTGCAAAGTCATCTGCTTCTGGATATTACAGTTTAATTACTA
This sequence comes from Rhysida immarginata, assembly GCA_023313115.1. Taxonomy (NCBI): domain Eukaryota; kingdom Metazoa; phylum Arthropoda; class Chilopoda; order Scolopendromorpha; family Scolopendridae; genus Rhysida; species Rhysida immarginata. The sequence goes on from JAHWFO010003124.1 coordinate 4,775,622, forward strand.
TCACTGTGGACCCTAAGGCGAAAATGCCAATTTGTCATTAATATGGATCCCAAGATAACTTTTTTTAGAGCGGTTTTATTTTACTTAAGGCAGATATTGTGAAGACCTTCTTCGATGGCTTTTAGCCACAACAACATTCGAGCATTACAGCCCGAAGGAAAGCAGCCGTGAGAACTGAATCATTGTAATTGAATGAACCAGCTTTACAGTAATAATCTAGACGTGTTGTGTGTTTTCTTTTTAAGAAGGTTTTTCGTGTAAGCCTATTGCATTTAATGATTTCGTTGATAGAATGACAAGATGCATTTTTAACCCAATGATTTCTCCTCTGATTTACTCTTGTCTTTTTTATTGTTTTACTCTGTCTCGTTCTTTGTTTATCTTGGAATCTTCTACTCTAATCTTAATTCCCCTCTTGTCTTTCTGTTTTCGTTTGTGTTCCTCGTCCAACTCCATCACGTGATCGACCTTCTGGGGTCTTGGAGCGGAGGTTTGCAGGGTGGGCCACTGGAAGGGGGGAGAGAGAGAGAGAGAGAGAGAGCAATCTCTAATTTCCGTTCCTGTTGGGAGAGACAAGACGTGGAAAGGGGGGGAATGGGTCGAAATTTACATGGAATGATTGAGAAACTAGAAAAGTGGGTGGGTGGTAGGGAGAGATGAGAGTTGAAGGGCCGATGGGGTCAGCGGTGCTCGCAGGCATTGGAGGTTCCTTGAGTTGCACGCCTACAAATATAAAGCGGCAGCACGTACACTTGAATTTTAGACTCCTTCCTTCATCTCCATTTGTTACTAGTCTTGCATTCTGGGGTTCATAAATCGATGAACTCTCCGACTGCTCTTCTTTCATGCCATTACGTGAACCATATGACAGCCAAACAATGGAATGTGCTTTTTTTCATTGATGTAGTTGCAATTTTTGATGAAGCATGTATATAATTTATTATCTGACGTATTTAGTAATTCAGTAAAACAAAAAGAAATTTTTCAAAGAAGAATTTTCCTTATTTTAACACAGTAAATAAGCTTCAATTGTGAAATACTTATGAAGGAACATACATAATAATCCAATGTATAACATGATATGCAATATGAGGATTCTTTATTATTAAAAAAATCATGGAAAAATATCTTGAGCCCTCACTTAAGGGAAGGTAGTGTAAAGGGCATATAATAGCTTAATCATAGCGCTGATGCTGCCAAGAAGCGAACATTGACTTTAAATATACATGTAGTTCTTATTTCGTTTATTCAAATGATAAGTTACGCGTTGCTGTAATGTTAGCAAAAGTTCTTCCCCGTGTAAATAGTAAGAAGGCTTGTATTTGGCTTTCATATTATCCCAGATTCTGAATACTTTGTGAAACGTTGTGATAGGGACATTGGCCATTTATGTAATGAAGAGTAGAATACAGATTTGTTTAAATTCTGAATTAACTTCTTTCTAATTACGCTTTTTATCTTCTGGATTATAGCATGTCTATTAATGACTGCAGATGATACATAGTTCAAATTCTTACAATTATGTCAAAAAAATTAATGATAGTAAAATTCTACAAGCTTAAACACGTAAGTCTAAGATACTCTCTTATTAAGTATAATTTAAATTATTTTTCCATGGAGGAAGACTCACAAGAGAAGATCTGCTTCATTCTGTTTAAGAATTTCAAAATTTTGCCAACAGAATTTCCCCCCTTTGCTTTCCCCGGTGGCGTCTGGAGTGGAACCTCCTGAGTCAAAAATCAATCACGACCGTCCACCAAAAAACGACTTTCCTTTTTATTTAGACTTGATTGGTGCTGAACTTGTTTTTCTGGACATGGCAATGCCCTTTTCATCGTCAACTATTTTAGAGCAGTGAAATCGTTTTCTCTCAGCATACAAATTAAAATGTAAATGAGGCAAGTTAATGACGTGGAAAAGGAGGTTGCCTGAGATTAGCGTCTGGAATAATTTTTAATAATCCATAGATTAAAATGTTTATTCGTCTAAAAGGAATTAAGAGAACGATTTTCTTTAAATTTCTACATTTCTAAAGAGGGGGGAGTCAAATATAATACTAATGTAATAATGTTTTTTAAACCAGAAGAAAAGAAAGTGGAGAGAGAGGGAGAGACTTCATCCGTTATTCTAATTAGCCTTTCTTCTCATTTTTTTTTCATCCATCTCTTCTGTTCGTCTGTCTTCGTTTCCTTTTTCCCTAGTGAACTGCTAATCTTCGTTAGTCAGCGAAAAGAGAAAAGTCGAATTTGGCCTAAACTTTTATCCCTTTCCACCACCCCGTTCCCTCCTCCCTTTTCTTCTTTCTCTCTTCTTAAATCACATTAATCCAACGGCTCAACTATTTAAGCCCGTCGTTAGAACGTCGTGGAACAAGGAATGTTTTAATTCAATCTGCAGTTTTAATATGTGCAAGGTTTGGTGCCGCCTCAACAACTCAGCTATCCCTCCAACACGAACAATTACTAATGATATACTCTACAGCAACCACTCTCACTCTCTTCTTTTTCGCTTTTCTCCTGCATTCATCATACTTTCTTTTTTTTAATTGATTTTTTAAACCTCATGTATTGCTTAGTTTTAAGTTTCCATTGCATTTTCAGTAAAAATATTCAGTGCCAGTATGTATTAAAGGAAAGTTCTTAATTAAAATTTGCCAATTCTATGATAAAATATGCAGCCTTAAAACAAGGTTTGAACAGAGTAACGAAAACACCTAAATTCGCTGGAAAAAACAAACAATTTTTAGATGATACTTAATGGAATTTTATGTCAATCATGATGCAGACACTTTTCAAGTTCTTGAAGATACGCAGGGCGATTTCTAAGTTTGTTTTCCAAACAAATCAGATATGGTTCCATGACGTTGAGTTTTGCTGAGTGCACTGGGCAGGGAAGATATTTAATCTTGTGTTCATGCTCTTCAAATCAAGATAGGACCTTACAGCGTCATAGATGAACAAATGTCATCCTGGAAAATGTCATCTGCCGGAATGAATGTTTTGTTTGCTAATCATTTGTCACAGTCTTTGCCAACATATTGCCTCCACGGTATTAATTAAGTTGCAGATGGATCCACCATGCTTTGTCTTTAGAATTTTACAATCCCAATTCTTACCTTCTGCGTTTTCCGCATATAAATCTGTCCGGTGAGGAGGAACAGTTTGAAGGATCATGTATCGTATTTCCATTCATGAGAGGTTCAGTATCTTTACTCATTGCATGCTGCTTTCTCTGCGATGCATTCATGTAAGTTATCAGTATCTTGACATTTGCAACTCTGTCATAAACAATAAAAATTTTGTTTATGAAGGTCCACATATTTTTTTTGTACGAAACAGCTTAGTTCTATTTATGTCTGCGGTAGCTCAGTAGAGAGATGAGCTAGACTCGTGGTCCTTGATTCGAATCCAGGTCACGGAATTTTTTCTTTCCTTTTTTATCTATATTTAATTAAATAATTTGAAGCATAGCTTCAGTATTTCCATCATCACTTTACAGTGAACAAAAAATTACCCCATCCCTCCCGGGATATAGGGCGGGGGGGGGGGTCTAGAAATTTAGGCGTCGACTACTAAGGTCATTTTGCGCCTTTTACACAAGTTATATCTGTACGCAGCCCGGGACAAACACAAACATCCTTGCCCACGACGGGATTCGAACCCACAGCCAGGCGGACTCGAGAACTAGAAAGCCTACGCCCTAGCCCTCTCAGCTACCTGGCCGGCCCGGGATATAGAAAAGTAGCGGAAGCCTTCAGTCATTTATTTCTACCACTTAGAACGTAGTATTAAGAAAATTTACAGGAGCTCTGTCTAATTTCGCTTCTCATCATTTCGATCTAATGACAAATCACCTGCCATACGTTGCCATTTGTAAACGTTAATATTTCTAAAGTGCATGTGACTGCTACTCCCACAACTCCGTTCCAATTGGGAAATTTGATCCAAACTTCATAGTAATGTAGATCATGCTTACTGAAATCTGCATACTGAATCTCCTTAGCATGCCTAATTTCTATATAGACCACATGGCCCTTATTAACTCCCACACCGTAAATCCGACTCCAGCAGACCAATCAAAATCTAACTAAATACTGAAGTAGGACATGTCCATGTTAAATATAGAAAAATGTAGAAAATATGAAGAGGACTTTGTAAAACCAGTAAGCAGTTCCATTCTTCCGTTACTTAATAAAGAAGTAATATTTTTATATTATTACAAATTACATATATTGATTTTTTATCGTTTGCTGTGACATACGAAAGATCTCGGATAGACAATAAAATTGCGCCACATATTCTAAAAATAGTTCAAAATTTTCACAGGTCGCTGATATTGAATCTTCTAGATTCAAAATGTTGAATTTCACCTTTAAACCTCTGGTTTAAAGGATTAGTAGAGATAGATCTTTATTCCTTGGAGAACAAATTCCGTTTTGCTTTCGTTTTGCTTTACCTGGCCTGCTCGGGTGATATAGGGCATGTCTCGGTGGAATACTTCTATACGATGTCGCTATTTCGACTTTGACATTTAATTGAATCAATTTTGCAGAGAAAAGTGCATTTTCCCAACCATTTCCCTTTAAAAGGAAGCTTATTTGAATAAAGTATGGATGAAAGTTCTTTCATAACATGCTTTTTTGTGAAATATTAATAAGCTTTCTGTATTTTGAAAAGATTTAATAGACATGCTTGATGATTATCAGAGGCTTTAAAATAAAAATTGAAAAATCTGTTAAGTTTTTTTTTAATTCGCTATTGAACACAAGGCAATTCCTCACAGAGCTCTTAATAGCATTGCATTTTCTGCTTCGTCAAGATTTTCTAAAGATCTCTTAATTTAAGTAACAATATCCCTTTAATTGTGATTTTTGTCTTTTATTTTTTGACAAAAGTTAACGCGCATAATGCAATTGCACGACGCAAAGGGATCCAACCAATCATTTGTCGAAGGATTTTCGTTCGCTTTGCACAAAAGCGGTAATAGGGAGAGAGAAACAAAGACAGACAGAGAGAGGATGGCGACGCTTCGTGCAAAAAGAATGCGGGCGGCGGTTTAAAGGCGTTTAGCGTTTGTGCCTGGTTTTAAATAGAAAAGCAACTAATCAGAGATGACTCGTGTTTAAGCCTTTTCGTTTTCCACAGTGAATTCTTATTAAGAGGAAAGCTGGGTGGCTGTTTGCCTTCAGTTGAGGGGGATATGTCCGCTTTATCGTCGTTATTGAGAAGTGGCATAATTACCCGAGCTCTCAAAAGGAATTTAAACATGGTATTTCTAATTCGTTTACCAGAAAATTTAATTGGGTCCAAAACTTTTCAACAAAAGAGGGATGGGGGTTGAAAGTTTTAAAATTAAATATTCATCATTCGAGTTTTGAACAGAACACAATTTTCACAAAAGTGTTGTACATAAAGTGCAAAATAATTATTCTTCCTTACTCTTTCCCTAATGGAATGAAAGGAGGGGGGGAATTCCATCGGGGGAGCAACGCCTTTCAAGAGCCCTGCCTCCGATGACCTTCCGCCGAATTGTTTTGGGAGACTTAGGCAAACTCACGAATTAGGCGAACTCTACTCCTCCTCCTCCTCCTTCCGAACTATGTTTCGAGAAGTTTCGACGATGGATTTTCACCGAGCAAAGGTCGTATATTGTAGAAAGTGCGGCGCTTAAAAGTTTATGGGCGAAGCTTTTATGTAAAATTTTATAGGCTTCCTCGATTTTATTCCAAGTTCCCGGGGAAAGTAATAATTATAAAATACGTTTCACAATACAGGCATTTGCTTAAGATTTAGATTTTGTTCCTGTTCTTCTTTATCATCAAATCAGGTTATCACATTTTTGCATGACTTATGATCTGTATGTAAAATATTCCAGAATTAGTAGTCCAAATTAAAAAAAATTCTAATTTGCGTATTACATTGTTATTGCTAAGTTCGTCCGTGAAGTCTTTGAGGAACAAAGAAATATTTTATGCCTAGCGACCGTTAATCTTAAGTGTTAAAAGTATCTGGAATTCCCACGTTTTTAGTCAGTTTATAGCCACACCATTTATCGCGATGGCTTCAACTGCTGTAATTTCGTTTGCAGAAATAGCAGTAGTCTTAAGATGCCAACAGGGGGTTATGAAGTATAATTTCACTATTGCTCAAAACGTTGTTATTTGTCCAAAGACGCAAATAAACAGATACAAAGCATGTCATCTAAGACTTGCAAAAATCTGGAAGCTTAATGTCCAAAAAGAAAGAAATAATTCCAAATTATTTCCACTTTTGCTTTTACGATTTAGGACTTTTTATTCCTAATGAACAAATTGCTCAAGTATCCCTCAAGAATGAGTACAAATCAAGTTTAATTAAATGTGTATGATTCTCCTAAATTAACACGCCCCCTCCCCCAACTCTCAAAATAGAACTTCGCTGGACAAACTGGATAAAAATAGATGGTGTTTAAAAATTCGCTGGACAAACTGCCTATATAGATTCAATACATAAATATAAGATAGCAATTAAATTAAAATGCGTCAAACATAGTCGTGCAAGAGTTATGTTGCTTTAAAGTAGGAACTTTGTTAGGGTAATTACGCAATAACGTCATTCTTTGAAGCGTTGTAATTGGCTGAACTTTGATCGGCGGCGGCTGGTGACGGAACATTGTCGAGTTATTTGTAGCAATGGCGGGTTTAATAAATGCTGAGATGGATGATATGCACATGGTTTATGGAAACGCAAAAGAAGCAGCAAAGTTTTACTCCTAACAGAGATGTCCCAAACTACCAAACCGTAGTTTGAGAGAAAGTGGGACTTTCATTGTTAGAAGACATAATGATGCGCGTATTAATATAAAATTGCTTTAATATAAAAACCCGTATTTACTCAAAATTACTTCGAATTTGTATACATGTTTATTAGACATCCCTGCCTTATATTTTTGTATATAATATGTACAGAAAAGTTCGCGAATATCTGGAGAGATACACATCGGATCGAAAAAATATAAAACAAGTGTTTAATATTTTTCAAAAAAGCTCTCTAATGATACATACTCGACCCCTCATCCCCACCTCCTGAGGATGTGGGAGGGGGTAACTTTGAAATCTTAAATAGGAACCCTTATTTTTAATGGTATTTACAGATTATACACTACATTTGAGAAATATTTTATTCTTGGTGGGTTTTTTCCAATTGATCCAATCGTTTAGGAGATAGAGGCACTGAAAGTGCGGAACTTTTTAAGTTTTGAACCCAATTTTTTCGATGAAAACAAAGAGATAAAGGGTGGGTCTTAGAGACATTCTTATTCTATTTTTTGACGATCTTAAGAATCCGAAGTCAGAATTTAAAAATAGAAATAAGAATGTCTCTAAGACCTACCCTCTATCTCTTTGTCTTCATCGATAAAATTGGGTTCAAAACTTTAAAAATTCCACATTTTCAGTGCCTCTATCTCCTAAACGGTTGGATCAGTTGAAAAAACGCTAAGAATAATATATTTCTCTAATGTTGTGAACAACCTGAAAACGCCATTAAAATAGGGGTTCCTATGTAAGATTTCAAAGTTGCCCTCTCTCTCACTCTCAGGAAGCGGGGGCAGGGGGTCGAGTTCGGTATCATTGGATAGCTTTTCGAAAAATATTAAACATGTGTTTTTTGTTTTTGATTTGAAGTGTATTTCTCCAGATATTTCACTTTCTCTATCTTTTTGTTACACTCTGAATACGAAGTTTGTGCAACGAATTTTTAGACAACCTGTATACACCAAACTTGATTACACGAATGAGGAGCGCTTTCTACTGAAAATTCAAGTATAAACCGATAAAGTGATTTGTCAAATGACAATTTTTTTTCCATTAGAAATCATGAATTTCTTCCGTATAATGTCTAGTTGTAGTACCGATTGCAAAAAATCTTGAAAAATCTTTTGATAGGAACTGTTTCTTTAAATCTTTGATAGGAAATTGTTTCTTCATCAGACTATTATTTAATAGAGTGAATGCGAGAGAGAGAGAGAGAGAGAGAGAGAGAAAAGAAAGAAAGAAAGAAAGAAAGAAAGAAAGAAAGAAAGAGAAATAAATTTTCTTTTCAAACTACAGGAAGATCCGTTACAAAGTGCAGCGAAAAAGACGCCAATTAAAGTGCATTACATTTTACACACTATTGGATGGATGACATTCATTTTGAAAGGAAAAATTCGTAGAGGTCATCTTTGTAGCACCTATAAGACAATGGATGCGCTCTAAGAAGTACGCGTGTTTCCAATCGCGCAGTGAAGCCTTGATATTTGATAATTGACAAATTTTAAGTTTTCATACTTGAAGACTTAATATCTTAATGCAATTCAGTTTATTTTTTTAATTATAATTGAGACTATTTTTTTTCTCTTTCGAAATTTTATTAGCCCCCAATTAGTTTATAAATTTGGTTTTAATTTTACTTACGGAAAGTACTGAGCATCATTCTCGTTTCCACGGAGATGATTTTCGGTATATTTTTCATTTGTTGAGCTACTACGTTAAAAAAAAACGGTTACGCGTTGAGCCATTAAATACAAGTTGTAAAGTTCGGACACTCAGGACCCCAAAATGGTACAATAACAAGAACAGCGGTTTATTCTTGCAGACAACTGTTAGTAATGTCAATTTAAGAAGCACAATTTCTTAATTATCGCTGTCTATCCGTGATGTACATCATTATGTCCCAAAGCGCCCACAGTGAATCAAAAGGGCATCTAAAGATATTTCAACTGGGTAATTTTCTTATATTGAATAAGATAGTCGCAAAACATTGCTACAACATCATTTATATTTTGGCGGACAGAGAAATTATTTTGTAGAATAGAAAGAAAAATTCTCGAAAAAAAATGAGGATGATGAATGCCGCCAGTTGAGACTTGATGATTCGAAAGAAATTTTCAATCCTTGCCATCATAAAGTCTCCACAGCCCGCAACAGCAATTATCAACCTCATTTCCGGATGACGTATCAGAGCCACGGGTTCACAAATTTTAATAGATATTCTTCTAATAATACATGCATGCCTACGTTTATAGCGCAGAGTTTTCGTTGAAGAGAACTAAATTTTTCTAGATGATGGTATAGATGTGTTCGCTATAGACAGTAATGTTGCTAAATTATATAGCTTATTGAGAGACCGCCTTTAAATTCGAATTTTAATCGTGTACGGATATACAAGTTACGAGCTGGAATCGGTAAAAGAAAATGTTGCCATATTTTCAAATATCCGATGCTCGTCGAAATATTCCTATATTATACAAGACCGTTAAAAAGTCATCTTCCGTATTAAAGAATAGGAGAGTGGTGCTTGGCTTTCCAATTTCTGCGTTATGTGAAGAAAACTTTAAAAAACTGAGCATTAACGTTTATTTTTTGTCTTATTATAAAATTTAAGATAAAATTTACTATGAGTTACTTTAAGCTAGAAAATGTATATTGGAAAATTGCTTTTTTCTTGAAAGAGTTGTTGCTCATTTTAAAATTTGTATGTATTTGTCGTAGAAAAAAATGATAGAACAGTGTTTACTATGTATATATAGTTAATCCGTGTAGAAACTGCTCTCGCATGCATAAAGTTGGTTATAGGATTTTATCTGAAGCAAATCCTCTTATTCTTTGAACCAAAGATTTATTTTCCTGATGCTGAGAGCCAAACACGGTGAAATTTTGGCATTCAGAACGAAAACAAGTCTTTGTTCATTCATAAAAAAGTACGTTAAAGATTCTTCTTTTAAGCGATCGATTGCTTTGGATTACATTGTCACTTAAATGAATGTGTGCTTATGTGTCGATTAAATTTGAAAGTCATAAATAATATTTTTTTTTCTTTCTTTTTTTATAGATGAGTAATTTTAAGAATTTCACGTATAATCGTTACTCTATTTAAGGCAGTTATTTTCTATTTACCCAACTCCCCTTTAAAAGGCTCTCCACTCAAACTTCTGCCCGCAGTTTTAAATCCATGAGCTTAAAGCGATTCGCAAGTAAAACTCTCCAAGTTCTTGGAAAATGGGCTCGCTATCCATCCTATGTGTGCTAGAGGGTGGGGGAGAGGAAATGGAAGACCTGTCTTTAGCTGGAAATCCCCTGGAACCGAAAGAAAGGAAGAAAGGAGGAGGAGGTGGAGGAAAAAACACAGACCAGATGACTCGAATTTGAAACACTTTGGGATCCTATAGGAGAGAGTTGCAGAGGATGCAATGAATATTGGACTCTCCACTTTTGTTTAGTTCCTTGATGTTTGTGATGCTGGCTACGTCTCTGACCGTGGATGGTGCAGACAAGAAGGAAACTGAAGCCTTCGCCAACCATCTTAAAAGTGATCTCGACGAGAAACAGTAAACAAAACGCTGTACGTTCACAAGCAACGTAGCGGAATTCATTGAAATTAATTAGAGCTTCTCTCTTTGCGAAGAGACAAAAAAGCAACAACAGCCGCCACACGGTGAAGATAAAATGAAGAAGGCATTATGAAATGAATTTGCTTGCAAGAAGTTAAAAGGAAATGATTAGTTTAAGTGCATCTCGTTGAATTATCGTGCATGAATTGTAAATGAACATTTCTAATTGAAGGATCTTTTAATAGCGTCTTCCTCTTGATTGTTCCCGGTATTAGCGACCTTGATGGTATCTATAAATACGGGTGACCTTTTCCTTTCTCCATCTCCCACCCTACCACCGCCACCTTTCTTTTGTGGAACGGTATTTACCTCTTAATTCTCTACGGCGACATCTTCAGTTAATTAGACGAGTACTCACCACCCCCGTCCTCCAAGCATTGGAGAAATGAAAACTCGTTTACTCCCGAATGAGGTTTTACAGCCTTTGCCGTTGCTGCTTTTAACCCCGCCGAAGAGAACGATATTAATGCAAATCTACTAATCTGATGGGATACAGCGTTCAAGAGATAAGTTTCGTCCTTCATTGCTTGTTTCCAGTTAATGGGGATTATTTATTTGCGAAACGTGTTTCTTGTGAAAAAATTTTATAGACACCGCGAATGCATTTTGTTAAATTCACGTTAAAGGATTAGTTTTTTGGATTAATTTAGTTTTTATTTCGGCTTCTGATGTAAGAAGCATCCGGGCTTCTTCATCACCAGTCAAAAGGTAAATTCAAGCGATTTAACTTAAAGATGCATTGAAGATTTAGCCTTATCTAAACCGTAACGTTCTTGAACTTTCATGTAAAAATTTAAACGATATTATAATACACCATTTCTATAGAGCATCTTCATTAACATATGTTAAATTATTAATTTTACATAATTCATGATGATTCATTATTAATATAAAAGAATGCAGAACTGAGCATTACCATCAGCCACAAAGTTTTTAAATTTTAAATTCTCTATTTAAGCAGAAGATTCCTTTGGTACATAGAAATTTTACAGAATGCTCCCTTTATTCCCTTATATGAAGTTACAGTACCATCTGCTTTAATTACATATTGGATTTTTCTAAGCTTGCTATCATATGGATCATGTTCATGTTCTGTTTGTCCCACCCCATAACCAAATGACTTCAGTACAGCTAATTTCGGAAGAAGTTAGGTCCAAATTCGTGTTTTCTCTTTTTCTTACCGGTAGGTCCAAATTTTCTCGATGGGATAAGAGATCCGGTGTATGGTAATTATTGGTAGGATTATAATCTTCAAATTAATCGTTCTCAATTCTAGCTCCATGCGCAGCACAGTTATCATCTAGAGATTGTGAATTCACAATTTGAACTTCTTCTTTTAGAAACTAGACAAAAAAAAACAGTAACACTTTATCATTTAAAAATGTCAAATTGCACCCTGATTTCTTGCGTTTGGAACATGACACTAACATGACATGAACATTAACGAATAGCTACAGCATTTTAAATACAACTCCAAAACATGGACGTATTATAAACTGGTCAGAAGATTTCCCGAGCCCTTCGCATAACCCTGAAACGGCTGTCACTGGAATAAAGCAAAATCTAGATTCTTTTTGCATCTACGATATTCGATAATCCAGTCCAAGTGAGGATGCTGTAAGGCGATTTGCATTACAAGATCTAATCTTACAGGTTTTTAATACAGTGGCATTGCATTCGACGATATGAAAATAGCACCTATGAAGGAGAAAGCACATTGTATTATGTGGTATCATTAGACAAAATCTCGATACTCAAGCGATCAAAGGTCTTTGAATGCTGAAATGGTCAATTTCTGTTTACTCTTTGTGGATTAGAGGTTTTCATACAGTAAAACCTGTCTATAATGACCACCCACGGGACAAAACAGAGGTGGTCGCTATATACAGGTTCAATAAAAAAAATACAGATTCACAACATAATTAAAACGCATAAATATATTTCGAGCACATCCAGTGGTTTTAGAGCAATATTTGCTTCCCCAAAGACAAGCACTTGCGTTTCCCTGATATACTAAACAATAGCAGTAGGTTAAACGAACCAGTGCTTTTTTATAACTTTTGATTCTGACTGGTTGATTACAGAGAATAATAGCGTAATGATATAATTGGCATTTAGTTTAGCACCTGATTGGTTGCGTTAGTGGTCGTTATACATGGTGTTTACGAACTCTGTGTACAAATTTTTAAGATTGTAGAGGATCTCATTTTGAATATATAAGGGTCGTACAAATGAAAACGAAAATTATTTATTTTATCCAAAGTGTATACAAGAAATTTAAAAATACTCTCCAAATGCATTAAGGCATTTATACCACTGTGTAACAGTGTAGCAAGGCGTGTAATTCCTTTATGGAAGAAGTCTTTCTGTTGCGTGTGGAACCATTCAAAAACCTCTTCCTTTACTTCATCGTCCGACTGAAACCTGCGGCCTTTCAGATGTTTCTTGAGATCCCCAAACTCGTGAAAGTCACATGGGGATAAGTCAGGGCTATAAGGTGGATGCTGCATTGCTTCCCAGTTGAACTTTTTGATGAGGTCTACCGTTGCTTCCGAGGTCTGAGGAGAAGAAGCACTCCTTCTGTAAGAAGTCCAGGACGCTTACATTTGATGGCCGCGTGCAGTGCCTTCAATGTTTCCCCATATCGTGCTGCGTTAACTGTGGTGCCTTTTTCAAGAAAGTCCAGTAAACTCGGGTCTTTGCGATCAAAGAACACGGTCAACATCGCCTTCCCCGTGTTGTTTTGCGGTGACCCATAAAACCCCTTCCGTTGACGACTTTGACGTTTGCTTTCGGGCCGGAAATGAAAGCACCAAGTTTCATCCCCTGTAACGATTCTGTCGAGAAAACTCTCTCCTTCCTGTTCATAGCGAGTCAAATGTTGCACGGACATGGCCATTCGAACTCCAAGTTGTTCTGTTGTCAAATGATGCGGGACCCATTGTGCACAGATTTTTCTGTAGTGCAGATGGTTCCTGATAATGGAGTGAATAGTTCCACGACTAAGGCCAGTTTTAGCAACCACGACATCGATTGTCACTCTTCTGTTTTCCTTTAAGACAGCGTCAATTTTGGCTTTGGAATCATCCGTGATGGCGCGGTTTGCTTGTCCAGGTCGTTGATCATCTTGCAATGATGATCGTCACTCCGAAAACCCCTTGCTCCATGCCCAAACACGAGCGAAGGTTAGGCAGTCATTTCCATAAACGTTCTGCATACGACGTTGAATTTCAGAAACTGAAACTCCTTCACATGTCAAAAAATGAATTAGTGCCTCTCTGTTCCTGTTTCGTTGACTCCATTTTCTTGTTTGGACGAAGCGATCACTCGCAGAGCTTCGAAGCGCGAGGTATCGTTCTTTCTCACGTGATGCAACACTTGCAACCTATTGTTCAATTTGCACGTAGGGTTTCGCAATTGTTGAAAACAAAAACTTACGATCCTACACGTCGTCTTTTTTTTCACACACAAATTTTCGTTTTTCATTTGTACGACCCGTATATTTTGCCAATAAACGGGTCGCAAATGAATCACTGATACATAAAAACATTATCAAACATAAAATTACAAGAGGTGTTCAAACTGCTGAGTCATGAGCAGCAATGCATTCCTCACAGCATCTTGTCACTGAATTTCTGGCACAGCCCTGCAGTGTCTCTTACATTGTCACTTGAAGCCACACTTCGCGCTACCAGCTCCTCTTCCGAATCCACAGGAGCATCGTACACCACGTTCTTTAGATGTCCCCAGAAGAAGAAATCTAAAGGTTTTAGGGCTCATGGTCAACCTTTGAACATCTTTTGTAAATTTATAAACATGTAGTATTTAGTTATTTAAAAACGTTGTCAAGTTTTTTAATTTCTCCGTTTTCTGGAAAGAGAGGCAATAGTATAAGGAAGTCTCAGACGGTCGTTATATGAATGATGTTGGACAACATTTTTATGTACAAGGATTCATTTGCGATCCCCAATTTATTGGCAAAATATATTCAAAATAAGGTCCTCTACCACCCCTAAAAGTTTATACATGGTGTTCGTAAACACCCTGTACACAGGTTTTTTTTGTATAGGTTTAGATACAAAGGGGATCAAAAATGCCGGTCGCGTTAGACAGGTGGTCCTTATACGCTAACAGATTTCCCGTGTAAAGCAAAAGAGATCGTTAACTTCAGGTGGTCGTTGGCACAGGTTTTTCCACAAGTCTATAGATTTGATCCAGTGCGTTTATTTTGCAGGTTAAATAAAAGGCAAGTTACGCGTTATGCTTGTAAAAGGCGTGTAATAGCAATCAAACGAATTCTGTCTAGGGGATCTGACTAGCACTTACATGCATCCTTTTCATCGCCGTATAAATAAAAAAAATGTAAAAAATTTAATTTCAGAATTATAAACTGAACCTGTAGACTATATTATATCTGTAGACAAAGCAGAAAAGGGGAAAGAAAAATGTCCCGACTCCAGTTTCGCTGTCACCGCTCTAACCAAGACGTGGTCCCTGGTTCGTGTCCAGGTTGCAGAATTTTTCCTTCCCTTTTCTACTTTGTGATTATGATTTGTTTGAAGAATTCATTATTCTCTTTTCTTCATGAACCTGTTTCAATATTTTCTTCTCTTCGTGAACCTGTATATTTTAGTTTTTATTGGTTATTTGAAAAATAAAAAAAATTATAAAATTATTAAATTAAATTTGACTAAATCCTATTAATACCTAAATGATAAATCCTTTGAGCGTTGGTTTGTTATATGGTGATGAATGATCGTTGGGGGCTACGTGAGAATGATTTATATCGAGGGAAATTTCCAAGATGTTTTCTCCTTTCTGCCTCTTTTTGAAAATTTTTATGCTCTCAATGGATTTTGGCGTAAATAAATATTTTTTGTTCAAGGGATTTAAAAAACTTTTTTTTTGAACTGAAAATGTCTTCTAAGTAGAAAAAGAATAATATATAGGAAATATATGGGAAAATATAAAAAGAATATTGAAAGAGTTTGAGAGAGCGGGGCTTATTGTGCGCTTTGATTGCGAGGAAGAGTGGTGTGGGAAGGCGGGTGGGAGGGGTTGGGGGATAGGCGTTGGTGAGCCGCAGGTCCTGCCTTGCCTCATTAGGCGTCCGTTGGAGCCGCTGGTCAGCTGGTCGACGTGGGGGTGTGAAGGGAGGTAAAGGGGAGATGGGCAGAAAGGGGATTTGTTGGCCGTCAGCCAAAAAGAGGATAGAAGACGAGAGAGAGAGAGAGAGGAGTTGCTCGGAGCATCGTCGTCAGTCGTCATGCCAAAGGAATCCCTGCGACTGTTGGGAGCACTTGAGGAATTTTCGACGAAACGGCAGCCGACACTATTTGTCATGCTCAAGTTATGGAAGGAGGTGGGCGCATGGATTGCTGTCTGCGTTAATGCTTAGAAAGAAAAGGGAACGAATTTGTACGTGTCTTGTAGACGGATGGAATTTACAACGTGTGGTGTTCCAGAATAAAGTTTGAAAAAAAAAGATCATTGCTCCATTCAGAAAGATTAAAGTTGATAACTCACAACACGGTTTTGATATATACATCAGCCGTGTTGGTCAAGATGAAATTTATCGATTTCTTTTCTTTTTCCACGTTTTTCTTAAACTTATTATTAATATAGCGTAGGGTAAGATCGCGCGGGTTTTCTTAGGGATATGCGAAAACGAGGTTTGCATTTTAACGAGGAAATATGCGCGCGCATGTTTCAGATAAGCACGTGCTTGTTGTTTTAAAGGATCGGGTGCATTAAGAAAATTAAACTCCGTGTTACCGCCCCTTTTGCATCTCTAACCTCCTTCCCCACCCCCTTTCATTTCTCTTCAATCCCTCACAAACGCTCACACACAAACACACACAAAATACACACACTTGTGCAACCGAGGGAGGCAGTGAGTTCTCTGATAAAAATCCACAGTTAGGGATACAAGAGAGAGAGAGAGTACGGGGTGGGGACGGGAGAATTTTTGAAGAAAAAAAGTTAGGTAAATTCTATTTGACGATAATAAAAGGGAGGAAAAAAGATTTGGATAGAGCAAAACGGTCGCCATGGTAACAGAAAAGAGTCTCTCGGTCGGCTCTGCAAATGTCCAGTTGTCAAAGTGCAAGTGAATGGAGTTGGAAGACAGAACCTACGAGGACGGAGAGGGGAGTTTGGAATGGCTCGTGGAAGAGAATAAAAATTCGAGAACACTGCTTTTCAATCTGTGGCTCCCGTCGTGGCTTTCCTCCCAAGAGAGAAAGAGAAGGGAAAAAAGGGGTGACGAGAAGCGGGTAACAGAAAAGAGAGAGAGAGCTCAGTTGTCAACCGAAGAGAAAAGGAGGGAGAATAAATATTGGATAAATGATTGCCAAGAAGGATGATGAGAGGGATGGAAATAAATCGTTTTCGAAGATCTTCTCCGCTCGCAAAAGTTAATAAAGATCGTAAGATTATTAAATAAATGGACCAATAATGAAAAAAATGACTTCAATATGGATAATTAAGCGTCTCTTATTTAAATGCCAATTGAATGAACTACTCCTATTGCTTACGTCAGTATAAGTTGTGTCTGACAATGAATAATCAATGACAATGCAGGTTTCCTATTTTTATGTTAATATTCTATGGTAATTTGAATCCGACTTGCAACCTTGTTTTTAGACATTTTTTGGGTGGGTTATCTATGGCTAAAGTGGCGAGAGAATGGACATATATTTTTAACATTTCTTTCTTAAATGGATAAGCAGCAAAATATTAAATTGGACGTGAAGAATGCTCTCGTAGAAAATGTTTTTGAATTCCACTCCATAATTATAATCTAACACCAGGCTCGAACTAAATTAGATAATTACAGCTTTTAATATTTATATCCCGTAAGGAGCGGTAAATGAGTCCTATTATTTCACTTGAGGGCCTATTTTAATGGGGAGATATGAAATGTGATTATCTGGCGTGAAAAAAAAACACTGTAACCCTCTTGTTTTCTTTTATTTTATCGCATTATCTCTTTAGAAGAGAGAAAATTAGAAAGATTATACTTCTACTTTTAATAGGAAGTTTTACTTGCAGTTATTCGCTATTTTATTTTTATTTTGGACAATTGACATCAGAAATTTAACGGGACACATAGCATATTATAAATTCAGCAGTTCTCAGAAATTTAATCAAATATAATTCTTTTCAATAAGCTTTTTAGTTATTTCTGGACTCTTAACTATTATTGAACAATTATTATGAAGAGATATTCAGTATATCGTTGGCCCTGACACTAAATTGACATGCAGATATCGGTAAGGGTTGGGAAATATCCTACCACATCCTCTCCATTCTTAAGATTTCTCTCCTATGAATCCAGCAGCATGATGTCCTTTTCGACCTTATTCCACAAATGTTCAATTGGATTGAGACTGCTAGATTGTGGTCAGTTTAGCAAAGAAGTCTCCTGAATGCTCTTCAAACCGTCTGTGCGCAATGTGAGCGCTATTGAATGGAACATCGTTCTGTTGGAAATATCCTTTCCATTGCCGTATGCTGTCAACATAACTGGGCGACATTTAAGGATATATCTTTGAATGATCAGACGTTGCTGTATACGAATCAAAGGCCCGAATAATTTCACGAAAATATTCTCCAAACCATAAATTGCCCCCTCCTTCGTGCTATTTTCTCCATATCTGCACTCAGTTATCTACATGGTATGGTTGAAAATGTGATTCATCGGACCACTCATTTACGTCCAATTCTTGTGCTTCTGTGAAAACTGGACATTTTTTCCCCATAGTTCGCTAACAACATCATAGGCTTACGAGCCTTAGGCTTTCGTATCCATTAAGATGTAATATCCGGCGAACAGTACATTGAGATTGTTATTGAAGTTGGTTAGCTGTAATTTGGCGTACTGTTGTCTTTCTGTTGGAGTGGTAACTCTCCTAAGCCCTCAAGTATCCAGTAGCCGCGGACGGCAACACTCTTTTCGTCAAGAGCCAGTCTGGAGATCCACTTCCCGGACACATCAAAATCGCAGTCATTTTACTAATGCTCGCATCACTGCTTGGAACATCGGCGTACATGTTCAAAGTTTGTCAAATCATGTTTTGTACTCAACCTTCACAAGGCAATGCATTTCATTAGCTTCCGCAAGCATCCAACAATTTCTTTTCATGCCAACATCGCCATCCAGCGTTAAGCTGGCATGAATTATATGCTTATAACATGGCAATTCGACGCAAAAGAAAAATTCTGGCGACGTACATGGAAATTCTATGTACTTCTCTAGTTTACATGTCCTACAGCGTTTAGTTCATTGCTGTATCACAGTTTTGAAAATTTTCAACAAAACAAGACCAATTCATTACTTGAACATGTCTTACAACTCTCCTACCCACTCGGGATCCACGGACGACCATACGCTTTTCGCTGAGACCCGGTGTTTTGTCTTATGGTCCGTATCTGTAGAACTTCACAATTCACTATTTTGAATATTTGCACAGAGAGAATCGGCTAATATCTATTGCGCATGTATTCAAGAATAATTGCTTAAAATTATTTTGATACCTTTTTGTTAATAAATCTTGATATTTTGTGATTAAACATGAACAAATAGCTACTTTGGTGGTTTCTAATATTTTTTTACATCGCTGTATATGAATAGAATTTTATTTTTAAAACTTGCGTCAACTGAATAGCTTCTTATTATAATTGTTACCAAGCAGAGAATGCCTTAGATGGATAACCTTTTTATAGGATGCGATAATATTCTGGGCATTTGATTTCGTTGAAGAATCTCCGGCATATATATCCCTTCCAAAAATAGAATTGCATCTGAATTACTGTGTGGGTTATTAAGAGAATGACTTTTGTTGAGGGTGCCGTTATTGGAGAACTATTTAAAAAGCATGGAAGGGCCGTTTTCGGTTCGGTTAATTAAGGTCATGTCCACGCGGTGTTCTCTCTCGTTTGTATAAATAGAGTCTTCGATCATGGAGAGGGGAAGGAAGTGTATTAACATGATGGATCGTGAAAACTGCAACAAGATGAGGAAGTTGTCGGAGGTAAATAGAGGGGAGTGGAGGCGAAAAAGAACGAGAGAGAAATGCTGAGAACTGATTTAGTAGATCTCCCCTCCACTGCAACCTGAAATTAATTACTCCTCTTGGGAAATGAAATGGCGAACGACTCACCTGAAAGATTATTCAATCCCCACTTTCTTTAACAGTCTTTTTTGTGTGTCTGTGTGAGTTTATTTGTTTAGTTTTCATTTGCTTTTGTGAATTCTGGCGCATTGCATCAGTTCGTGTTAATGTGGGTGGTTTACTGAAAGTTCTCTCGCTAGCCTTCGGTTGATTTTCGACTCCCCTTCCTAACCCCACCTCCCCTGCCTTCACTCTCGTTTCCTCGTCGGAATACTGTATTGTGGTCCACTACTCGTTTCTATTATGAAAATCAAACCCATTCAAAGGAAATGGTGTAGGACAGCGATGTTTGATTGGTTGTATATTATTGATTGCCTCTGCAAACCGAGGGAATGTTACTTTCCCTGTGCTTTTAGACTCTTGCGCCTATCGCTAATTAAAACATTTTTATTGTAGTTCAGGAGGAAACAGCTTTCAATGCTTACAGGTTTCTATAATTTTATATTCCGTTTCTTAAATTTATTTACGAGCGCTTTAAATGTAAACAGCTTCTATTCGAATTCAAAGCAGCGATGTTTTGAAAGGGGAGAGTGGATTATTTATTGGAATAGATAATTTTAGTGATGTTTTTCAGGTAATTTTCTTCAAATTTTAATAAACTCGGTTGTTGTTTAAATCTCATTAATGAATATGGATTTTATATAAATAAAAAAATTTTATTTACATCTTTTTCATTCATTATTATTTTATTCGACATAGCAATTTTATTCGACAGAGCCACTATAACCCTTTGCCTTTTTTTAAGAATTCAGAAACATGGTCATTATTATTGTAATTACCAATCAAAATTTCAGTGTATATTGAAAGCATAAAAAAGGCATAGAAATGCGCTTTCTCTTACTCTTCAAAAGCATAGAAAGGCGCCTTACAGGGCATTATCCTTACAGGGCATTATTTCAGTATTAAATTTCTCCTATATAAATAACCTGGATCTGGAAATTCGTCTCCGAATTATGGCCTTCACAATAGTGATAGTCACCGGATCATTTCTTTCATCCCGCAGATGATGATTGACTTTGTACTGGGCAATATGTACTCAGGAGCCTCCATGCTCACATGATTCGAACCCTATCGATTTCTACTTGTGGAGTTATTTAAAATCATTGATGTTTTCATCTCGGAGCCTGACATGGAAACCTTCAGAATCGAATTGTGGCAGTTGTGAGGAAATAACGCAATAATCCAGGAATTTGAGATCGTCTTCGCAGGTCCATGAGATATCGATGTGAAGCCTAAATTCTCGCAGGAAGGGGCATTCTGAACTACTTTTTTAGGTAAATGTACAAAGGTGCCACAGATATATTTTCATAACTAGGAAACCATGCATTTCCGGATCCATGTTGTGATAAACGTTTTTTATTGTTTACATATTCCTAAAATAATGCCCTCTACATTGTAAAATATTTCAGAGCTTGGATAAACGATAAAACAGGATTATTCATGTCTATGAAAGACTTTAGAAATTTTCCACAATTAAAATAAGCGACAGATAGATAGCCCACTTTATTGCATTGAAATAGAGTTAACCTCTCCAATTTTTTCTTATATACTCCACAAATGCTCAATATGTCCACCTTTGCAGATTTCTATCAGCACTTCACGATCGAACAGTTTTCACGGTACGGTTGTAATGTTCCTGGAGATTAGCAAGAAGTGGGGGCACAAAGACAGTAAAGGTATATGCGGAGATCGGAGTAGCCAATGCATTAACGCTTCATCTTCCTGATGTGTACGTCCTATCCAACATCGTGGCAATTTTTCATTTCGCATTTCATTGCGGTAGTCAGCCTAAAAAACTAGTGAGCCTAGGAGAGATTGTCGTTTTATAAGCGTAAGAATTACCACTATCCGTCGCGAATTTCTAAAATGTTTTACGGACTTATGAATAACCCTGTATATCTTAAAAGAAACAACGTTTATTATTATTTTTAAGCCAATAAATTGACATACACCGATTTGTTAATATAATAGTAAGAATGTAATTCGTTCCATTTAAGGCGAGGAGGAAAATAATATTAGGTTATATGTATAGAATGATTCCCTAACCTTCGATTTGTGTACTGAAGAAAAGGAAACTGAGAAAGGGGGTAAATTGAGTGACTTCGAACGAAGAATGATTGTGAATGTCCAATACAAGAGCGTATAGGACGAACAACAAATGGTGCAAACAAGAAAAACATGCAGCTTGAAGACACACGGTGGGGTGGTTCATGGCAGAGGTCGCAGAAGGTTTTCTACAACCGAAGGGTCATAGTGAAGCAAATAACAGCAGCTGTCAATGATGGTGCAGAGAGGAAAATCTTGGAACAAACAGCATTCGACTCGGCTATGGTAGCAGAAGGCCATCTCGAGTACCTCAACTCTCTAGAAAAACATAGAAAGGGCGCCTTTTGTGGACAAAGGAACATCGTCATTGCTTGATGATTGGATAAACATGTCGAATGATCAGATGAATCAAGATATTTATTGCTCCCTACAGCTGGAATAATCAGGATTTGTCAATCTAGTTCATTATGTGAAGAAGTTTTGGTGATGTATTTCGAAATAAAATGAGCAAGGCTTTACATGCTGCACTGAGAGGGACTTCAGTTTTCTATCTAAATATTTTATACTGTAAAGCGTCTGTTTAGTTTGTTTTGATGTTTAAACCGGACGAGTCAGATGATAACAATTCTTATGTGATAATAGCAGTATTATGGTATGGGAAACGTTTTAATTGCTTACCTCGATAATGTTACCGATCAGGTACATCCGATCATGGAGACCAAACAGGAAACCACCATGGAGACGACACTTTAATAACGTACCATAATTAAAAACCGAAGAAATCACATAATGGTTAATGAAACATGGCCGTGAGTTATACAGCGATAATAAAGAATATTTGTGATTTTTTTTGGTTTTTTTATGGCTGAAGTTCTCCTTTAAGACCTTGGTTTCAGATCTCTAGATGTTATCGGGATCCCAAAAATTTTCCGCAGGAATTGCATTCTAACTATTAGGGAGGATGCTCAAGTCAGATAACACCTTTTTCTGGTCAAAGATGCCTTTCTACAGTTGATTACGTTGTTGTGACGAATGATTTTAGTTTTATTTTCCACAAAGGACATTCATATGAGAGATGCGTACGCCAATCGAATGGATCCTTCCGCATTTTAAGTTGTTCGTGCCAATCATATATTTGTTTATTTATTTATTTATTTATTTGAAATTATAGCACCCCAGAGGGGTATTGGGTACAAGGAACATAAATCGTAATTACAATTGATTGTTTTTTACATATTGGTTAAGTAACTTGGTAACATGGATCTTATGGTTACTACAGTTTGGCAATTTATATCAGCAAAGAAATTATTTACTCCGCAACCGTTGCTGTCGATTAGAGTTTTTGCGTGGTTAATCGTTCAAACATGTGTTAGGAACTGCTAATGGAACGCTAAACATAACGCTACGTGAACACAGAATAGAAAAGTATTTTTTTATTGAAATGCGTATTTTCTTTTGAATTTCCTCTATGTTGATTGTTTTGTGGCAATCAAATTTTAGATGCAAAAATGACTTTTTCTATCAGTTAGCTCTTCGGCGTTTGAGCCATCTATAAGTTAATAATAATAATAATAATAATAATAATAATAATAATAATAATGTGACAACAACTGGGTTAACCCCACCATCTTGTGTCGACGGGAGGTTAGAACACCAAGTTGCCCCCCAACAGGCGAATAGCCCAAACTGGGGTTAATGAATAAATAATAAGAGAAAGAAACACAAAGAAAGCAAAGAGAGAAGGGGAAAAATATTTATTTATTTTAAATAAGTAAAGGGACGCAAGCATCCTTGGATTTCACGAGGTCGATACTATTAAAATGCGCCAAGTAGTTATTGATCACTTTCATAATTGGATTTAGGGTAGATATCTTGGTTCTCCATTTTATATTAGAATCAATAACAAAGCCCCTGCGTGTCTTATAATAACTGGCGATATTAAAATCGTCAGTTATAGAAGAGACGCATAACCTGCAGTGAAAAGCGTTTATTAAAATATTTAAAAAATAACGAGAAAATTGGCGAGTTAATGTGTGGTGCGGAATGTACAACACCAAACTGATTAGACCCGTATTCTACGACGGAACTCTCACAGGACTACGGTATCGAGACCTGATTCTCAATGGTGTTGTGTTCGATTTTCTTGATGAACTGCCCCTATCAGAACGGATGTTGGTTTCAGCAAGATGGAGCACCACCACACTTTGCAACTATTACAAGGCAATGGCTGAATAGCACATTCCATCACGTTGGATTGGTAGATCTGGACCAGAACGTTGGCCGCCACGATCGCCGGACCTCACACCATTAGACTTCTTCCTATGGGGTTATGTGAACAACAAAGTTTACGACACATCACCACCAACAGTAGCTGACCTTCAAGAAAGGATTGTAACAGTTTGTTCTAGCATTCCAGAAACATTTATGACTAATGTGCAGAAATCGCTTGTGACACGTGCTCAAATGTGCCTTGCAGCTGATAGTCAGCACATTGAACACTTTCTCGATTAAGAAGAAAAATCTTTCGCTAAGATTTAAACGAACCAATTAAGTTTTCTAAACATTTTCTACCTACCATGTCACCCAATTACTTAATGAGCCTCCCCAACGGTGTGCTTCACAGCATTTCAAATGTGTTAGAAACTTCAGCCAACCTGACCTTGAATGACTCTTTCTCGCCCAATTTCTCAAAATCTTTCAAGGGGAAGGGTGTGAATTTTTAGGCTAATGTTGTGTTGCTCTACAGGGTAGCAATCGGAAATTTTTCTCTATTCTTTAATAGTTTTCGAGTTACCAAATGGATGACCTTAAATTTGGGGGTCAAAGTCAAATTTGAGTGCGGCAATGACTCCCCCCCCCCATTACCTATAAATCACACACATCAGATCTCGCCTATCTGGCAGCTTTGAGATATCTGCCATGTTAGCAGACTTTTTGGACACCCTGTATATTGTACAGGTTGTTGCAGATAACTACAGGGCAGTATAACGGGAAGCCTACCCGCTCGATTGGCAGAATGGAGGGAGATGAACGTGGACTGCAGCAGCCAGTAGTTTCCACAGTCGGGGAGAGGGGGGGGGGTGAGCCTCAAAACTGTCATGTTTTTGATAAAATTACCCAATTATCATTTGATGTCGAGCCGGTCCCTGCAATCGAGCGGGTAGGCTTCCCGTTATACTGTCCTGTAGTTATCTGCAACGCCCTGTACATATGGAATAATGGTTTTGCTTCTCTCTTCATTATCAATGTAGTTTATAAAAGTGAGTTTACTATTAAATCCAACCCCAAATACGAGGCGTGTCCGGAAAGTAAATTACAACGGCCAGTATTCTTTGAAAAAATGTTTGACAAAATATCCACTACAATTTATTTAGCGTTATAGGGGTTATTTTTCGACGTAATTGTCGCCATTGTTCAAGCACTTGTTAAGTCTAGGTACTAGCGTTTGTATTCTGCAGAATTCTTTGGCCTGCTCCTGGAAACACATTTCAACCTCGTGCTTGATCTCTTCATCGTCGTGGAAGCGTTGTCCAGCAAGACATTTCTTAGGTTAAGAAACAAGTACAGAAGTTCATCAGAGATCACAAACGGCCTACCGCTCCTGTGTTCGTCGTGAACTTAAGTCATCTCCAGATAATTCACGACACCACTTCCTTACATGTTGTCGACTCATAATGTTTCCATAAACGGGAATAAGTGTTTTGTGAATATTCGCTGGGCGCTTACCTTGTGCTTGGAAAAAACGTATGACGGACGCACTTCACATTTGGCTGAATTCAGAAAAAAAATGCATTACACGGAACTGTTGTAAATAATTTTACTCGAACTAGATTCCACGTAGCAATGAGGAACAGCCGCGAGAGTGAAGTGGAAGGCTAACAGTTATGACCAGTATAGCCAAATTATGCACTAAAATATCACTTGTCCCCTTACAGTAGTTGTAACATTACTATCCGGACACGCCGCATATTTAATAGACTTTTCAGCGGAGAAAGTTTGTCCAGGGATATTTCAAAGATAGTAGTTCTTGTCTTATGTGCTGTGTACCAATTTTTTAAGATTTGAATGCTCTTATTATTGATGCAGGATGACATTCGAGAGATAAATTAAAGGATTTATATAAAAAAATTATCAAACGAAAAAGAAATATAATTAAGAAATCATCGTTAACAAATGATAATTTCAAAATTTAACGACAGCTGAACGGTTCCCAACCTCGTATCACCTTATTTCTTACGTTTAAAGTTTTACACAATTTTTCCTCCTGTGCAGAGTTTCACTACGGTGCCAAAGAACAATATCTTTAGGGTAATTTGCAAATATGACTTTTCCAGTCAGCTTTCACGCTTAAACAAATTTATTGAAGCTTCCGTAGGACAGGTACATCTGTCGCTGTTTGATTAATGAATGAATAATCCGTAATCTGCTCTGGAAAAGACTTTTCAGACGTGGTTTTCTTTGAAATTTTAAAATAAACCACTAGCCTCCGTAGAGCCTATGGACATCAAATAGAAATTCAATTATTGTAAGTTTGTATTTGGCCACTACTACGATATGTTTTGTATTAACATTGCTTTGTTCCGACCAATCAAAATTATAGAAGTAACGAGAAATACAATTTTATTCAAATAATAAAATACAATCTGGCCAATATATTGAAGACAGTGATGTTTCTGCGTGAAAATTATTCAAATACGACATGTTGTGGATCGATATTAATTAATTATAGTTACTGTCTTCACAATTAGTGTTGATATGTGATAACAGTATAATCATTATTATCATATTACAGCTACATCTGTTCAAGATTACAAATTAGATTAAAATCCCACTGATATGCTAAACAGAGTTATTGCGAAAATTGGAGATAGTGCTAAACCCATTAATGAAATCCGAATGATAACCTAGTTGTGCTGTAATCCGAAACGAAAATACTGGTCAATGGAAATAGCAGTATTTTTTGAAATTTAATTGTATAGTAAAGAAAGCCCTATAATTTCAATTATCTAGTTGTTCGGATGATTCCCAATTTAGAGCTAAAAGATAATATAGGATAAGGACTGTTATTATTTTTCTCGCAATAATTTTACCTACGGAGACATCAGACCTCATGATAAAACACACTGCGATGTACGTATTTATAATATGTTTGAAGGAAGAAATTGGGGGAGGGGGGAGGTTGGGGATAGAATCTAAACCGAGTCGTTTTCATTCACTGATGTCGTCATCGAGTGGTTTTTATGTCTCCGCCAGGCGTCGCTGTGTGGTGAATTGGATGGAATGAAAGCATTGTCTCCTTGGCAACCAATTGTCGACGGGTGGTGGCTACGGGTGACTATGGACGTCGACGTCACAGACGATCGGCCCCTTCGGTTATTATGAAAGACGGAAGCTGAGGGGTGAATTTGAGAACAGTTGAAGGAATGGTAATTTTATTGCGCGGCCCCAGCGGTTCGCACTCTCTCTCTCACTCTCTTCTCTCTCTGTTTTTCATTGGTCTACCCCTTCTGCGTCCAACGCTCTCTTTATTTCAACCCCCCCCCCCTTCGAAAGAGAGAAAAAAATGACTGTGGCTTTGTGCCAAGTGGTAGAAAAGGACAATGGAATAAGAAGGGGTTGAGTTAAAAAGAAAGAACGGAGGAGGAGATAAGCGGAGATAAGAGAGGAAATGGAAGAGGAAGAAGCGCGAGAAGACAGAAAAAAGGAAGAGAAGTGGAAAATAATAAGGGGAAAAAAGAAAGAGGTAAAAATAGGAGAGAGAGAGAAGAGAGAGAGAGAGAGAATTGTTTACTTGTGGAGCATCTATCGAAAGGAGGTTCGACTTTCATTGCAGGGTAAAAAGAAGTAGTGAATGATGTTAGCGATGAAAAGGGTATTGGTCCCTTTCAATTCGTTCTATCATCGGATCCCCACCCGCTTGTGTCTGTGTGCGTATTTTTTTATCCCCTACCCTTCGTCCCATTTTATTTTATCTTCGTTTTTACCTTCCATTGTTTTTCCTTGCTTCACCCGAAAGTCATTAAGTTGTGCAGTGGCTAAAATATCTATTGCGCACGCGCGATCGTTTCAAACAAAAGGCGCACTTCTCGTCATCCCCCCCATATTGTCTTTAAAACACCCTCCATCCGTCATTAACCTTCCCACTTCTTCACCCGCTCCAGCATCCAAAGATTCACCCAGTGATTTGGATAACGTAGAAAAAAAATAGAAGGAAAAAAGGTGCTGCTTGCTTCTTTCTTTCTCTTTTGTTTTTTTCTTTCTATTTTTTCAAGTGCTGAGTAAATGATGAAGAGATAGAGGGATAAAAACGCAGACTCAAGAAGAGAGTTTTCTACTCGTCACGAGCGTTGATATCTGATACGATGATAAGACTGAGCTATTGATTGCATTTAAAAAAAAAAAATCAACCTCGATTATTATGTTTTTCTGTCTCGCTTAAAAAAACTCGTAAGGAATTTAATCCATCTTAAGTAATTTTTCCCCCTCTAAGATGATACTTTCTAATCTCGTTTCTTCAGATTTCGGAAGCACAAACAAGATTAGCCGTGGTTTCCCATAGGAGCGTCTACAGTTTATCGTAGAACTAAACGTAGATGCGTTTCCTCTGATAAGTGAAAATACGGAAAGGATTTTAGATTCCCTGAGATGCTACTTGTCTCGCTCGCATTAAATTTGTGCGTGATCGTATCCTGAAAATAAATTAATATTAACGATATGTCTGTTACGAAATAAGATCCTCCAGTATTTGCAATTGCCGTGTAAACAACTCAATTTATTTCTTTTTTCATACTAGAAGCATATTATGATATTAAGTTTTCATACCTGTTCATATGATATTAAGTTTTGAATAGTTCCATAATCTTATTACACGTATATAAATGTTGAATAAAAATGAGGCGTTCTCAGTAAACGTGCGTGTCATATGCTTGAAAAAGGACGGCACCAAGATACACTAACGGCCATATTCACGACCTAGTATCAAACCGCGTCTCAAACTGCGTATCAAGTGATACTAGGTTCAGATTTTTTGCTGCTATTCACCATTTCTATCTGAGACCGGTTTACAGCTACTCACTTTTGAGACGGACTTTTTTGTAACAACATCTACCATTGGCTCTATAGTCACATGACCTCGCTGGCCGGAAGGAAAAAATAATCCCTGTATTGAATTGCTCAGTCAGCAGCACTACATGTGTACGTTTCGTATTATTTTGGAATGGAAACGTTAGAATGTATTGCTTTTCTACACCACTGATGTAACTATAATTTCCTTTTGTATTTAATGAACGACACAACACTTATTTTAGACTCACCTCATCTACGAAAGTTTAGTCGATTTGGCGCTATAAGCGAACGAGAACAAATGGCGGTTCGATGTGGCCAAACAACAACTTCTGCGCATGCGCCGCTTCTGATACTAGTCTTGCCACCTACTTTTCTCCGTCTCAGATTTGCGACGAAGTTGATGTCATTTCTGAGACGTGATACGCAGTTTATGTCGTCGTGAATACCGTTTTTTGCTGCTACTCACTTTTGATACTGAGACGCTGTTTGATACTAGGTCGTGAATACGGCCGTAAGAGTAGAAAAAAAATAGTGAAGAAGGGATATAATTCTATGATAAATTAGAATTTATTAGAAAACCAATATGTTAACAGTTATCATCTATCCGAACATCGCTAGTGACTAACTATTAGAAAGTGATATTAAGAACTTGTATATTAATGATATGGTTACAACATGATTTCGATATCCAATGTTCTTTTTTACATGGAAGTGTGCTGTCCTGAAATACAATGATGCTATCCTTCGACGTGTCCTTCAATACCTTGAAAACCTGAAGAGCCAAATAGAAGTACTTAGTAGCATCTGCATGTATTTCTAAGCATGCCAATTCCTGAAGCATTATTTAACGTCTCTTTGAACTAAAATATAAATTGATAAATTCTAATCCACAAGGACAGAAATAGACATACCGAATTAGATTCATCCAGTTTAATCACTTTAAAGTTAATCACTTTGCACACCATTTGTTTATTGTTTTGCTCTTTGAAATAGCCTACTTAATAGCGAAAATCTAATAGTCATAGCGCCCTTACTTGATACAAGTAATTTACGTGTTTATTATAAAGTAACTATGTATTACAGAACAACTCCTAAGGTATCTGTGAATAGGAAAGTTTCCAAAGTTTATATCATATCACAAAAGATGTTCTTCCAACCTGCTTATCGCAACGTTTCTCGGCGTTATTGAATAAACAGTACCAACTACCTAGATTGGATTGGCCGTGATACTGCCGACGATCGGGCATTTCGCAGTTTGCCAACTAAGTCACGTGATCTTCTTTCCTATGATTTTTTTTTTGTAGGATATTTTTGTGATATGTGAAGAATGCTGTTTGTCTTACGCCGAATTGTTGCTCCATTTAAATCCTCGATGTGGATAAACTGGTCCATTTAAGGCAAGAATTATCTTATTACTTATTGCGAATCAGAAACTTTGTTCCATGTTCACATGACTCTATTGGTTAGGGCGTCAGCGCGAATAGCTGAAGGTTCCTGATTCGAGTCCAGGCTGTGAAATTTCTTTCCTATTTTCATCAGTATTTAAATATCTGAGCTGTGGCGTCTAAGAAATCTAATCGACCATTCATGAGTTATTCTTTAATGAATATACGCCATTAGGAAAGATAGCCCCGACCTGCGACTAGGTAACTGCTCTAATCAATCCAAAGGACATGTTAAATAATGTAATGGTTTCTTATTCAGTGGATCAGTTGTAAGGGGGTCAGCGCGATTAGCTGAAGGTTCTTGATTCGAGTCCAGGCTGTGAAATTTTCTTTCCTATTTTCATCATACTTTAATAGGCGTAAAATAGTTTTTTTTCAATAAGATTTATCTTAGTATAGACAAGTTTCTTTTTTTAGTTCATCTAAAATTTCACGTGGTGGAAAGCATTTGTCGGTGCTTACGTCTAACGTTTAAAAAAGGCAAATTGAAAACGAATGGAAAGAACAATTTAATAAGTAATTTGCATATTTTATTAACTGAAACTGAAGAAGAAGTTACTGCAAGCATTTTAAATAAATAAAATAATCCTATTTTGTTATATTTTCATTTTTTTTTCATATAAAATAATACTACGATTATAAGCGATAATAGATTATAAATAATATATTCTTAAAATAAATAACCAATTAATAATAAAAGCAAATTCAAGTCGTGGAGATGGGATTCTTTCAGTAGGCATTCCATCAACGACAACGAAGTGATGTGAGTAAACTTTTCTGAGATATTTATTCAGCACATTGAAAAAGATTTTGATAGTTTAATTTTCAAAAAAGACGTGAAGTGCACGTAAAAGTCAATCCAAACCAAAAATAAAAAAAAAAAAAAAAAAAATAAATAAAAAAAAAAAAAAGAGGGTGGAGGGGAAATAAACTTACCGGTAAATTCTTCATTGAATCAATGTTTTTCCTATTTAATCTGGATAACCAGGGACTTCTGGTTTCTTCATGTTTCAGTAATTTAAACAGCCTAAATGGAACCAAGCATGGACAGCTCTTATGCTTGAGCTCGTGCTCATTCAAACATCTTCTTTCCATTCACGAAACTTTTTTATAGCTGTTGTTGTAAAAGTTCGTTTATATATGCAGATCCTAAAAGCACTGAGGCTAGCAATTCATAATTTCATACACACTCTCATAATGGCGACTGATGTGAAGCTATTTAGCGGCTATCTTCAAAAACAGCGCTAAAGAAACTTGTCTATACTTGTCGTTGTTAGGCCATAAAGTAGATCATTTCAAGCAAGTTCTCAATACTAAATGAATGACTTCACAATATTTAGCAGTTTTTCATCAGTTTATTTTTTTTTTTTTATTTCAAAACACAAACCCACATATCCAATAAATCCCGCAACTTGATACTTCATTGAAGATTAGCGTCTCAGCCAATTCATTGGTTTACCTAACTGCACGAAAGGTAGAGCTTGCCTGCCATTAGCTCTGCTTTCATGGTAAAATTAAAACTCTTTAATAAATTCAAATTGAATTCAACGCTTAGTTTATCGATATGTTAATTAGATCTTTTGTCGTCAATTCCTCGGACAGGTGAAAGAGGGTCATATAGGAAAGATCGAAAACAAAAACATTGAAGAGATCTAATTAAAGGAGATATAATTAACGCCTTCTTCCATTTTCTCTTAATTCTTAATTGAGATTCATATTGAATTGTCAAAACAAATTAATATTTTCAGGGGGTTTAATTCAAAGCTTTTAAATCTGCTTCAACTATTCACTAGTGCCTCAGATTACATAACAATTAAATTTAATCCGATTAAATTGAATGAAACGGCTGACTTAATATATACGAATTTACAACGAATCAATCAGCGTTGTCGCCGAGGAAATAAAAACTCCCAATTGCAGATTCTCGTCTGTAGGTTTCTGGTTGGGCGTCGGTTGAGTGGCATCTATTGGCAGGAATCGCGATTCGGTTTGCTATGACATTCTTTCCCGATGCAGTAAATGAGATCGGTGCAAGTTCATCTTTAATCCATGATGATATTCCATCGTGGAATCGTTAAAGTCTTTCGAATGGTGCGTGCGATGTCGTGATGAAGTCGCGTTTCCCGTCCTCCGTCCCCCTTTTATTAGGCAAGCTGAGCGATCAATAGGGAACGCCACTAATAATCGCCTTTCTGCTCCATCTAATACCCGAGCCCTTTCTTTTTTATATATTTTTTTTATTCAACTTCTTGTTTTGCCTAATTAAAAAGGAACTTTTCTTTACTTTCTGCACAGCACACATACACATTCATATAGAAAATTTCAATGCAAATGGATTCATTTTCCCTTTCTTTCACCAACAACATGGACTGGTGAATTAAAAAAAATTATTTGATTTTTCAGGTATTTGTTTTGAGTTGCAGGTGTTCCGTCTTCGAATTAGACTTGGTAGAAAAATAAGGGAAGAAAATGATGAGGAGGATGATGGTGACGATGGTAATGAAGAAAAAAGAGCTTATTAAATTTAATGGATTGTTTTACTACCGCCGTCCGTGTGTGGTTAACGAGACTCGGCATTGGAAATGAGCGTTTTATGGGTGGTAGAAGGGGGCATAAAATGATTAAATAAAAGCGGAAAAGTCGTTCTATTGATAGATGTAAATAACAATGTTATAGGCGATATGGAAAATATTTCCTCTCCGCTTTTATTAGCGTTTCGAGCGGAGCCATCAAGCAGAATTTGGAGCGCCTGATTATAGAGGAAGCTAAAAGCTGTAAAAATGAAAAACACACACCCATGCTCTCTTTCTCTCTCTCTCACAGACAACACTCTCATACTACACATGCCCTCATCCACCCTCTACTTTCTCCACACCCAGACACACAGACGGTCCTTGCTCTCTCTCTCTCTCTCTCTCTCTCTCTCTCTCTCTCTCTCTCTCTCTTAGTTTTACAATAATAACGAGAGAGGGTGTTGCGATGAGATAGGGCTAAAAGACCCAACCCATTCGGATCGTCGTCCAGGTCGCTTTTATAGCCTTCTGATGACGATACCAGGCGAACTATAAAAAGGAGAAACGCTGGGTTTTGTCATTAACAAAGGAATGATAATGTTAATAAATAGATTTAAAAAGATTTTAAAATGTTCATTCAAAACTAATAATTCCTTTAATTATACTAAGGGACGAAGCGAAGAGCTTAGGAGACTCCTCACCTGCTTAAAATTTACTTTTCCGTAATTTAAAATTTTT
The DNA here is from genome assembly GCA_023313115.1 of Rhysida immarginata. Classification (NCBI taxonomy): domain Eukaryota; kingdom Metazoa; phylum Arthropoda; class Chilopoda; order Scolopendromorpha; family Scolopendridae; genus Rhysida; species Rhysida immarginata. The sequence goes on from JAHWFO010003124.1 coordinate 4,809,015, forward strand.
TTATAGCTGCACAGAGATATTAATAATCATTAGATGGATTCTGGTCCACACTTAAAAAACAAGAATGCTTTGATCTGAGTGTGATTCAAATGGAAACCTAAAAGTGCAATAAAAATTCGTAATACCGTTCGATTGGCTGAAAATTGGCAACAGTATAAATTTCCACGTTGTGTTTTAAAATCAACCGACGGGTGTGAGTTCAACGTAGAACATCATACAATGGCGCAGCAGTTGCGTTTAGTTGGCTGCCCGATTTGCGCATGTAGCAATGCGGAGCAGTATTCTGTCATTCCTTCTTTGAACAATGAAGGGGTGGATCCCATCGAAATTCACCGACGGCTGAAATTTCACTATGTTGATGCGTGTCTGTCACTCCAAGAAGTGTACAAGTGAACTAGGAAGTTCAGAACGGCGTGAATTCAGTAATAGACTCACTGCGACCATATCAGGTACACCAAGTAAGGATGTCAGAGCACATTGAAAAAGCTGAAGCTATCGTGAAGGAAAATCGCCACGTAAAAGTGGAAGAAACAGCCACGCATGGATATGTGCCATGCAGATCAGCATCTCATATCGCACATCATGTTCTGCAATTCCACAAAGTCTATAAAATACGGTGCCGCGCAGAATTGAAAGAACGAAGTGTTGACGTCTGTCAAGAATTTTTTGCAGCGCTTGAAGCAGGAGGTCCACTTCTCCAGACCTCGTTCCTGTGATTATCACATCTTCTGATCGCTCAAAGAGGCGATAGGATGTAAGATTTTCAGGTCTGAGTAGGCGATGCATGATGGCTGCGCATTCAGCCAAAAGAATTTTTTTAAAGGTATTCATGCACTTCGTCACCGTTCGAAAGCATTGGAACACCTTTATTGAACGCAATGATTTGGTTGGTTCGTTAGATTTTTGACCACGTCAACATCTAGAACATTTCGCGCTTTTTAACATGACTAATATCTTTACGCATTCCTGAGACAATTCCACATATCTACTATTTTTATTCATACCAAAAACACAAACTTTCATACCCACAGTGAGATTCGAACCTGCGACCCGGTAGATTCGACAACTGGAAAGTCTACGCCTCAGCGCTTTCGGCTGAACATAGCGAGGTTGAAAATGATATCTTTGTATACCTTGTTTGATGAGTAAATTAAAGAGATTTAAGAGTTTCTTTTGACACCCTATAGAAAAACTGAATATTCCATCTTGTTTTATAAATGAGATATTTGTATGATATCTTAATACAAAGATGACGTATACATATTTAACTACGCGACCTAGCTATTTATAAAACTGTAAGCATAAGTGAACAATTTGTTTACGGGACTACTCGAAATAGACAAGATATTGAATTTCGCTTTATTTTTAAGATTTTTTTTTTATGTTTGCATAATGGCTCAAAATTATTTGGAAATATCCGGCATTTAATAATTAAAACAATTTTATTTCAAGTTTAAGTGCAAGTCAAACTTTGATGTTTATACATATAAAAGAATTTAATTCCATGGCCACGATAACATGATAACTGGCTTGAATGAGATTTTATTCTCAGTCGATAGGGATTTTGGTAAAAGACTCACGGATGACCTGAAATTTCGACCGGATGTGAAGAAACACCTTTCTACGGTTACTTCAACGTTTATAATCGTATTCAATATGAATACATGCTAATAAAGAATTAGCACACAGCCTTTCAGTGCCGATCTTAATGAAACCGCATAACAATCAAAAATGGAGCGTTAATCTTAAATTGGAAGTTAATCGGTGGAGAAACTTTTCACCGCTATGTTTGCAAAATAAGAGGAGACAGGTTTTAATAAGTGCTCCTTCACGAAGCGCTTTGTCGATATAGAGAGCACACCATTGACGCTTTCGCCACGTTGGGGTCATTTGCTCTTGACTAATGTCGGGGTTTTGGATTGCCATCTCCCTCAACCAACGTCCCGGTAATATGGGGATCGATGAAGAGTGGAGGAGGAGGAGGAAACCGTAGGAGAGGAGTTAAGGTGGAAAGGATCGTCGTTGGTGGTGATGTGATGAAGGAGGTGCATGGAAATTTTTCTACCAAAGATGAAATCGGATTCGTAAAGACTTCCACCAAGATAAGGTGGGCTTTGAGGAGAAAAAAAAAGTTTATTGGCGAAAGAGCGTTATTTACTGGTGACATCTGCTGACTCAAGCATTTAGAATTCGAACCACTTCCCCTCCCTGACATTTCTTGGAATTACTTTTTAATGTTTCGTTAAAAAAAGAAGTTAACAAAAAAAGGAGAGGGAGGAGAAAGGGATAAGAAATTTCTGTTTAATATTAAAACCTTTCGACTTCTGCGGTTGTGTTGTGGCAATGCGTTTTTTTAACGCAACTTTTGTAGTCGATTTATTTTTTGCTTGTATCTTTTTTAGTGGTTTTTTTTGTCATTATAGGTGTTAGTAGAGGCTTTTGAAATTTTAATGATTATTCTAAAAGCGTTCCACTTCGAATGGTTTCGCCATTGTTTATTGAGTATGTTTTTAGATGATGGAAGAAGTAAAAAAAAATAAAAAAAAAATAGCTGAAACAAATTTTAAATTATGAATTTCCTTTTTCACTGTAAAACTCTGGGTTTGCTCTTTTAATATTTATAGGGTAAAGCACAAAATATTGCAAAAAAAGGACAGTACCGTTGTTGTTTTCTTGTAATCAATGCGAAAATAAAACCGACGAAATCAATTAGCGCCTCATTTTTCGTTTAGATAGCGGCTTATGTAAGAAATTCTTTTACAAAATTGATTAACGAACCCTTGTTTACACTATTAATTATATACAAGTAATTTTTCCCATTTTTTCAATTCTTGGGTCTCATATACCTGAACATTAATATAGTTGTAGATTTTGAAAATCTTAATCACTATACTATTACTTTTTGCATCACTACCCTAGTAAAGATTGTACCTAGGAAATGCGCAATGGTGCAGCATAGTTACCAAACTTTTTATAAGAAACACGCGGCAAATTATTTCAGAGTAAAATCTCTATGCGTAAACTTTGATATCTGGATGCTACCAAAACTCTGATATCTAGTGGCGGTACATTTGGCTTGAATTATTCTCTGAAACATCTACGATAGTGTAGTACTCTACATGTAGAATTTAATGTCAGCACAACAAGCCCGCAACTGATTATTTGAATAAGCAATTGAGTCACAAATATTTTACCAATATATTATTATACCTAATAACATGCCACAGTTGTAATCTTCCGCCCAGAAGAGAGTTGAGCAATACGGCTGATATCAATGTCTTTTTTTGCCATTGGTTTTGGACTTTGACGATCACTGTCAACGATGCTCACTGCCAGACATAAGAAATCACTCCTTGCATGGAAGCAACAATATAAACACACGTGGAAAAATGCATGTCCAACAAAACACACTGTCGTATTCACGAAAAAGTGATTTTTTTTAACCAAAACAATCCAAAAGTTACCCATCATATATGTTTCACAGGCTCTGTTGTGGGTGTCTCATAGGGGATTATTAAACGGAAAATATTTTTCTGGAACGCGATTTCTCTTGAATGAATTCATAATACCATACCGTCGGTTGTTTACATATTAATACGTTTAGGTATTTTTTCCAATGAAAACTGCGTCTTTAAGCTTGACATTTTTTTTCAGGAAATGATGTAGGACAAAGAAATATATCACGGTTTTAATACAATTTACATTGGGAGAGTAAATTCTAGACAAATGATAATTCTCCACAATCAGTTTATTTCAAAATTGAGAAAAACCCCAACAATTAAAGAGAACACAAAACATAAAAGTAATATTAAAAAACACCCCACCCCTTCCCTATCTACAATGTAATTTAACCACAAAGATGGGCTTTACTGTTCAGAGTTGTCTCCAGATCAAATCAAGAGTTCTTTTCAAAACTGTTTCTGTGAGAAATCATCATTTCGGCGATTCGAATTTCTATTATGGATTGTCTTCCTGCAACGTTTTGTGTACTCTGCATGGAAGAGTAGGACTGATTATATTCCTAACACTAATGCCCATATTCACCAACAGCAGCTTAACTCGCTCTTTTGCAAATCAGGCTTGAAAAGTTCAACTTCGTTTTAACCTGATTGGTATGCACCAACATTTCAAGGCAGCAGCTTGGCCATAACCTCCAATGATAAATCTCTTACGCCCGTATTTACCACGTTTTAAAACGAGTTTAAACTCGGATTCAAACGTGTCATATTCATCACGCGGTTAAGTCAATTTAAATGTCGCTGATTTTAAGTTGCCGTCTACGGCCGCTTAAGTCGTTCTTTAGACCGATACGCATGCGCAGTGTATCTCCAGCTACTCCAGCCAAAGAAACACAACATGGAGGACTATGTGCAGCCTCTTTGTACTTTGGAAGATGTTTTATTTTTAAACAAATTCATTTGTCGCAAACGGATGAATCCAACAAGAAAAAAAGATTATCTACCTTGTACAACTTGACGAGGTTGATTTTCGAAAGCGCTAACAGTTATCGCACGAAAGTTTCGTGAAGGAGATCAGCAAGCGCGTTGTTGTTTAGTCACCATGGCCATGATTGGAATAAAACGTGACCGTGTAGTCAGGTCATATACACTTCATAGGTCACGTGAAACTTTGAACCAATGACAGAATTCGAAACAACGACATTTGGCTTACGCTACAGCTTAGCCAAGCTGCTGCCTTGAAGTATTGATGAATACCAATCAGGTTCAAACGAAGTTGAAATTTCAAGCCTCACTTGCAAAAGATCAAGTTAAGCAGCTGTTGGTGATCTATGACTCGTATTTGACCTGACGTCATGGTCACATTTGATTCCAAGCATGGCCATGGCGACTAAACAATAACGCTCTTGCTGATCTCCTTCACAAACGTTTCGTGCGATAACCGGTAGTGCTTTCGAAAATCAACCTCGTCAAGTTGTACAAGGTATATAACCTTTTTTTTTTCGTTGTATTTATCTTTTCCGACGAATAAATTTGTTTAGAAACAAAACGTCTTCTAAAGTAAGATGAGACTGCATATCGTCTTCCATGTTGTTTTTCTTTGGCTGGAGTTGCTGGTTGCTGGAGATATACTGCGCATGCGCATCGGTCTAAGATCGACTTAAGCGGCCGTAGGGGAGGGGCAACTTAAACTCAGCAACATTTAAATGCGTGGTGAATACGAGCTACGCTTAAACTCGAGTTTAAACTCGTTTTAAAACGTGATGAATACGGCCGTAAGACTTTGTTGGAAATGAATTTTTAAATGTCGCCCATTATGAAATTATTTTAAATGTATATCATAATTTTAAATTATTTTGATAAAATAAATGTCACTCTTTGTGGTTAAGTTCCATTGTAGAAAGGGAAGGGGTGGGGTGTTTTTTAATATTACTTTTATTTATTTTTTGTTCTCTTTTATTGTTGGGGTTTTTCTCAATTTTGTAAATAAATTGGTTGTGGAGAATTATCATTTGTCTAGAATATATCACGGTGTCTGTACTCTCACGGACTACGAACTCACATGTTTATGGAACTTTAAAAGTAATTTATCAGTATTTATAAATTCAAATAGATAATAAAGTATATGTTAGTGAGGGAAAAGCAGTAGTTGTAAGTTCACTAAACAATAGCGCAGGTGATTCCAATCACAAATTTATCACTCTTTCCATAATGACGAATGAGAACAATTGAAATTTATTGTACAGGACTGATTTGATTATTGTCCAATATATGAAAAGAGTGGTAAACCTTGTGGTCAAGCCTCTTCAGGATCGTCAACAACATTTTCTAACGCGATTATAATGCAAATTACACCAGACAATTTTTGAGAAACATGCGGACCTTAGGGTGGTATCAAGCTTCGGGTTTAAGGTTGAGGTAAGGAAGGTTTGTTCCTCGAAAATCCAGTTTCAAGGTCCAAACTGTCCTTACCGTCTTCACTGCGACAAAATTTTGATGTGTAAGGCGAGATTTCTCCTCAGCATTTTAAGGTAGCTATTCAGCGATCTTAAGGAGCGTTTTCTCCTCAGAGCGAGTAAATTCAAAATGGACGACCTCTCTCGCTTCGAAAGATGGTGCTGTCGTCGACATCGTTTAGATCTCCTCCGAGAAATGCGATTGTGAGATCGCATTAAACTATTGAGCGTTTAGACCAAGAACAATTCAAGTAGAAATATCGGCTGGCAAAAGAAACTGTTGTATCAGTTATCAGAGAAATCGGCGACAGCATTAGTGGAACGCGGGATAACTCCCCGCGTTTTTCAGCTTCTCATCACCTTGCGTTTCTTCGCAACAGTAAATAAACTGTTTTTGTGTAATAAATAGATTAAATAAATCCCTATTAGATTTGAGAAAAAATAGGAAGTTACTCTCTTTCAAATACATAAATTATATTTTTAAGGTTGCTTCCAAATTGTAAACGGTGATATAGGCCTACTTGCCACAGTCGACGATAACCAACGTTATCAAGCGAGTGGCAACGGCGTTGGGGAAGCAATGGCCGGCCGGCTCGTATAAGGTTTCCCCGGCAAGACGGTAGTGGGTGGGAGGCTACAAGATATTATGTTCGTACAATGAAATAATAAAAAATTATTATAAGACAGAACTACATGTAAATGTATTTTTGGAAGAAGCCGCTAATAAAACAAAGCATCTGCAATAAAATGCTCACTTTGTTAATTTTCCAGTTGAAAGCATTTACGTTTTGTCCAGTTCTTTTTGTCAAGTACATAAACGCCACATTTTGTGCTCGGCAGGTAAACCGAAGTTATAACATTTTAGACAATTTTTCTTTTTCTTTAATCAATTTTCTTTTTAATCTTATTGGATCGCAAATAAGCTTATTATTCAATCCCTACGTTTGATGCTTTTGAGATAATTTTAATTAAAAAATTGAAATCGTGAGATCGTGGCCATATCACAATCTATTAAAAGATTTCTGTATATTAGTTCAGACAATATAAATTGTCCTGTTAGTGATTATTTTATTATAATAAATTTATTAATATAATTTGTTTATTATATACTCCATCAACAATTATGTTCGACCAATGAAAAATTTTCTTTTTTTCCAACCATTAGGAAAAAAAGTTATCAGTCAGGAGAAAACATTCATCTGACAAAGGGACATCTCACAAAAGGGTTGCTCACCAAAATTTCGCATCTGATTGTGATTTCTAACTTAAAAATAGAATAAATCATTAGATGGTCAGTGAGGGTTTTAATGGTACGCCTACCTCAGCTGTTCGAATTAATGATTAAAAATAGGAAAGAAAATTCTGCAGCCTGGATTCGAACCAGGAACCTTAGGCTCGGACCTATTTTTCATCATTAATTCGAACAGCTGAGGTAGGCGTACCATTAAAACCCTCACTGACCATCTAATGATTTATTCTTTAAAGAATTTACGCCGTAGGAAAGATAGTCCCAGCCTGCGAACTAGGTAACTGCTCCAACCAAGCCCTAAGGTCATGTAAATAGCGGTTCGCTTTCATGGCCGCAGTGGCGCAATTGGTTAGCGCGTTGGCGGTCCGAGCCAAAGGTTCCAGGTTCGAATCCAGGCTGCGGAATTTTCTTTCCTATTTTTCATCATTAAAAATAGAATCAAGTATCCCGCGTGCATAGGTTGCTTAGCAACGTGACGCTTTCCCCGCCAAAGTTTCGTCATTTCCGTTAAAAATATTCTCAAACCAATAACTAGTTTTCTCGAGGAGAGGTTGAAGGGCTCCTCGTGTAAGGAGAGAAAGAAAATGGAAGCTTGAACGGAATCGAAGTTTATCGAGGAGACCTTGGACCTTACGTGAAGAGACCTTGTTCCTTCCTCGAGGAGGAGAAACCGTGATACCACCCTTAGACTGGTTTATATATAGGGGGCGACTTAGGGGGAAGCATCTGCAAGCATACTAGATAGTAATCTTCAACTATAACCGATACAGCAGGTGCTTCAGGTATGGAATGAAATTCGTCAAGATGATATTCACAGATTTTTTGCTCCAATTTAAAAATTTAAGCAGTCTAATCAGAAAGCTTCGGTTTCATGATTGGGGATTGCAGTTAATATATTGATTGTTCGTAAGTTCGATGCATCATTTCCAAATAAAGACATTTTAATCATTTAATCATTATTAGTTGATAATCATTAAAGTAAATAAATCAAATTTTTCTCGAAAAATTAATTTTTTTTGCTTATCTCTACTCTTTGTAGTTTCTGGCATACTTACATAAATTTTTATTTAATTCTGGAAATTCTAAGGCTCTGAAAAATATTTTGTATTACGATATATTCACTGAAAAACATTGGCTATTCAGAAATTTATATTTTCTTTTCTTTTGTCAAAACATATTGGATATCGTATCAATTATCTTTTTTTTATCGTTTTTACTCATTCTTTTTCATTTCTTTATGCTAGATATCAATTATTTTTTACAAATAAGCGCGAAGCTTCAAAGTAATAATGGTTGAAAGCTTCAGAATAACTTTTCATATGTTTGTGCGTTTTGAATACTCGTACATTATTGATTGAATTTACAAAAGAAAAAAATAACGAGAAATAATCCAATATACGCTATCCTCAATGTATATTGTTATACATTTAAATTTAGCACGCAAAGGACAGAATAATATTTTATTATTTTGCATATTTTGTTATCTGAACATTATTTATTATTATTTTGTAACCAAAACAACAATATACACCGTACACCGATATTATTAATTTTTACAGACTTGTCAAACATTCGCTGTTTGGATCGAATTTGATTAAAAATAATATTTTCCAATAATAAAAATGTACAGATGGAATGTGCTTTAAGTTCGAAGAAAGTAAACTTGACCATTCGGATGTAAAAACTCACGATGACTTTTTGTAGAACCAAACGTTGACTTTTTCTAGAGGAATAACACACGCCTAGTCGAATATGGTGGTAAAATGGTCATCAATGTTAACTTTCGATGATCTCATGTCCAGATGGTAAACAAGCTCACACAGTCAGATATGGTAGTAATTAAAAATTGTATAAAATTAAATGGA
>JAHWFO010003124.1:4818142-4884304 GCA_023313115.1 Rhysida immarginata
CTTTCATAATTGGTGTCCCGTCTTTAGGTCCAAATAACGACTCAAGGGGAGCAGATTGGGGGAAAATGAATATTGATTATTTGGTTTTAATGTCCACTCATTCCGAATAAAAACATTTCGCGTCCGTGGGGGTGAAGGGGTAAATTTTGAAAATTTTAATTTTGTAGAGGTAGGGGTTAGACCCCATGTGTTATTTAGAAAGTTGTAGAGCATCATGTAAAATGTGGGGTCCGTTAATACATGTTGAACAACCTCTGGATGGCACAGCATACCTCCGTATCGTCGCCAATCAAGTCCACCTTGTCATGCTGATGGCATACCCCAATGGAGATGGCTACTTCCAGCAAGACAATGCGCCATGCCACAGAGCTCGTACTGTGCAAGAGTAGTTCCAGGAACATGATGGGGACTTTACCTTACTTCGGTAGCCCAGATCGACTCCAATTGAGCATTTGTGGGACGAAGTCGAACGAACCATCAGACGGCTGGATCCACCACCGTCCAATCTAGCACAATACTAGACAGTGCTATCCATCAGGCATGGTGTCAGATTCCTCCCACCACCTTCCAACATCTCGTAGAATCAATGCCACGAAGAATCACTGCAGTATTAAAGGCAAAAGGTGGCCCAACGAGATACTGACAGGGTGGTCATAATCGTAATATGCTCACTCAGTGTAAATTAATCTTTTCAAAAATATGTCAAAATTGTTATTAGGTTAAAATTTGTTATAAAATCAAAAATTAATTGTTGAAATTTATATCTTCTAAACTATTTAAATCCCCTTATTTTTCTAGTACAAAATAGTACTAAAAAATTAGTCTCATTGTTCTATCTTTAATAGTTTCAAAATTACAGCATTTTTGTGAAATTTTGGACCTTCCTGATATAATTTATAAAGATGTAATTTCACTATTCTACGAAGAAAATAAGTTTTATAAATTTTTGTGATTAAAGATGTGAATTTTTCTCAATGAATTTCCCATATGTCTTTGATTAACATATCATTATTTAATGATGTCATTTAATAATACATAAACTCATGAAGTTGGACAAAAGTAACATTTTGAGAAAAATGCTTTGAAAGTTTTGAAATTGAATTCAGACAAAAACAAAAAACATGTTAGGAATGTTTTTAATAATTTTTATATATACAGGGTGTTTCATAATTGGTGTCCCGTCTTTAGGTGCTAATAACGGCTCAAGGGGAACAGGTGGGGAGAAAATGAATATTGATTATTTGGTTTTGATGTCCACTCATTCCGAATAAAAACATTTCGCGTCCGTAGGGGTGAAGGGGTAAATTTTGAAAATTTTAATTTTGTAGAGGTAGGGGTTAGACCCCATGTGTTATTTAGAAAGTTGTAGAGCATCATTTAAAATGTGGGTTTAGCAAAAAACCCGGTGAAAAAATCTGATCCCCTGCCCTTTATCGAGTGGGCTTTCCCCACTCGATAAAGGGGACAGGGCATGAGATTAGTATTAAATTTATGTAGTATTAAATGACATCATTAAATAATGATATGTTAATCAAAGACATATGGGAAATTCATTGATAAATATTCACATCTTTAATCACAAAAATTTATAAAACTTATTTTCTTCGTAGAATAGTGAAATTACATCTTTATAAATTATATCAGGAAGGTCCAAAATTTCACAAAAATGCTGTAATTTTGAAACTATTAAAGATAGAACAATGAGACTAATTCTCACGTGGCCGTCTGCATGATGTAACTGGAATCGTGACTCGTCAGACCACATGATTTGTTTCTACTGCTTGATAGTCCAGTCCTTGTGCTCCTGAGAGAATTGGAGTCGTTTCCGCTTGTTGGCTGCAGACGGCAAAGGTGTGCGGACAGGTCTTCGGCTTCCGTATCCCTTGCGATGCAGTGTGCGTCTGACAGTGCATTCAGAGACCGTTTTGGAGGACCCCTGATTAAGGTCAGCAGTTATTTGATGCGCAGTTGCCCTTCTGTTATCCTTTACCAGTCGTGACAGTCTCCGTTCTGTCCGATCATCAACCATCCGCGGGCGGCCACAACGCGAACGTTCAGACCCCCGTCTTCCGGCTAACCGTCCAGTCTTTAAATACTTTAACGACGGCTGCTCTTGAGCACCCCACGAATGCTGCTATTTTGCTGATACTCGCTGCATAGCTCCAAGCACCTACAATCATCACGCGTTCGAAGGCTGTTAAATCGCGTCGTTTATCCATAGTTGATGAATGGAACACGTCTACTGTTGTCGACGACACTCAGCTTCCCTTTTTATATTGGTCCGGCCCGCTAGCAACATTGTGGCGATGTCCCTGCGCGCATTTGCATAAACATGTCAGGTGGTTATAATAATATGCTCATTCAGTGTATATACAATTGGCTCATTTTAAATAACTATTGGTTTATTAAGAAATATTTATTCATTCTCTTGAATTTTAATTAAACCTGAAATTTTGTGAAATTTCACGTTTTTGTTTTTTAATTAATTGTTGAAGTTTTATATCTTTTAAATTCATTACTTCAACGTATCATTGAACTGAGGCGATTTAAATATGATAAAAAAAGTTTTTCATGCCTTAAACCAACAGTTATATTTCTCTTCATATTGTCATATTTTCAGTCAGACTTATTGGAGAATATTATCCAGCTTGTTCACGGTATAGCGCACTTTCAAAAAATTAACGTCTTATTTAAATGTCAAAACATTTACGCTGCTTGTATTGTACTTTAATAACGGTACAAGAGTCCCCGAACAGTTTATTCGCACCACCAAAACGGTAAAACAAATTGTTCAAGACTTACAATAACCATTTTGCACTACATTTTAATTGGTTTACAACTAGCATATAATTTCAGTTGAATGATTAATTACCGTATTAATTTCCACCTTTGCGGTTATGTGGTTAAAGTTTACCATTATTGCATGGTTGTACAGCTCGCCTTGGATTATCACGAATGCTTAAAGATTTAGATTTGAATCCGGCATCTTTTTTTTTTTACTTTTCTGTCTTTTCTATTACCATCATCTATTCATGAGTCATCGTCCCATTGTACGAATTAGCTTCATCAACCGAAAAAAAGGGATAGTAAAGTAAAAAGAGAAAAAAAATGAAACAAAAAATGGTGGCTTTTAGCGACACGAAAACCTTTTCCCCAAATGAAGACTAAATGAAATGAATCGTCTGACTTTTGCTGCCAAATCCATTAAGGCTGTTACCTGACGTATGAAATAAAAAAGAAGCCAAACGGTGAAACGATAGAGGCTCTTATTGCATTTTTTAAGACATAATACGCTTGAAAGAAAGACAATGACTCAGAAATGTTTTCCAGGGATAATTATTTCCAAATAGGATAGGAAGAGAGCGCCATCTCTGCCACGAACGGAACGTTACCTATCGGCGTTTCGAGAACTATAAAACGAGCTGAATACGGCTGGAAATAAAAAACTGGATTCAAGAGCCACGCCTTTTTATTTACAAAAAAGGGAGGGTCATCTATCAAAATAGCAATTAGGCTTAGGTTCTGTTCTGTAAGAAAAAAAAAGTGTTCAAAGTTTAATTTAAAATTTTCACATCAGAACTTATCAGCGGAGTAGAGTAAGGCGGCCGTGGTTGGAGGGTAATGCGACCCACCTTTCTCTCTCACTTCCGATTGCCCCTCTCACTTTTCACTCCCTCCTGCGCTTTTCAAAACCGATAAGAATTACTAAATAACTTGTGTCCCGGAGGCATTTAGGGTCCTTTAATGAGTGACATAATGGATTGCGCCAGCCTGGCTTGTGCTCGACTCGTGTCACCTGCTTTGCTTCATTTTCTCACTCATCTAACAAGAAACCTCTAAAAGAAATGTCTTCGAGATAAGATTTCTTGGACTTTTTCTTTCTTTCTTTTCTTCTAGAGGAAAAGGAAATGCGGCTGGCGCAATGTTAAGTACAAATGATTTTATGTTGGACGATAATAAATTATTAAGCAAGAAAGAATGGCGCTTAACATCACGTTTCCCTTCATTTATTTCAAAACTTGGAAAAGCCTCCCGTTATTAGTTTTCGAGTTCTTTAATGTGCTTTCGGTTGCTATAAGGGTTGTATATCTTTATAAGAACAGCTAATGGGATCGGCATTGCTTTTCAAGTTCGAACGGTTTCGTCGCCTTCGCCCTATTCCTTTCTCTTTCTCCCTAGATATGTCTAATGAATCTTGCAAGAGCAACATCAGCAGCAGCACAGCGGTGATGACGCCACGATGTGTGTTGTCGTTGTTTGCTTGTGCCTCCTCGTTCATTGCTATTTAGAAGCCCCGTGTTTTAAATTTACTCGATTATTGCGTAATTGTTACCGACAATTGATGGGAGCGACGCCCCATTTAGTATGGGCGCTGTGAGGAGTGTCGCGACCAATTTGCTCGGGTGTGTCTCGTGCCAAAACGAGTGGAAAAAAAGAGGGTTTCGGGGGAAACTCATCCGCCATACGATTACCAGTTTTAAAAAGGAGGTTAAAATCGTTTGCGTCGCCAAAACAGCGTCTTCCATTTAACAAACAATCGCTGCGGAATGGAAGCAAAGGAGATGGCAACCGACTCGGTAAATTTCGCGTAAGTTATAGGAACAAATATCGAAAGGGTTTAAAAGTGGGAACTACAATTAAGCAGTTGCATTAGTATTCATTATGCAAATGATTAGAGAAAAGAATTTTTTTTTTAATTAAATGACATTTATTGCGTTTCTGCGATTTAGTAGAAAAGGATATCGCTTCTTCAGAATTTAAAAACGATTTAAAAATAAACTGAGACACAGAGCTGAAGATCATTAGGAAAAGATTAATGGCTTTAATTAACGCAAGCTATGCAGCAGGTATCTTAAGTTGATAAAGAGGATAAATAAGTTCCATTTTGAAGTTAAACGTTAACGAAGGAAGTTTTGTTTGTAATTATATTTTTCAGATTTTTTAACAACGTATTAAAAATATTCAGATTGTTCTAAAGTAATTACAAACCACTCACATACCTCATTCTCATAATTACAAACCACTCATATTAAAGTGAGAATTTAATGAGTAACTCATTAACATAAAATAACTACAAAATTCTCGTAAAACTTACCATTGCTTTGGACATAGGCTGTTTGATTAGTTATAAGTTGAAAGATGGTATTTCCATGTTTTTAGTGACCTACAAAAAATTAGTAATTTTTTTTTCACATTAAGCCTTTCTCCTTCTGGTACTTGAAATTAGAAAAAAAAAACCCGGGATGACTCAAGGTAGGAAATCAGGAAAATCACTCCTTTGGCCCTCTCCACGCTATCAATCAATTAGGAAAGGTGTCATTTCCAGCCAGTCGCGCCACTAGCAGTGGGTAATGACCGTGAGTTGAAGGGAAGGGGTAGGAGGGAAGTAAAGTCCTCCATAAAAACCATTGTCTGACCACACTCTCCGACTACAAAGAGCATATAAGCTCAATTCGACCCCGCGATTATTTACAAATGATTCAGTAATGTTGCAAAAAGAAAGATGGTTTTTGGCAATTTATCTCTGATCCCTCTTAGTCCCAGATGTATAAGATTTTATTTTATAAATGTCAAAAGTAAACTCACTTTCTTATAACAAGCTACACTATACGGTATAAAAGGTTTATTCACATTATATATTCTATAGAAATTATGTATAAATGCGGCAGCTTGGAAGCAAAGAAATATTCTTTCTGGTGTAACCATTGTCCGACCAGGAAAATATAGACTGGGTGCGGCAGTAGTTCATGTCAGGTGACCCTTGGTCATGAGTTTATTTGATTTGCTTCCTGCTGAACTGAGATCATAAGGCTCTATTTGATGAAGGTGTGCAACAATATTTTTGTGGTTAATCCTCATCTGTGGAGCGAACTTCCGTAAAGAATTGCGGACAATTCCATTGTTATAATGTCTTCCTGATTTGGGCCGAACCGACAATAAAATATTATCTCATGTTCTCTATGGCTAACTAAACCAAATCTTTTTCAATGTCTAGGTAAGATTTTTTAAGTTCGTATAATATTTTAAAAAGCTTTCGCTCTCTCATTGTTGCCGCGCATACAGCATCTTGCGTCTGGAGGTACCCGTCTTGGTTTTCCCAAATCGCTCTTTTAATATGGCGTGGGGTTCACACCAGGAGTCGGCGTTCCTTAGCATTTCGCTAATCCAGGGCGCTAAATGGGGTTCCAACACTAATGGGAAGAGGCGCCGCAGGAAAGGTAAGGGAATTTCGTAAACTCGGACTTGTTTCTCATATACTGTCAAATAATCGTGTACGTCCATATAACCGTCGAATCGATGTATTTGCAGTCGCTTGCGATATTTATCG
This sequence comes from Rhysida immarginata, assembly GCA_023313115.1. Taxonomy (NCBI): domain Eukaryota; kingdom Metazoa; phylum Arthropoda; class Chilopoda; order Scolopendromorpha; family Scolopendridae; genus Rhysida; species Rhysida immarginata. The sequence continues at coordinate 4,824,471 of JAHWFO010003124.1, forward strand.
ATATCTTCTCTATGCTCGCGTACCAGTTCTTCTGTGGACGTTGCTTGTCGATCTAGTGCCTGAGTCACTTTGTCCCAGAGGTGGTACTCCGCTGAAATGGGTTACTTCATCAAACCGTCTCTCAAGAAAGCCGTTAGATCAGCGTGTCTCCAAGCACCCTTATCGGGGTGTAGTTGCACTCCGTTACGAATTTGTTCAAGGCCATCTTCATTCGCTTATGCCAAGAGTACATCGGACAAAGACACAACGTGAAAATATTTTCATATTTCCCTCTTGACACCATTACTGAGTAACTGTATCGGACATCTCTGTTTATAGAGAGTGGCAGTAAGCAATTGTACATCTGCAGGGTCCATTTTCAGTAATTCTGCAGGTAAGTCTTGCAAAAGGGTTCAGTCAGATTACACAACAATATTATAGTCGATCCGAGTCTCGTTGAATAGGCTTGATTTGACTTTTCTCTGAACTAAGTCCACAACTGTATCAAGACGTAGGATTATTTAGTCTCTGAATGAGAACAACCTCAGAATTGTCTCTTGAAAACTTTCGAATCCACAATGTGCTTATGCTCTTATAACACTTTAAACTAAATCGACGAAATTTAGTCTCTATGTTCCTTTATCCAGTTCCTTTGTTGAATGGAGCTGGAAAATCTCTTTGCGCTCTGAAGACTAACTGACACAGGCTCAAGCCGCAATGAAATATTTTTTCGCAGTCTTTGGCGAGCCTTTAATTTCGTGTAGTTCTTCATCGGACACTAGTTTTCTGTTGATGATGATCTTGTTTACAATAACAAATTGCAATTTGGCCAATTCACTTTCTGATCCCTTTTAATCCCAGATGTTTAGACACTTCATTTTGTAAATGCCTAAGGTAAACTCTATTTATCATATTGAAAAATCCCAAATCACTGCTTATGATATGCTGCATTACACAGTATAAAAGGTTTATTCACATTTATTGGTAAACCCAGAAGCAATGATAACTCCAGCTGCCAAAGCGGCTGGGAAATTCATTTGAAACGTTTGCCAGTCAATGTCTATAGTAGACTCACAACAACATTTTATTAAGCTTTCTACGAAAAAAACAAACAATTCTAGTAAGAACGGTCGCGTATCTTTCAGTTGGGTAGGTCCGTGATATAATTCCGACAATTGTCCGTGGCGAATCTTTTCACCATTGGAGAGAATACACGCGCAGCTTCTTAAAGCATTGAATGTTAGAAGGCATTATTGGAAGGACGCTCGCTGCCGTTGCCTAAATTAAAATTGTTTTCTTCTAAGGAGTGCTTTGTGGACAAAATCAATAGAATCGAATTTTAATGAACAAAAAGTCGTGACAACGCGAGAATATTCAGAAGGCTTTTTTTCTTTTCCTTTTTTTTTCACAACGTTTGTTTAAACGTCTGGGTGATCCTTTCTTGTATTAAAGGAATATTCTATTATTAGTAAGGGACGGTATATTGATATATGAAATGAGACCCCCTAGAATCAAATCGCACTTTTTAGAATCAAATTTTAAATTTTGAGGAGAGCTCAAAAACTATCAGGAAGGTTATCCAAAAGATTAGGAATCAATCTGATGAATCCATATGTTAGTAGAGCCTATAAAAATGACTTTTAACATAAAAAGAAAGACTATAACCAAATAATTTAGTAAATGCAAACAAAATAAGAATGGAGAAAGAGCACTTTGATTCCAACCTAAGGATAAGTGCAGTTTGCCTCCAAATGTTGGGTTTTAAAAATGACATTCACTAATAATATTGTAATAAAAATTAACTTAAAAAAAATTTTTGGAGTAAAATAATGTTATTTCAGAATTAACGTGAGAATGATTGTAAATTTCACATTTGTTATTTAAACAAATTTTGTTCTTCTTCCAAAGGGTGACAATGTTCATCTACAGAATTATCAACATCACCATCAATAGCATCATCAATAGCATACTTGTAGATTTTTCGTGCAAGTGAATATCGGTGAAGCTGCAAGATCTTATAAATAAATTCCTGTATCTTCCAAAATCCGTTTTAAAATGTGCCTCGCCACTAACAACTAAGTTGTTAGATTTTGTACGTTTAATAAACACTCGTTTTATTTTTGGGAGTTGAAAATGCCATGATGCACATTTCTTAACTACACCCGATACAGCGTCTTTAAAGTCGTAAACTTTGCTATTGTTGCCCACTTCTTTAATTATTGAATGGCTTGAAATCATCTCTTTGTCTTCTCTGACTTCCTTCTTTTTCATTTCCTTTTCAATTAATCCAAAGAATTTATCAGGTGGTACGTAACTGCGGTCTGTGACTGGGAAATTAAGTTCAAGACTTTCAATGTTTTTGGTGCAAACTCTCCAAACCACTTTAACAACATGCAAACCATGACGGAGTTCTTATTTTGTCCTCCACAATCATCCAATATTTAGAAAAGTTTTGTATAGGGTAAAGTGCCCTAATATGAGCTACGCCATTTTTTCCTCAATCTGGCGCTGCTATCTGTCCACAACTGGAGGAGATGAAAAGCTTACGAGAACACGTGGTTGTGTGAAAATTCAAGTCTGTAGCTACGCAGCGAGTTACGCTAAAAGCAAACATTGGAAAAAAGGTAGGCCCAAAGTTTTTGTTATATGAAACTTATTCTAGAAAACGTACATGGATGAACTAAAAAACGTAGTTATTGCCGTGTAGAGTACGAATAGAAGTTCATGTCACGCGATTAACTTTGGTGCTTATCGACACTGGGGTTGGGCAAATTGCGTTGCAAATATGTCGATGAGACGTGCGTATTATGGGCTAGCCCATTTTTGGAACCGTGTACATTGAAGGTTCGTATTTGATGTGGGAATCTTAATAAAAATAATATACGGGCTAATGATAATAATATTACGGTAGTTGCAATAGAAATGAGGAGTTAATCATATTGCAGGGTTTTTTTGGAAGGCTAATTTTTCTTTCGTTTCACAGATGTCGCTTTCGAAACTTAGGAGGAAATCTTGGGACCAATCCGCCATGAAGGCAGCTGTTCTTGCAGTTCGCAACGGGGAAATGGGTACTTTGAAAGCCGCGAAGTTGTATTGTGTTCCACGGACAACTCTTCAGTGGTATGCCAAGTCTTTGGAATTCCTTCCAGAAGATTCCATAAATAGTTCTCCCCCGGCCCATGGTTATGTGGAATGTCTCATCTGTGCAAGGCTGTTTTCGGACGATCAAAACATGGAGACGTGAGTGAGATATCAGATGTGCTTGAAGTGGGTTCACAGTGCCTGTGCCGGGGACCCAGAGGGATCCTTCACGTGCGACATATGCTTGTAGACCAAGGGTCAATAACGGTTTACAATGTCAATCTTTATTATGAAATTGTATTCGTAATAAAGGAGTAGCCCATATTGAGAACATCTGATAGTTCCTAATATAGACACTTGCAATGGTTTTTTAATCTGTTATTTTACTCGTAATAAATGGTTTTTTTACTCTTTCCGGACTTGCATACGCTTATTCAGAAAATATACTGTCCATTCCATACCTGAAAGTGGTTACACGAAATAGTATGGGCTCACTAATAAAGTAGCCCATATTAGGGCACTTTACCTTACTGCTCCATATTAATGCTGTTCAGGTGATCAAATACACAGGAAGCAATGGTGTGGCATTTTTCTGAAACTCATTTTCGGTCCAAACATATGAGGTCACAATTGCTTGCAGTTAGAGCTGTGTTAGAGCTGTTACAACCGTAAAATTGTGCAAATAAAACTGGCGAGAATAATAGACACATTGATCAGGCAACTTGGGTAACACAACATTCTTCTGACAATCATAAGGCAGTGTTAGTTTTGTTGAGTCTTCTTCACGTAGCAGTTCATAAAAAGCTTTTGATCGAGACCCGTGCACCTGCAGTTCAGTTGTCAAAGTTGTTATGAGTGCTTCATCTGTAGTATTTCCGGCACTCTGATTGGTACGTTGTGTGTTTGATATCTAACTGAACTTTATCCAATGGATAACTGCAGTTTGATACCAAGGGGTGACTTTGTCAACTGTTTTCATATGAATAGAGTCCTGTTAGACTCAAATGGGTAGTGCCATTGGATTCCTCAGGTTTTCTACTATAGGAATCTACAATAATATCGATTTTGAAAATTTTGGATATTGTGCGGTTTGATTCTAGGGGTCTCAAATGTAATGCTGAAGTTTTCGTAGAAATTTTCCGTGGGTCTTTCTACAAGGATTCATTATAAAAACAGATTCAATAAATTCGGCCACAGGGGACGATTGGAAATGCGTGCCCAATTTCCAGGGAATCTAACATCGTAATGTATTAAATGAATAAACGAATAACACCTGAATCCGTAGGAGTATGATCATGAATTTCGTGGGTGCAGAAACCCAGAAGAATCGGAGAATCGACCCAAATTCCAACCCAACAGCTGAAGTGAATTTATTAACTCAAGATAAAAAGCACGGCATATGGAAATGCGAGATACAGGCTCCAATAACGATTATGCATGTTTGAGGTTTTCATTATGTGGCTTTACTGTTATAAGAAAGAAAAACATGGCACAATGAATGTGTAAATAATTAACATTTTTTTAAGCAATGAAGGTATTATCGTGTTTTCAAATTTTTGCGGATGGGATACAATCTGAAAATAAAATATGCTGAATTACTACATTAATATTGGTTTGATTCAATAATTAATTTTCAGTAATCTTATCTTCTTTATGTATTTATTGTGTGTTATGAATAAATAATTAATCGCAGCAACTAATCCATAAATAATTTCCCTAAAGAGTTAGATCAAAAATTGATAATATAATTAAGAAATCCTTCAATGAAGTCGCTATCCTTGGTTGCTTTTCTAATCCGATGAATTTAAATTGCTACTTTAAAGAAGCTGAATATTGACATTTCGGGTTTTTTTTTAAATTATTTAAAATATTTTGAGAAGGATAAAAAAGAGAGAGAAAAAAAATTCGAAAAGTGCTTTTTACGGTTCTGACATCTTCCCGGTAAAAGTAATGATCGGCGAGGCTTTTCGCTCTTACAAGACCGGCTTTGCCCGCGTTGTATGAATTACGCAGGACTATTGAAGGAATCAATCAATTAATTTAATGGAAAATCGGTGGCCCATAAACAATAATTATTCGGGATGGAATCCTTAACCCACTTATTAATAGAAATGATGTCGAGTGATGGAAAAGAGGAGGGGGAAACACGGAATGGTGCAGTGCTGGTGATATGTATGTGTGTGGAGATGGAAGGAGGAAGAGGGGGGGAGGGGAGGAAAGAGGTAAAGGCGCATGCGCTAATAGGAGAAGCATCCGTGACGGTTGTTGGAAGTCAGTAGCATCCGAGCCAAGCTGTCGTGCTGAATTATTGATCACCTCCACCCCCCTCGCTGACAAGAGTTATCGCAAAAGACAAGAGTCCAGCCGCCATTAGTGTCGAGGAGTGACTCCCCCTACCTTGAAGATGGTGGAAATAAAAATCACGGAGTCGAGGTGACTTTCCCTTCTTTTTTGTCTGCAGAAACGCCCTCTCTTGTCGAGAATGCAATAATAAAGAAGAAAAATTTTCTTCACTTTTACGCCAACGAAAAATCGACAAGTGGCTGCCTGCCTACTTCTTTCTCCCTTAATTGCAATGGACTTGAAGACGATGAGGTCCTCTTCGTAGACAGCCCCACTACAGAAGGGTCTACATAAAAACGTCTCTGGTAACGTATGATCTTTAACTTTTTATCATCCACTTGAAAAAAAATAATTAGGAAAAGTTTAACAAAAACACTTCTAAACGGTATTAGCCACATTAAATCAAAGCCTAAATTTTGTTTATAACAATTGAATAGATCAATGAAACGAAAATATGTTAATTATTTGTTTGTACTTATTTTTGATTCTATGAAAGGACGTATGTTTCTTTTTGAAGAGTTTTTATCCAGTGCATGTTCTCGTCGAAGTTTGAATCTTTTTCAAACATCCTCAAAACTTTTTCCTTGCTTAGCAAACAACAGATTTTAGTCTTTCTAGAAATCGATAAGCAAACGAAACCGAAGTTATAAAGATAAAAAGTAGAGATAGAATATCCCTCAGTGTATTTTAACAAGTATTGGATACATCTGACTTCACTCAAGTCTCCTTATAGGCTTATGTCCGGCAGGCACAAAATAATTGATCGTACAATGGATTACAGGGATTTAAACGTCCGCTTCAACAGAAAGGAAGTGATTAGCTTGAGCGGGGGAAGCAACTGTGGTTGCCGAGTGCTGGAGTCCGCAACAGCAGTGTGTTCGTCCCTAACGAGAACCAGCCACAAATAGCTCTACTCTTGGAACACGTAAAAGCCAATTTCCACTTCATGCCATCTGACTTATCTGATCCCTACTTCTTATATATGCTATTAGACAAACAAGGAAAGGGGAAAAAAAGACATAAGAGGTGGCTTGATCTCTTGAACTCTGTTATCGAAGGTTGAACAAATGTCACGTGTTTCCAGAATGTTAAATGAGGATAATTCGAAGAATGTTTCACACGATACTTAACGAATCATGGATTCAAAAAGGGATAAAGGGATTGTATTTTAAGTTGAGACAAATTGCATATAAATACTTCAATTAACTTTATGACGATTTACATAAGAAATGTTAATAATACCATATGAATTTCACCATTGGATACAAATAAGAAAGAAAGGCATAGTATGAAAATTTGGTTTCGTTAATAGTGTAAGGATTGAGCGGTTGGGCATACAAGCTTGCATTCCACACAGGATTAGAAGATTGCTTTTATTTATAATTTTCAACTGAAAAATCCAACTGTAAAAAAACAGCTCGCATCATAATTAGAATACATGCATGGAAAAATGAATTAGAAGCCTTTTATTAATATGGTGTTGTGTCTTCTTTAATCCAAATTACGGCATTATGCGATTGGACATGGATTCCACAAGTGGAACTATATCTAGAGAATACCAAGCTTTCAAGAGACTTTCCTTCATATCGCTCATTTTCGCACAATGTATAGCGCAGTTGTTGTCTCCAATTCATATATTTCTTGCTGGATAGAAATTTTATATTTCAGGATACATTTATTCACAGGTAAACGTTGGTTTCTCACGACCTCCCAGCAATCCCATTGGACCTGTTCCATTCCGGCGAAACATACCCCGGATCAAGATGTCCCCTTCAGAATCTTAAACTGCATGCATGCAGATTGGATTCATTGCCCCTATGAAGCAGTTGTAGACGAATTTTCTTGTTATTCTCCGAGATCGCTTATATGCTCCGTTGCTCTTCACAAATATTTTTAGACGACATCGGCCTCTTCCATCACATATCGTGTTTGGACTGCAATTATCCTCTCTTTGACTAACGGTGGCAATTGTTTTTCCATGCATTAAACACTTTTGAGATTTCGTCTCTTAAAATTCTAGTCAGCTTAGCAGTTTTTGAAGTCGTAACTCCAGCAAGACGGGTACTCAAAGTGGGTCCCTTTTCAAGCTCCTAAAAATTCTTATGTTTTTCATATTGTCTCGATTATCCGCACATTTTAAATAGTTGCATAGTCCGCAGTAAGTGATCGTTGTTTTAATTTGCATCGAGGTTTCTAATTGAATAGCCGGTAAGCTTATGCGTATTTGATTTTTCTTATATTTAAAGAAACACGATGTAAATATTAGAGTTTGATTCTATAAAAACGGATGTTCTCTGTATTATTTTCGTAAATCTTATATCTTCTTTTCGAAGCAGCAATACACATTTGCTCACGGGGGTGGGGTTTATATCTTTGGCCGTACGAATATATACGGTGGTAAAGTGAATCAGTACTTCAGAAACCGAGTAAAAGCTCTTTGTTGAATAGAAAACCTATTTTGAAAGTCGTAGGTCGTAACTTCTTAGAAGATCGTAGGGGTTTTTAGGAGAAACTCCGAATTAAAAATACGAAGAATATATTATGCGTCGCAGGTTCCGTGCGTTTGACATTTAAGTGCTGGAAGGGTCTCGAGGTCATAAAGGTTGGGCAGTTCTGACACCAAACATTAGACACATTAGTGTCATTTAAAGTAGCATTTTAATGTTGATGTTCTTAACGATTCACCTATCTTTACAAATTCCTCATTGAGAGCAGACAGGAAAAAATTAGAAGAAAATTGATGGGACGCTGCCGGGGACATATAATTTTATAAGTTTTCGAATCTTTAAAAAAAAAAGCAACAACAAGTCTTTTTACTTATTAAGTAGCGGAAGAATGCTACTTATTGGTTTTAGAATGTCTGTCTGTCCGTCTGTTTTCCACATTTTTTGACGTAGAAGGTTGAAATTCGGAATGAAACTCACCATAGGCATGTCCTTCTTTTCAGTATTTAGTTTCTTTTTGATTGGCCCACTGGGATCGGAGTTACGGGGGTGGGAGTTAGAGGGATAAAAGGGCTTCCGCTACTTTCCTATAAACTCCTCAGGGGGATTAAATTCGTGTTAATCTTAAGTTCCTTTTTGTTTTATCTCCTTCTCAGCATGAATAGACAAAATCGCAAATGCTTTTTGTGAATGATTTTATTTGTGTTTTTAACTTTTTTTTAAATTAAGAAAAAAGCCAACACTTACAGAGAAGGCCTCAGCGTTTGGCTTTTGACTTTACTGCTAGTAGGGATAGTACTCAATAGTAGTGATCATTCAGTGATTTATGGCCGTCTTTTATTAATTTACAGTTCACGAAATACGAAGTGGTATCAAAAAGCTCACGGACTTGCTCTGTTTAAATAAAGTACTTTAAAGAGTTAGAAGACCGTGTATTAAGTTAGAACCCATCTCTTTTGAAATAGTCACCTTGCACAGCAATGTATCAGGCCCAGATTTCCTACCATTTCTTGAATGCGGCCTGGAAATCGTCTTCTGTAAGCGAGTCGAGAATCTTCTGCCATTCGCACTAGATCATGTTAAAACGGCAACCTTTGAGCTGGATCTTCATCTTCTGGAAAAGGAAAGTCCGTAGAAGCTAACTCTAGCAAGTAGGCGGGTGCAGAAGCGATAACATGTTGTGGCGAAAAACTCACGAACGAGGAGTGTTCGTTGACAGGCTGCATAGTCGTTGTGGAGAATTCGATTCTTCGAACGCCACAAAACGGGCCGCTTTCTTCCGTTTTCGGCTTTTACCTCAAACGCCTCAGAACGTTGCAGTAAAATTCTTTCTTGATGGTCTGATCCTGGGGGAGGAACTCCCGATGAAATATGTCACGGATGTCGAAAAAGTCGAAGAGATTGAGCTGCGGTTTGTCTTGCCTTCTTCATGCATACTACCCCATTGCCTCATCTCCATAAGCTTGCCGAAACATTTTCAATGTCCGATTTCCCAAGTTTAACGCAAAATTTCACGCTAGCTTTCAATTTTAACTTGAGATCCATCACGTAACCGCAGGCTAGTACATGCACGTGATCACATAAACACCAATTTAACAATTACCGATGTAAATACAGCGATGTCACTTGCCAGACGGCTTTATCAAATCTGCAGTTCACTACTGCGCAAAACCCTGCATGGTCATCTTATTAGCAAGCTACGTGGCTACTCCAGGAACTTTTTGATATCACCTCGTATCTGGTGTTCTTCACCTTACTAATTGGGCTTGCAATTAGGCTACTTTGTTCCTTTCCCTAACTCGATCCCTATTATGTATAACATCCGAGCAAAGTTGTGACGTAGCGCTCAGGCCTTCTCTATTTGGTGTTGGATAAACTCAGTTATTACATTTGCAACTTCGAATCATTTTAAGCTCTCTGGGATCACAGGTACATCGGAAATATTAATTGCACTTCGTTATCCTTTCTCCTGAACGCACTTAAAAGTTCAGTTGACATTCAGCCGGAAATATTATTTAATCGGTTAGTGGAAATCAATATTCTTTTGAGAGGCAGTTTACATTAGAATGTTATTTGTAGTTTCATTATATGTAAAAGGTATAATCTAATCTTCTTCCTGGTTTATTACATTATTAGAAGCTACATTGATAAATATTTTGAAAATAAAAATCGATATTCGCTCTTTTCGATCCATTTCAAGACTCTATTAGGTTTCTATCGAGAGTAAGTAAATACAGTTCCGAATTTTATATCCTCTTCGAGTTGTAACCGGATATACGAGAGATTTATCCTGAGCGGAAAATGTGGCACTATCGATTTCTGTCATTGAAATACATCCCCGTTGAAAATCATTTCCAGTGAAATTAGATGTTGAACGTTTTAAAGACGATACCCCGGCAAAGGAATCCGGAATCTCGTCTTCAGCGGTCAAGAAAGGTCACGGTCGTTCGTAGCCCCATCCACCGGGAGTTCCTTTGGGGAAAGATGCAACGAGAGTGCGGCCGGTAACGCGATCCCCTTGTCGAGACTGTCATCGTTAATTCTTTTGCATTACGCGTACGGGAATGTAGGTAAAAGCAAAAAGAGGGAAAAAGGGGAACGAAATCCACAGACGATTTCACGATTCATTACATCAACGAGTAATAACAATAAAGAACTGTAAGCCACCAAAGTTTACTTTTACTCTATGCACTTAAGTCGCATTTAACTTTGCGCTAATCAACACATCTTTAATGCTGCTATAAATTTTCTTTAAAAAAAGCACTGCGAACATATCGGCTACAGTTAATTATTAAATAAAGCGTGAAAGAACGGAATTTGCTTGTCAGTAAATAAATATACACTTAAAGATCATTAAAGATCATAACTATTAATTTCATTAGAGAAATGCAGTAAAACATTGTTATCTCTGTCCTCTCGTATTAAAATCATCTTTCCACTTTTTTGGACCCTAAATCATCAAGAAAAGTTTGAAAGAGCCATAGGTGTATGTATACTTCAGTACAGGTTGTAAATGAATTCTTGTCTATGTAAAGCCTAGGCAACCTAATCAGTAAAGATTTATGCAAAAATTATAGAATTGAAAAGCAGATAACTTTACAAAGAAAATGGAATAGGGCAATCAGACGTCCTTGTAAAAGGAATGCTTTTTTCAGTAGAAAGCCGTTTGCAGAGAACTAACTATATTTCTCACATCCAAGAAAATACTGTATTTGTGGACCATTCACTCCGAATACGACTCGATAGGATGATAGATGCTGGACAATTAGCTCAGTTCTTACTATTCCGTGATGGTGTTTGATAGGAGTGGCCCTGAGTCCGTATGTCAGAGACATTTGAATGAGGGTATGCTAGAACAAATGTCTGAGTTCGTCTACTTGAGGTGCCTGTTTGAGAGCAATGGTCGCGTGGATGGAGAAGTTGGGAGAAGAGTATTGCAGGAAAAGAGTATTATTGAGTGCCTATACAGGATGGGTGTTCTGATGAAAGAAGCGTGTATGGCGGTACATCAGAATGTTTTTGTTCCTTGTGTCCTTTCTAGGTCTGAGACTTCGGTTATGCAAGTAAGATATAAGAGTCATATCTGTCCGTTGAAATGGATTATCCGAGTCGTTTGTGCGGGAAGAAATGATTCTCTACGTGCGCAGTTTGACACGATTGTGAAAATCAAACAGAACTGAGAAATGGGATGGTTCCGGCATGTGGTGAGATTGCCAGAGGAACATGTAAGCAAAGTGTACAATGATGCTATGATGGGCAGGCCTAGGAAAACACGGACGGAGCAAGTAATTGAGTACTTGAAAGACAAGCAGATTGTTAGTTTGCGTGTTCGAAGGAAGTGTGCAAAGCATGTTGAGGAAGTAAGTGAGGTATGAAATGATCGTGTGTTGTGGAGTAAGTTTGTGAAGAGTGTTTAGTGACTAAGATATGCGGTACCGAATTTGTTGTCCACCCCATCTGGGAAAGGCCTGATTAAAATGATTGATTGATTGATTTGTCATCATAGACCAAATTGAAATTTTTGTTGAATAATTCTAAAATAAGAATTCACCTATATTCTATGCTTTCTTGTCCAACAAGAGAAATTTCGAGATGCTAAAGGAAATCTTATTCTATTCAGCTGTTATTTTGAACAAGTCGCGCAAGATAAACAATTCCCGCTGTTCAAATAAAATGTTCTTTTCATGTAGCCCACTGCATATGAAAACATCTAGCTGGATTGGATTTTTACTTATGTGCTCATCCAGCTAAAAAGCTATTGTAATCATATTAAAAGCTAAGATTATTGCCTTAGCCTTTGAATAAGATTGACGAATATCTGGATATTCTAGCAACTGAGTTGCCACAAGAACTTCAACGTTTACTCAGCTTATTTGAAGATAAGTATGTTGGTCGTGAAAACAGATCAGGAAATTGAAGACAAGCTCCCTTATTCTCTTCCGAGATTTGTAATCTTTTTCTCTGAATATTAAACGGGGAAAGACAACAAAGAATCATGCGGAGGCTGTCCAACATAGATTAAAATATGAATTTGGCATGCAATATTCCACCATAAGTAAATTTATATATGTGTTGCGTAAAATGCATAAAGCCAGAGATCCTTTTTAAGAAATATTACTAGCTGGCCAAGATATCTAGATTAAAAAAAATCTAGATATACATAAAGAAAACTTTTTTTCAGTATATGAAACTTATGAAACTTGCCTCAGAGTGGACAGATGGACTCACCTTCAGAAAATACGAACTCCTAAAAGTTTATATAAATGTATTCCGAGCTAAAATATTATGGTTTCACGTTTCATAGCCTATTAAAAATGTTTGATATTACTTATAGAATCATTGGGAATGTTTTACTATCTGAGAAGCATTTCTCATAATTACAAAGTAAATAAATTTTTAATTTTGATTTAATTTTAATTTTCTTTTAAAAATCAAATAAGAGCTGATTTATATTTTATTTTCTTTTTCACTTAAAGCAAGTTTTATGAAAACAATTAAAGCACATTTTGGAGTCAAAATGGCTGCTACGAATCGTTCCATTCCGTGTTTGGCAAAACTTTCAAAAATTATTCCGGACATTTCTAAAATTACAATCTTTGCAGACGACCGTTACATAGCGATAATAGTAGAACGCCTTTTGCACCTTACTGTAATCATTAGTAGATGGGCGCCGAAGATTGCTTAAATGTGTATTCATTTTCAACAGAAGTGCCAAAAGCCTTGGGACACCTATTCTATATCGTGTAGGACACCTTATACGGCGAAGTTCAGTAACTCGACTTCATACGGATTCTACAAGTCAGCGGAAGTCCTCTGAAAAAGATGTTTAGCCATGCAGTCTCGACAGCCGTGAGTGTTGCATCTGTGCACGAATGGATCGTTCGATATATCTCAAATATTTTCGATGAGTTTCATGTGTGGCGATCTAGGTGGCCAATTCATTCATTCCAATTGTTCAGAATGCTCTTCAAACCAATTGCGAATACTGTTGGCCGGATGACATGGCGCATTGTCTTCCAGGAACATCCCATCGTTATTAGGGTACATGAAGGGCTGCATATGGTCACCAAGCAGCTAAATATAACGATTCCCAGTCAATGGCAGGTCCAATTTGATCAGAGAACATGTAAACACTCCCCACACAGTGATGTAGCTGCCATCACCTTGCACAATGCCTTCCTGACAACATTCGAACCTACCATCAGCTTCAACTAAATTTAATCTTGACCCATGGGATCAAGCTGTGTTTCCAGTCATCTAAGGTCCAATGAATATGTTCACGAGCCAGGCGAGGCACAACCTCTGATAAGCTTAGCGTGCTGTCAGGAAAGGCACTCTTGTTGGTCTTCTGCTGTCATATCCCATCAGTGCCAAATTTCTCTGCACTGACCTTATAGACACGTTTCTAGTACGCCCTTCATTGAATGCGGATGTTAATTGACTAGTAACGCGTGTCTATTACGAAAGACCATTCTGTTCGGATGCCGCTGGTCACGAGCATTTAGCAGCTGTGATCGGCCACTACGCTGTCCATGGTGAGAAATTAATACTTGAAATACTCTCTGTACACCCTTGACACTGCGGTTCGAGGAATGTTGAATGCCCGCACCACTTCAGAAAGGGAATGTACCATGCGTCTAGCTCCAACTATCAATCCGCGTTCAAACTCCTCGTGTAACCATAACCACGTTACAAGATATTTCAGACGACTGCTAATAGGCGAATTGACAACACTGATAACCGCTCTGCCTATTTAGTTTTTTTACGCGACATCTGGAAATTTGCATACGACGCTTCTCTGAGTTTTGGCACTTTAATGTGGAACCCCATGCAAGGCATGGATCGTACAATTTTATAGAGAGGCGATCCGACTGAAATGTATGCAGCAAGATTTCCAAAAAGAGTATCAAATTAGTATACTCGCTTCTGATTCAACTTAATGATATCTGTATTATACTTCGCCGTCATAAGGGACAACGAAATTGAAAACCTTTCTTGATTATATCAATGCTGTCTAGTATCGTTGTATAGGTTGATATAAGGAAAATTAATACAGACTTCAGAATAATGCCCTGAATAATAATAATGAATCTCTGGAGAATTGTCGTTGTAAAGCAGCCCTTTCTGTAAATCCTCAGCAAACTCTAATCACCTTTCACGTTCCTTGGAGTATATATCGGTTAATAGCTTTTTGAGAGATCTCCATTACTGAAAAAAAAATATTGACATTTACGATATTAAAAACCGATTTTATAAAGTACAAATCGAATTTATAAAATTAATTTGACGTGTGGCTTAAGATTTTGATATTTAATTGACTGTAGATGTAATGTACTATTGCGTTCTCTTGTGGACAGACACTTCGGAAATTACCATAATTCTACTCAAATTTACATGATATCATTTTTACCATACAATCTAAACAAAAACACGATAACACATTGTAAAAATACATATATGACATTTTCTTTAAAAAATAAGCAATATAAATAACATTTAAAGCTTAAGCAGCTCAACGTTTAATGCTCGAAATTGCTAATTAAAATAAAGAATTTCACTGCTCAATGAATGTTGCATAGTTCACTTTTGGCATAAAAGAAGTGCCGCAGCATTTTAATTTTCATAGTGTAACGAAATCGTTTCTGATAAGCATATGTAACGTTATATCCTAAATATACAAAAAAAAATTTTTTCCATTGTGTGTATGTTTTCTGCGTGATTTTTTATTTTTAACAATTCATTTGAAATTAAAAATTCATGTTTTTACGTTGCGCAAGTTTTATCATCTGACTGAAATCTGGTCAAATCATTTTTTCTTCCTTTTAGACGTTTATTTTATTGTTATTACTATTATTGTTCTTAATACATTTTTTTGCAAATGAGGTCGTAAAAATTTGCCGCATAACACCAGTCACAGTCGTAAACCCGAGCGCAGAGACGTTTAATAGCTCACCCTTTCGTTCTAATTAGAGAATTTTATTGCTACGTACTCGCGTGACAGAATTCGAAAACATGAAGAGAACAAAAAAATAAGATATATATATAAAAAGAAAGAAACAGCAAAAAAAAGATTTGCACACCCAAAAAAAACTTCAGTTAAGAACCACTGGTCGTAAACTCTTTAAAAAAATCACGGGTTACAATTGAAAGGGTAACTGGTTACACAGGTTACAATTAATAGTCTTTTTTACTCCCTAAAATGGCTTCGTGATTAACGTTTTGGAAAGACTGGAGGCTATTGACTGACTACGCCTAAACCTTATATTGGCCTAAAAGAAGTAATCAACCGCGTCTTGCTCGAGGTTTAAGGTGGAAATGTTTCCCTATTTAACTTTAACTTTCGTTTTAGCACATTTTCGTAGAAAAATGCTGATGTGATCGATTTGTCCAGACGTCCATCCGTAGACTCAATTCCAACAATGCATAATAAAGACGAATTGTTTTTGTTGGAAGACAAATCATCTTCGCGTTGAGGAAAACTCGCGCGTGCACTTCGTTTCAGATCTGTGCGTGCTCTATCGATTGTTGGGATATTTTCTTGCACGTTACACACGATAGACGATTATTAAAAGGGGAGATCGTTGCTGATTGCCTAAACTAAAAGAATTTCTTTATTAAGAGCTAATCATTTAGCACGATAACTTGAAAACGGATTAACTTTTTCAAATTCTGTTTTAACCAATCAGTAAATATGGAACAGAGTACGGACTCGTTCGAAGATGATAGCCGAAATTGGTACAGTAGCACGTGCTCTAATAGTACCATTATGAAACCCCCTTAGAAATTTTCGGTGCCAAGATTTAACAAATAATATATCAATCAACCCATAAGGAGAACAGTAAACGAATATAACATTAGTAACTACTGCTTTCGCCAATCGATAATTATAGTTCGAAGATAGTCTAAGTTGACTATGTGTTTTAATGGAACAGTTTCGGTACCATTGGAAACTTTCAGTGCTAAGATATGGCATGTGATACTTCAAGCAAAGTGCATATCGTGTTGGTAAAATGTCTTTAGTGGGAAAATAACCGAACCAGTTCAGATTTAATCTCATCATCATAACGGAACTGTCTCGTTCGCATGTGGATGTCCAGAGCACGGAACAAGTGACAATCGCTTGGTGTATTATCTGGGGAATAAGACGTATGCAGCAGAAGTTCCCATTCCAAAGTGGTAATCATTCTCGCATTGTGTGGCCTGGCATTGCCCAGCAAGAATTACACCTGTTTCCTGTTCACTAGGCTGGCTGTCTGCAACGCAAAGAAACCTGCATACATTCAAGTTACCGAGTGCAGACCGTGACCGTAATGGTTTGGTCTAGTAAAAGGAACTCATGGTGCACAATACCAACTGATGTCCACCAAATCGTGGCAGGTCGTCCAGCAATTCGTCGTCGAAATGAATTCAACTACGTTCGGTGCATTTTGTTACTGCATCATGTCCAAATATAGTGCATAATTTACGGAATGACTCAAAACCATTTGTGTCGAATTTGAATTTGTATAACAAACGCGTTCGAATGACAATACTTTTCAAAGACATTTCGAAGGTACTATTCTAAACCAAACCGAACACTGAGAAACTTCTCGGGGAAAATGCATTATACACCAATCCAATTGATTGCAAATATGCAAATGCATGCGCAATCATCTCGATTCGTGCAGCGAACACCATCGGAATGCGACAAAACTTTGTTGATTTCCTAATACTTTCCTGCCTCAACGGATCGTGCTTCGCTACGACGCCACTAACTGTAAGTTACTGTTGCCGCGGACAGTCGTATTCGTTTACATTGTGGGTTCTTGTGAAGTTGTGTTCAAGCTGTTTCGCAATAGGCATCGTCCTCAAGGAATTCGTGCCATAATTGAATATTCTTTTGCGATGTTCTGGGATGTCTTAGAGAACAGGTTTGACGGCAAACATCCTGAGATGTGGAACAACAAATCTTGGAAGTTGCATCATGACTCCATTTCTCTCTTCTTGTCCATCAGTTACTCGCCTCACTTAATGCACTCCGGTTTGTTGCTCCCGAAAATGAAAGTGAAGCTCACGGGAAAAGATTTGAGACGGTAGAATGGACCGTGACATTAAATTTTGAATTAAGAAGCAAAAAAGTAAAGAAAAGTCATTTCTCTCTCTCGGACCGAAACCCACGAGCACAGGCATATGTATAACAGTCACGTCAGTGATTAGGAAATTTATGAATTTAACGTGATTCAATATTGCATATACAAGGTGTTCAATTTATCTGAAGACATTGAAATATCTCGAGAACACACATCGGATCAAAAAAAGTGTGGAATGAAAAATGTTCGTCTCGAAGGGGGACATCTAATGATACCAAACTCGACCCTCCATCCCCACCACCTGGAGGTGGGGGAGGGAGGAGTTAAAAAATTTAAATGGGAAATTAAAATTTTTTTATTGCAGATTCGGATTCTCCAGAAAAAATTACCCCAATTTGACCTACGATTCGAGTCATTTAGGTCACAGATGGCGCTGTAATCGACAAAAATCAAAATGGGTAAAAAAAATCGTTGAAAAATGGCGATATCTCAAGAAATAGGTATCAGATCAGCAAAATAAAATTAAATGTTTTTGATATTCTTACAAATGCTACTTAATGACACCATAATTGTCCACCCATCCCCACTCCCCACACCATAATTGTCCACCCATCCCCACTCCCCACACCATAATTGTCCACGAAAAACGTGGGGCACATGAAAACACACACACACTCACACATGCACACGCGCGCGCACACACACATACGCATATGCACAGTCACACACACGCACGAATCCATGGTCGCATGCACACACCCGTACACACACGTACGTATTTCATGCGCCCCTCGTTTTTCATAGCTAAAATTCTTCAGGACAAAGCTAATTATTCTCTACTTTAAAACGTGTTTTTTTTAAATTTTTTATTTTTTTTTCAAAATTATTTTGCTGATCTGATGCCGATTTCTTGAGATATCGCCATTTTTCAACGATTTTTTACCCATTTTGATTTTTGTCGATTACAGCGCCATCTGTGGCCGAAATGACTCGAATCGTAGGTCAGATTGGGGTAATTTTTTCTGGAGAATCCGAATCTGCAATAAAAAATGGGGGTTCCCATTTAAGTTTTTTTACTCCACCCTCCCCCACCTCCAGGGGGTGGGGGTGGGGGGTCGCGTTTGGTATCATTAGATGTCCCCCTTCGAGACGAACATTTTTCATTCCACACTTTTTTGATCCGATGTGTGGTTCTCGAGATATTTCAATGTCTTCAGATAAATTGAACACCTTGTATGTAGAGAATGCAAAAAAAAACTATTTTTAGAGAAATTTCTATGGTTACTATTTATTTTTTAAAATAATTGTATCGATATCGCATCAAATTATCCGCTCAAATTGTTCTCAGTGTAATTGCTTATCCGGCTAATTCTCCTATGAGGCTTGTCTCCTACAATTTCTCTTCCTGAAAATTGTCCCCTTATAACTGTAACAGATTCAATTAAGCGTCTTGAAGTTTTTATCACTGGATTTAAATTGCAAATTTGAAGAGGATTCAGTTGACGTTTGAGCGAGATTTTTTGCAGGAGCGGATTTGGTGGGGCGAGACGAATTGTTGACGAACATCCTGAAGGGGAAACCTTCTCTCCTTTAAACGGTACTGCTGCTGCACATATACGCCTTTTATAGTTGCTGATAAATTTATTTCTTTGAAGAATATATTCCATGAGGCTTACACGGGAGAAGTTCTTTCCTTCCGACTGTTGTTTTCTTCCCTCCCTACCCCTCTTGTCAAGTCTATACCCCACTCCTTCACTTTTACGGTAGGCGGAAAGAGCCAATCATTTAGCAATAACTATCTTGTGCGTTGGAGGCTTGGGGTGGGTTGAACGGAGGTCTCGACCTTGGTGACAACGGGAAGTCATTGCAGTTGGTCCATTGGTCTCATTTCGAAGGAGACGCCAAACAAGTTGCTTTGGAAGAGGGCGAGGAGGGGGTGGGGAAAAGGACAGGAAATAAGATATGAGATTCCGCTGTGAGTCAGCCTTATGTCGCTGGGGGGGGGGGGGGTCGAGAAGGAGATTGGCTCGTGATCGCTCTCTCTCACCCACATCATCATCGTGGGAATGCAATCACCGGAACCGTTATACGATGGGAAAACGTTCCCATCATGCCATTCTGCTTCCGTCTTCAATTTCAATCTTTCAATGCTCAGGATTTTTGGGGGCATTTCCATCCCTCCCTCCCGTTACCTTTTCTCTGCGTTGATTCTTTTTTGTTTTTAAAAGTGTTCGTCGTAAAAATGAGATGGAAACTTTATGAAAAAGAAAGATCTAAAGTTAAAGACCATTCCAAGAGAATCGATGATGAAAGTAAATAGAGGAGAATATGGTGATAAAAATCTCACAGGGCGCTGTAGAAAATCGTCAAAAGAAAAATGGTCGTACGAGTTTAGTTGCAGGAGCGCAATTAACGGAAAGGGCAAAGAGCATTTACTAGAATGGGACAACTGCTTTATTACGTTGTTCGCCGGAAAAAAATGAACACTGGCATTAATTTGTGAAAGATGCTTACAAATTTATGTTATAGTGGAATAACCTTAGTTCAAGAAAGAAAGAATGTATTCGCAACCAACTTATATTAAAAACGACATCCATGTAATGTGCGTATAGGCTTTCTTGCAACGACGGGCAGGGCCGGTGGTACTAAAATAGGGCAACAAGGCAGTCGCCTTGTCTGTAGACCTCTGAGGGTGAATATTGAACCTTTAAAAGTAGACTCAACACCTGTTTGTGTTTTGAATGTGAACCATTCGACTTCTGATAGTGAAAGGTTCCAGCTAGGTTCATTGAAACCTCTTGTTTGGGCTTCAATCTTCATTCCACACAGACTCATCGCCATGAGCAAATAGGTCTTCTTAGTTGAAGCCTGCTTTTTGAAAGCAGTTAATAATTGTTGCTCGCTTTACATCATCCCATACTGCACGCAGATCTCTAACACAGTTTAAGAGGTTGATGTCCTGAGGAGAGCCGTTCTCTTCGAGTCCACGAAGAACATGACGAAGAATTCGCTTTCTGTAAAAATGCTTTGTTTTTAATTATGCCTTGATGCATTGGTTGAAACTTTGAAGTGACATTCGGTGGCAAGAATACAATTGTTATTGCTTTTAGTTTATTCGTGATTATTTTTGGATGTGGAGGACAGTTATCACCAAACAAGAGGACATTCCGCTTCCGAGTTTCAGATTTCTTGTCCAATTTTACAATTCACCACTCGTAAATTCCACTGCATTTTTGTTGTTCTTATATGTGACTGGCAGCGATTTGACACCAGCAAAGCAACGTGGTTTCTTCGACTTCCCAATAGCTAGCAATTTAAGTTTTTCAGTACCTGACATGTTCGCTGCTATCATTGCATTTACCCGTTCTTTGCTCCTCTTTCCTCCATGGCAAATATGATTGCGGAAATCCAAAATCTTGTCAGTTAAACATTTTGAAGAATATGCCAGTTTTGCCAACATTGACGATTTCAGTGGGTGCATAATTTTCCAGTAGTGATAGATGAATCTCATTTATGTTTTTGACAGTCAATTTCAGAAACAGAAGAACTTTCACGATAAATTGTCTTGTGGAAGGTACTGTGACCTAGCCGTCCTGGACTTGCTTTGAAGGTACTGTGACCTGGCTACATTACAAATTCTTCAGCTTTATGTCGGATCAGACTTCCACATACGGGACCTTTTTCGCACCAACACCTTCTATCTATTTCACCATTCCTTGTTTAACATTAGACAAAGACGATGATTTCGATTGTTTGAGATCTCATCCTAAACACCCTTCCTCAGCAGCACGCAAAATATTTTGTTTGTTAAAGAGCGTCAGCTAACTTGTTTCAACGGTTTAATCTGATTGACTCACAGTATTAGCAGCATTCAAGTTAATTACACAGGGCATCAAAAGTTCATGCTTCCAAGATGAAAATAGTCATTTCTTAATGAATTCATCTCGTGGATGAACACGAATATGACTAAGAAGAAGCTGAATTAGCTACGGCTTCTTATACTCTGTCCAGGGAGAGTTTGCTACTGATGTAAATAAACCAACGTTGCATATCACTCCGCAATCTCCTGTGATTGGAGGAATCGAATCACCCTGACCCGCATGCCAATCCCTATTTTTCTATCTGTTAATCCAATAATGCCTTATCTCTCAAGACAGTGGGGTTGATTACTATTTCATTTTTTTTTTTAATTCATTGTAATCCAATACGTCCATCCAGAGCCTGTATGGCCTAAGGCCGACGAGTTGGGTCTCTGGATGGACCTGGATTAACGACTGCTGTATGATGGTCACAGCAGTCAGGGGGGTGGGAGATCCTGAGTCACTGATGAGCCGCTCATCCAGTGACTAGCCGTGCCTGATGTAGCTGAACTTCACTGGAGTTGCGTTTCAGTGAGAGCCCACCAGGCCACGGCCTCCCCCGCCATAATCAAATTCTATAAAATGTGAAATGCCAACAATAATAATTAAAAATAAAAAATAATAAATAATAAAAATTGAAAAAACTTCCTAGCCCATTCCCGTAATGCAACTAACCCACCAGGAAAATGTTCTTATTTACATTATTTTGATTTAAAAAGCAACAAGTACTTATTTTAAGGAAAAGCGATTTCTATTCTCTCGTTTGTCACGAGAGTTCTCCGTGTTCTCCGTTTTCATGTCTATTTTTTCTTTATTTCTTAAAAATTGAACAAATTATATATAATTTATTCAGTTTTTGTTGTTATAATCATAAAATGTTTTAAGTTTAATTTAGAAACTGATTATTAAGTTTTAAGTCAGTTTTCTAATTTTGTTTTGCGAATTACATTTTCATGTTCGCTCTGGAACACGGAAGTTGCAAGGCTCAGTCAGCCAATGAAATCTAATATCACCACGTAGTTAATCCTCTCCAATAGCACCTATACAACGGAAAATACGTCAATATCTCTGCAAAGAGACTCAATCAACTTTTTTTCAATGTGATATTCGTGTTCAGCATTTGAAATTCATTCAGATTGGTACTCTCACCTAAGAAGCAATTTCATTGATGCTCAGTGTTACCATTCTTACGACACAAAAATGGACTTTACACTTCGACTCATGGCAATTATTTACACATGCTAATTTCCCTTATGCAGACAGGTCTGTAATGATTTTAAAAGAAAAAGAAAATTAAGAAACAAATTGAGATGGCTATTTTAGGTTTCGTTTAATTCTGCACAACATTTTAATTTAACCCTATTAGATTTTTTTTTCGCCTTTCTTTTGCCTGGTAGTGAATTTCCTTCGATCGGGTCGCTCCCTCCGTGGGTCTGTTGGTCATTAGCTGAGTCGGTGCTCCCATCGGCGGGTGGTCGGTCGTCCGTGAGATCTTCACTTCCGGTCATTTCCGGTTACGCACAAAGCGTGAACGACAGAGGAAAGAATGATTGCCAGGGGTCGTTGGATCATTAACATTGTAATTGTTGGAAGGGGGACCTGAGTAAAACTTCCAAGTTTATCAGTTGGAAAGAATTCAAAAAAGGAATAAAAGCGAGCGATGATGGAAAAAAATGACTTTTGAAAGTTTATTGTAAACTTTATGAAAAATGTTCTGCTGACCCTCCCCCTTATACTGTTTTTGTTCCAGAAGCCCATAGAGTTTAAATTCTATCTATAGTAACAACATCTGAACTTGTTATAGCATTTACTGAGAAAGGCTCTTCTCTTTCTTTCCATTTCCCTAGCTTTTTCAGACCATTACTTTAAAGAACAGCACGCACACTTATGCACTATGTGATTGATGAAATAAATAATTCAATTTATCTTAGAACAATTTGCTTTATACGCCATTTACTTACAGTTATGAAATTGGCGACGTGGTTCTTGTGAATTGCTAATCTGAAGTTTTACATCAATGAAGATGAAGATCATTAAGTTATTTTCTCGCACAATCATGAGAGACAATAATGCATAATTAAAAAAAAATAACAACCACACTTCGGTTAAGGATCGTAATGAATAAACTCCAGTAGTTTTATCTACATATCGATTTGTGCTGCCATTCAAATTTTTCTTCCAAGTTCGTAAAATATTGGGTTGTTTCATAAGTATTGGCCGATTTCGCTTAGGCTACTTTTGTATGAGACTTACTATGCATAGCAGAGACTACGACAACCCTCTACAAAATAGGTAGGACTGATGCAGAAGTTTCTCTAGTACTTGCATGTTTAGCAGTGCAGACATTAACGTTTTGGAGCAGCGTGAAGTCAGACTACTGATTTTGCATGAATACAAACTCGGACGGAATGTGCGGGAAACTATTGCTAATGTTAATGAAGCGTGCACGACGAGTGATTATTTGCGAAGTCTGGTGCTGGTGATATGGACTTTAATCGTAATCAAGTAGAACGGCGTCCGGTAAAGTGCGATACCGAACTGTTACGGCAGAAAGTGGAACAAACCGACTTACACTGTACGTGAACTGTCCAACGAGCTTACTTTATTTAAATTTTAAGAAGCAATGTTGGGAATGAACATACCGTTAATCAGGGTGAGACAACCATTTATCTTGAGACAACTGAATATCTCAGAAATTAAGCATTGTACGAAAAAATTAAGATTTTTTCTTATGCCTCACCCTGTATAATACGACAATTTCAAATAAAATATTTTAAACCCAATACAAAAAACATTAAAAAAACTGAGGTTTTAATTACAAGTGAGTTTTACAAAAATCAATGATATCTCTCCCCCCATAGCTAAAATAAGCTTAACTGAAAACTCTACTTTGACGAAAAAGACAAAAGTACGATAACTGTGTCGTTTGATGACTTGAAATATCGTTTCCAGTTCCAGTTCATGGCACAGGTGTTAAACAGCGGGTTAAACTTATATGAAGATCTTCACTCCTAAAAGATGACACCTCGGAGTAGAATATCAATATACAGGGTGAGTCTGAAACCCTGTCACAAACTTCGCATGCGTATTCTCTATGGCCAAATAAGAAACAAATGTACTTATCAACATGGGTCTGAAACTTAACCGTTAACGAGAAAAATGGCATCCAAATGTGGGCTCCCCTGTGAGGTTGGTGTCTTTTTCTTTCCATCAAATTCGGCCAATTCTTATAAAACAACCCAATATTTATCGCCACGTCTAAAATTTTGTGATTACCGGTATATTAAATTACTCTCTTTTCTGTTCCTCTTTACATTCAATTATCGATCATTGTTGTTAATATTATTTGAATTTGTTTGTAGTTCAGCCGAGTAGGGGATTGGCCTGCTGTGGCCTACCTTGGTCTCCGAGCTGTAATAAAGGGAGAAACACAAACATCCATGCTCTTAGCGGAGGCGGGTTCTTTATCTCAGCCGGATTTGCCAGCCGGCTGGTAGAGACACCCAATGATGACGTCATCTGATGGACATTCAAGAAGAACGCTAGGCTGAAACGATGATATGACGTCATCACCTGGTGTCAATGTCAGCTGGCTGACGAAGCCGCTAAGATAAAAAACCCGCCTCTGGATTCGAACTTGTGACTCGCTGGTCTCGAAAGCGACAAGACCTGTGCCTTAGCGCTCTCAGCCACCAGCTAAGGAATCGCGTAATTTTACCCTGAAATCTCATTTTGCAGGAACAAAAGACTCATCAATTTTTTTCCTTGTCCTCTTCTTAATATAATTTTATCTCAGTATTGTGGGATTTGAGGAAAAACACTAGCCTACAGATTAAATAAGATAATAAATTATATAGTTATAAATCTGTACCTATAATTTCCGTTATAAAATCAATAATGCTATTTCATTCACTTGCTTCCTGGAATCCTTTGCTTCTAAATTGAACTAAGACGTTGCTCAGAAATACTAATTTACCGACTAAGTGGCGTTCTTTGCAAAGCGTATTCCGGTCGAAGGTGAAAGGGAAGGAGAGAGTGAGGAAGAGAAGACCGATGGTTCTAAACTTGGGCGAAGGAAGCGCTTCTTTGTCTGTCCTCTTATTGGTTAGCTCCTGAATGCACAAGCTTAAAAGATAGTAACCCAAAAATAATGAGTGTCTTTTGAAATCCATTAAGGCGCCAGTAGCCGTTTCCTATGCGTTTGTAAGTAGAGATGCAAGAGGTTGTGCCTTCCCTCCCTTTTGCTCGTCTCTTTTCTAATTTGCGTAGAAAGAAAGTAATATTTGCACGAAAGTTCAAAAGCGAGCGCCATAGATTCAATTAAAAATTTGTAATGAATTTTTATACTTCAGATATATTAACGTAAAAGAGACGATAGTTGGTTCTCTAGAGAGAAATCGAAATCAGGTTTCCATTTAGGATGAGAGCGAATGCTTATCGCGGAGTTAATTCCATAAGTGTATTTACTATTTACAAGCTATTTCATTTACAAGGGAATTAGTGTAATTACAAAAGTAAGCTATTTAAGTGCATAATCATATGGGCTGATTAAATTAGGAATAAGAGAATATAAAAGCAATAACATGGTAATAATACTTAATAGCATGCTGAAATTACTGGCGATGACTTAATGGCTAATGGTTGAAATTTATTGTTGCTGACATGAATATCTATTCCAATCAAATTTTTGATCAGGGAAAAGCGGTTGTAATTAAATCTAGGGTGCAAATGAACGTAAGTTTGACAATCCAGATAGAAATGAAAACATGCATAGCTTTCAATGTTAAAATGGTTCATAGAAATTAAGTGAATAAAATCAGTTCGTGTATTCTGGTTTTATGAAGTTATGTCATAAAATCTTTGTAAAATATTTACATAAAATATGGAAAATATTCTCAACCCCCCCCCCCCCCCCTTCACCGTCCGATAAAATACACTGTACTTAAATTATGATGTGATGCTAGTAATTTATCAAGGAAATGGGTCCCATCAGATATTTGAAATTCTTATAAGTATGATTGAGAACACGACTTATGCAAAAGTTATTCATTTAATTTAATATAAATTATTTATTTATGACAGACATTTATTTCACTAAATTTAAACTATGAATAGATTCTCAAAATCTAAGCTCGCGGCAAGATAGAAGTAATTTTTCTCCCATAAGATTTACTGGATTTATCTTACCTGGCGTCAAGCCAAGAAAAACATGAACATGCCTGCAATAAAGGAATTTGTTTAAAATTCTTTCCGGAAATGTTTTACCAGATATAAATTGATATGCAATTTTTAAAAGCATGAAGTCGAAGGAATTTTCCTCTACAAAAATCCTAATTTTACGGTACCAAAGAATGATGTCTACGATCGTCCTAACTCACCACGAAATACCCGAAGCTACGAAAGCGGGCTATTTAGGTTGGCTCGAGGTGTTTGAGCGTTAAGACACCGAGAAGACTTTATTGTTCTCGACTCACGGTCTCTTAAACGAGGAATTCTACGCGAGAACGAGTGGAACTCGAAAGCGGTCTGCCTTATATACGCGGGAATAAAAGAGTCTCCTATTTGGCTGATAAATAGCTGTAGAAAATATACGTTATCGATTGCATGATTAATTATTTTTTACAAGATTGATATAAATAATTATTTCAACCTAGTGAGTTCTTTTGTCTCCAGATGCGTAATGAATTTATAGAAAATTCGTCATGTTGAATGGAAAACGAAAAGTGTGGAACTGTGTGCAATTATCGTTCTGTAAAAAAAAACAACAATAACTTTGAATTTATCATCACAATTTATTCAATTTAATAGATTTCCTTTTCCATGTATCAATTAAAAAGCATTGAAAATATAGAGGTTTGATTATGTTACAACTGAACTATTTGAATATGCAAATATTAGACGCGCGTTTTAGCGAGGTTGACTGAGATTGCAAATGTAGTTATCATGGCCAGTTGTTGGAAAACGTTTTGCATCGAGTATAACAACTCTTTATAACAGCTCTTTACGATGTCGATTATTCCTATTCAGCCATTTGCATAAAAGCAAAGTTTTAAGCATTTCGAAACGGGATTCAGCATGTATTCATTAAAAAATAGAAAGCCCTCATTACTGGTGACTTTGGACGAATCCTTTCTGCATAAACGCCTGAGGCAGTAACTATTGGAATCCGCTTTATCGCTATAACGGCAAATTGCAGATACGAAGAGTATATAAAAACATTCAAATTAATTCCCTCTACCCGCTGTATCGCGATGAAATTCCCATTTGTGTAACATGGGCGTGGGTTGATCCGTGCAAAGCTTCAAGTCACACTTCGAAATCAATGGCAGCTTACGAAAAAACACTGGCTCAGGAAAAATCCATCTACAAGCAGTTCTTTTTGAAGATATCCCTGTAAAATCACACAACAATTCCCCGATAGATAGAGTAATAGAACTTCGAACTCTTAAAACGACCTTTTGGAAATAGGCGATCAGATACGTATGATGGTCGCTCGAGAGGAGTTGGAAAAGATGGACATGAATACCTTGCGACATAGTCACCTATAATGGAAATCCCAATGCAGGCAGTTGACGAGATTGAACATGATCGTAGATTGTGCCGAGGGTTTCGTAATATTTCGACAGTTCGAAATCGTTCAGTTGTAGAGTTCTCACACTGTAAAGGTGAAATGGAAGAGTTCATTTTATCGCGCTCAATAGGTAGGGATAGGTAGGGAAAATTTTTTAAAAGGCTGTAATTTTCTTAAATCCTGGTACTTCAATAATAGGCTGCAACGAGCGGTTGCGAGCAGGCTTGAGTGAAAAAAGGAGCTCACAGATCACGCATGAGGGTATAAAGTATACTATCTCTATGACGTCCGTACCTATTGAACGCGATAAAGTAAACTCTTCCATTTCACCTAACACTGAGAACTTTAACGTGCTTAAACCTCTGTATAAGCTGTCGTACATTAAAATATAAATTTTTGAGATAATATATTGCATATAAATCTCATAGGTGACAATTGCTAGTTTTGTACAGGGTGTTGCAAATATATACAGGGTAATACTGATGGGTAGCCTATCCGCTCGGTTGCAGGGGCCCTCTCATAACGATACCACCTATAATATAGACTTGGGCATTGAAACGTCAAATATTGTTACATCACCTCAGTTGGGCATTGTTAATCCTATTTCCACCAATAACATGCCCTAAATTTGTCCTTTTTAAGCAGTATTGGTTCTTGTACACCTTGTCAACTCATTAATGATAGTTAGATTATTTGCAGAGTATTTTTGGTTATTATTTTTATTATCTATAGGTTAATTAGATCCGCCTTTTTCTTAAATAAATTTATATCTATCACAAAAACTGCAAAAGTTCAGTTTACGTGCATCGACAAAGCTAAATTAAGAGAGTATAATAGAGCACTTATGGGTGTTTATCACCCAGTTCATTTTGTTAAGAATTGGCTTGTCCCGAGGCTACATCTATGTTACAGTATAAAAACCCTATATCATTTCCCTTCAACACGGTAAAGCTCTGGAACGGTTTAATCATATGAGATTAGGAGTTCTATAATAAATAGTAACAACCCAAGATGTGCCCATCATTCATCTCACGTTAACGCAATAATATTCAAATACGTTATAAGGACTCAAGCAATAGACTAATTTAACTACGACCTTTGTGAACTTTTCACTGTGGTGGTATGCAAATATTGTCAATAATAAATAAATAACACTAATAATTTGTCTTAGGGTCAGATTGATTAATAAGGTGATGGTTTTTCAATTATTTGCAAAAGTTCTTTAGGGTTCCACATATTTTCAATAAATGCTGACATTGTTTTATATAACTCGAATGATAGAGGATTACTATTAACTTTTGTTTATATTAAATATGATACTATTATGCATTCTAGTAGTCGGGAACTGCATTAAAGACAAACAAAATTATCCATAAAACTTTAAGCAATTTGAAATTTCCTTGTTCTGACCTTATGGACAGATAAAGCGGAAATTTTATAAAAATGTAAGGTCTTTCAAAGTCCTTAACAAGAAAATCATTCATTGTAAAGAAAAGGTAAGGACCGGTAACAATAGTTTTCAAAATGACTTTTAATGTTATTTTTAATATTACTTCGTCATTTCCCAAGGACCTTGATAAACAATGACAAATTTATTAAACGCTAATGAATTCAATTTTCTCGTAAATTTTTTGAAAGGATTATTTTATTTAAAAAATAAATTTTTTTCACCATCATTTTCATTTTATTTATAAAACATCTACTCATTTTATTTGATAAAATAAATCGATCTGTACGAACAAGCAGCTCTTTAAAATGGCTTTCCTCTCGTGGACATTTATTCCACCTCCGTAGCGGCAAACGTTCAATTGAACATTCAAGAAATTCTGTGCAATGTTTACGACTCACTGAAGAAAGATTATTTGGCAAGGCCGACATTACCGTAAAGAATTTAAAAATTTGTCGAAAAGCGAATTGGGAGGGACGGGGGGGGGAAAGTCCTAGAACCTTGCCATGTTGGTCGCTTAACAGTTTGACTGACAGTCATGCGATGAAATTGTCAACATCTGCCACCAAGAGGAGGGATGCCCTTGCGTCTTGCAGCCACCAGGGCCTAGAAAAAGAGAGGAAAAAAATCGGGAGCCCCACCCCATCTTTATACTAGCAACCCCCCGAAAGAGTTGATAGGGAAAGGGAACATTAAAATTCCACGAGGCTTAAAGGGTCCGGGGGGTGCCACGTGGGACATGCTGTCCGTCTGGGCAACCGAGTGACGACGAGTGACAGCAGGGAATGAAAGAGAGTGAGAGAGAAAGGAAAAGTGTCGAGCTTCTCCTGTAACCAGCGGAGAAAGATTTGAAGCCAAGTGGAATGTTAGCGAAGATGACATTAGCTGCAACTTGGAAAACACTGAATCTTCAACTGTCCAGTGTGTTTAGAACATCTGCCAACGAAACGGGAGCGAGTTTTAATTAATTAGATAATGAAGGGAGAGAGGAGAGAAATGAGAAAAGTAAGAGGAAAGACGGGATGGAGTTTTTAGCTGCAGGATTATTATACAATCATTAATCATTTACAGTAGAAAATTAAATTTTCTATAATTTTATATGGAAAATATCCCTATATCTAAAATTTAATTTCAACTTATAGGTAATTTTTTATTTAGAATTGGAAAAAATTAGAATCTAAGTGGTTGTCATTCTCATTATACAGAATAAAAAATCGAGCAAAAAAAATAGAAATGCAGCATCATGATATCGTTCGACACTTTCTCCTCCTCTGCATACTCTTTGATAATGAAGCTGGAATGTTGTTTTTAAATTCCCCGTCCCTTGTCACTTCTTCTCCTCTCTTCATCGCTCTCCCTGTGTGTCTCCTTCACACCGGCGGCCGAGGTCAGTCAACTAGAAGAC
The DNA here is from genome assembly GCA_023313115.1 of Rhysida immarginata. Taxonomy (NCBI): domain Eukaryota; kingdom Metazoa; phylum Arthropoda; class Chilopoda; order Scolopendromorpha; family Scolopendridae; genus Rhysida; species Rhysida immarginata. The sequence goes on from JAHWFO010003124.1 coordinate 4,855,170, forward strand.
GAATGAGCCAACACATACTGCCTCACTGGGTTTATTGAATGATGTAAAGCAATTTTTAACCGCGTCTTTGGCCGTCTCCAAGTAAAGGGGGTCGTAGAAATAGGAGCAGAGAGAGAGAGAGAGAGAGAGAGAGAGAGATGGAGGCTTCACACGCTGAGCATAACGGTAGGAGGGCACGGTGCGGGGAGGTTTCTAAGAATGGGAAAATAGAGGGAAAAAGAGAGAGAGGAGTCATCGATTGCTAGCACGCACCTTATTACTCAATTGGCGGCCGCTCTCCGTCTAACGGGGGCCAATGAGCGTAGCGCACGTGCTTTAATGCCGAGTATTAAACTTTCCTCGAGATGTGAATTTAAAAGCAGGGTTCGGATCCTGATTATGCGAATCTGTCACTGCGGAGGAAGCAGACGGTGGCGAGGGAGTAATGACGCTTGCAATTTCAAGAGCCGGAGCGTATGAGAAGAGGATGAAGAAAAGGGATAGGGGATGAAGCGACACAGGCAGACAGGAAATGGAGAAGAAATCAGGAGGACAAAAAGAGAGAGTGAGAATTTACAAGGGAAAATGCAGAGGGAAAAAAAATTTTTTTCAAGAAAAAGAAAGGGCATCAGCGAAGAAGAAAGTTTGAAGTTGGGGGAGCTGAAAAGCTGTTCGAAGAAAGGCGGAAAAAAGCCAGATAAAAATCTCAAAAAGGATTTGCTGAGTTTTCGGTATTTTGGTTGCACAAGTTTCTGTGTTTTTTATTTAAATTGTTATTTATATCAGAAAATAATCTTTGCTTTTGAATGTTCTCAAAATTGGAGTTTAATGCACAAATCAAATAACAGAGCTTCGTGTTTTCTTTTTCTTTTGTAAGCCACCATCGATTTTTGAGTTATTATTATTCTTATTCACAGACTTTCGCCTATACTGGGACATACGTATATAAACAATAAAAATAAAAAAAATATCAATCATTTTTCGTCGTAACGCTTTTTTTGCTTTTGTAAAATATATGGCCTTTTGTTAACGAATTGAAAGTTCTGATATAAGGGGGCAAATTATCCCAAAGCATTCAAATAATTCGAATTCAAAAGTGGATGTTCGATTATAAATTTACGCGAAGTTCTACATGATCGAATGTTTCGACTAATCTTTAACCAAGTTAGCCGAGTAACATGCATCTTTAAAATCCCTGTAAAGCTTCTTCAATTTGGTGTAATCTATCAGACTTTGGAGTTTTGATAAATTTAATTGGTTACGCATCTTAGTTTGGATGAATTCTTCTTTGGTAATAAATTGTTGAATGATACTTCCATGCAGCTCGTAATAAATTGTTAAACGCCACTATCAGCCAGGTTGTGATAATTTTAGTAACGCGTTGCCATAATATTAAAGCATGTTCCAATTATCGCAATATCTTGGCTTTACTTAATCAAAATTGGCATCGCAATATATGCTGGAAATGACCACCATTCTCTTCGAGATAAACCTGAATACGACGTATCCCGTATATTGTAAAGTACGAGCAAGCATGTTCTGACGCATGGTCTGAAAATTTTTGTTCGATATTTTGTTTCAATATGTGGTCTGATTCGAGTACATTTCTGATAGCTCCATAGGAAGTAATCAAGTGATATCAAAACGGGATACAAACACACATACACAGAGACACACAAAGATCTTAGCCTTCGTTCCACGCGCAATGAGATTTATGTAGTTCATGTTTCGTTGAGATATCTTCATTCATGTCATACCGATTAAAAAGCGACTTGCGAATTTTCTCTTTTTATGAAATTCGACTTGGATATGGAATTAGGCCATTAACATAAAAATTAACAGTCAATTTAAGAGTTAAAAGTTTCTTCCAACAGTAACGCACCCAGGATGAAATTTTGGGAGGAACCCAAATCCCCAATGGGAGAGGGAGGTGTTGACGAATAAAAATAGTTTTAATTTAAATTCAATAAAAACGGTACATATTTTATAAAGTTACAGTTAATATAGTTAACTATACAGGGTGTTTCATAATTGGTGTCCCGTCTTTAGGTCCAAATAACAACTCAAGGGGAACAGATTGGGGGAAAATGAATATTGATTATTTGGTTTTAATGTCCCCTAATTCAGAATAAAAACATTTCGCGTCTCTGGGGGTGAAGGGGTAAATTTTGAAAATTTTAATTTTGTAGGGGTAGGGGTTAGACCCCACGTGTTATTTAGAAAGTTGTAGAGCATCATGTAAAATGTGGGTTTAGCAAAAAACCCGGTGAAAAAATCTCATCCTCTGCCCTTTATCGAGTGGGTAAAGTGAAAGGTATGGCTAGCTAATTAAACAAAAACAGAAAAACTCATTAGAAACTTAGAACTTTATTACTTATTAGAAAACAGTACATTTGAAAATGAATTAGAATGAATTTTCTAAATGTAGGCCCTACTGTTTTCTAATAAGTATGGTTTTTGTCCACATCGGCTAGCCATACCTTTCACTTTACCCACTCGATAAAGGGGGCAGGGCATGAGATTTTTTCACCGGGTTTTTTGCTAAACCCACATTTTACATGATGCTCTACAACTTTCTAAATAACACATGGGGTCTAACCCCTACCCCTACAAAATTAAAATTTTCAAAATTTACCCCTTCACCCCCAGGGACGCGAAATGTTTTTATTCTGAAGATTAGGGGACATTAAAACCAAATAATCAATATTCATTTTCCCCCATCTGTTCCCCTTGAGTCGTTATTTGGACCTAAAGACGGGACACCAATTATGAAACACCCTGTATTGTGAGTATCTGATGCGTTATGGCTATGTTTTTTTTTTTTTAGTTTTTGGAGGGGGCACGACTATTTGGGCCTCCTGTAGATCCCATCACCGACCCCAAATATATCTTGTGCATAGTAATCTTTAAAATTTTCTTTATAATATATAGGGATTCAGCATCATCCCTCTATAATAGTGAGTATCACCGATTCTTTTATGAAGTCATACGATCTCATCAGAAAATTGTCGCCAAGCTAAGCCAATAACATCATGGTTAATGATAGATAGACGCCGTTGTTGTTGCACTATCTCAACATGTCACGATTCGACCTAATAATATTTTGACTTTTTGGTGAGGATGTATACCTTGCCTGAAATGTTAGCCTTTCAGAATCTAAATCCATCCTAAAGGTAATGTTATATACAAAATTAAATTGTCTAAATTGATTTAAAACGTCATCTAAGGCTATTATTATAGGAGAAATAAATGGTTAGTATCTACACTAATGTTGATAAGCTTTAAATAGATTTAATTCATTGATGAATTGTGCGATTTAAATCTGCTGGCAGGTAATCAGAAAATCACGTGTCTTTAGAAAACTTGATCAGAGTTTAATACCACGGAAGAAGTATAATTCCATGTTAATATCATCAACACACTTTATATTGCATTTTATTAACGTGAACACCAGGGTATTAAAATAACACTAAAGTTGATACGAGTTAGGTGTTGAGAAGAAAAGTGTACCCGAAGACCCAGAACAACTAGCTTGAAAATTCTTTGAAGAGGTTAACTAACCGATATGTAAGGGCTAAAAAAAATCTCCTGATTTATGTTCCCTCTATTTTATATAGAAAGAAATAAAAATGGCCATTCTTAATAAATTGACGGCACTTTAGCCCTTTTGTGAGGAAAATTGTATTGAAAGGAAATTTTTATCAGTAGATGAAATGGGAAAGGAAGCGGAGACGGTTTCGGTTATTGTTGTTCTCATTCCATGCGAGGTAAATATAAGCAACAGCTTAGCGGAGGGAATGGATTGAATTGGATAATACCAAGAAGGCTAAAAACGTGGAGGGGAAAAAAGAAGGCGAGGTAGGCTCATCTCGCGTTTTTTATTTTTTTTGAATTCACGCGCACAATGGTTGAACGTATGAGAGGTTCCATTGTCAATGCGCAGACGGTATCCGGTTGATTTGGAGGCCCCTGGATTAAAGTCCGGGTGCGCTCGTGTTTTTGCCGTCTCTCTCTCTCTCTCTCTCTCTCTCTCTCTTCTTTTTCTACTTCTTTCTTCATTGCTTGACAGGGTGCGTGTGTGTGTATGTGTGTGCGTGTGTGTAAAGAGACTTGTTATTCCTCTCAGAGAATCGATCGTCGGGAGTCGGTCGGGGGGCCTTCAATATCCCGTGCCGTTCAATAGATGGATAGATGGGAATATTTCTTCTGAGTTAGGAATAGGAAGCGAAAGGTTTTGAATGGCTCTGCGGAAACTATATAGAGGTTTTTTCTTTCCGTGGGATGATGGAATAACAAGTGATAAAAGGGGAGAGGAGGGAACGCCACCTTATTTCCTGTTGGTATTTGATAGACGTTTTTCCGAAATTAGACATTCGCTTTCATGTGAATAAAAGAAAAAAAGAGTTTTGCTCTTTTTCCTTTAAAATTTTACGCAAAGGAATAACATTGTACACTACTGCATTACTTTTTTTATATTTAAGCGTATAAATTAATTATATTGGTTTTTATATGAAATATGCTTGCCTTTTGAGGAATAAAAAAAGCTATAGATTCATCTCAGTTTAAAAGATCAACTCACTACTAGAGGATCATAGATTTTTACGTATCTTTACTCATTCTTGAGTTAATGTAGTTTTTTGGCAGATATAACATCCACAGTCACTATATCTATCTTGGTTGTCCAAATTAACAGAATGTCACAAATGTCATGCCCGACAGGATATGTTCAATGTGCTTCCCGCCGTTTCTGATTGTCAAATCCAACTAAAGACAGGAGCACGTTGGGATGAAATGTTCAGTGTTCAATATTTTATGCATACACCAGAGCTTCAAGTGACCCCAAAGGCAAAAAAAATCCATTGGGATCAAGCCCATGCATCTAGGGACCTCTTCACTGGTCCACGCCGGTCAAACCAACGATTGAGAAATTGCAGGTCTCCGGATTTGATCACCAATGAATTTTTATATTACATTTGAACATGTAACATTACATTACCTTACATTTGAAGTTGTAACATAATAGAAACTAACCGTCAGATGTCATTCCTTGGATAGTAAAAATAAGCAAATAAATAATATACAAAAAATGGAAAATAATAGTATCCCTAATCGAAATTATTAGCTCCAAGCATAAAGTTTGGTTATTTAGGTAGGTCCGGACTTTTGGTTAACCCTTTTTATTAAAAGAAAAATTTTCTCCCATACGATAGTGCATTTGTCCTCGTAGACGCCTTTCAACTCAACCTAGATTTGTTTCCCTTCAGATGCTGAAACCTTACCACAACCCACGCCAACTGGCTGCGCCATCTTGAATTTGCTGCCCTAGCAAAATACATCACAGGTTATATTGGTTTGCGTGTCTCCGCAGCAACGCTGCCATTGTCGTTTCACTGCTGCAGCCGTACTTCCTTAGTCATTGTAGGGTCTTTATGACCAACCCTCGTATACCTGTCTATCCGCGATAGAATTGTGGTCGTCGGCAAATCCTGTCTCGAATGACATTATAATTTTTGCTAGTTTATTTAATTTTTAATTACTATCAATACGTGATACTATCATAATAAATGATATTTTTCCACTATTTAAGTCTCGCTTAACTTTTTTTTTCAATTTTCCCCCTTCTAAACGCTTTAGACTTTCCTCCATCTTGAATTAATGTTGAATCCGACACCATCTTAGGTATACATGTATTTAAACCAAAGATAACTAGTGAAACTCCATCTAACCTCTTTCTAACTGCGATTGACCGGCCTTCTCACACGGCGTATGAATACATTGTTACTCGGTTTCCTATACAATCCACAACGTACTGTAAAAAAGCGTCTACAAAAATAAACTTTCAACATTTTATGACGAACAGAATTAAAAATAATAATTTCGGACACTTAAAAGAACCCGTAAAATTTTCTCTTCTATGATGCACCAGCAACATCGTCAGCCATTTTTTTGTGTGTGGCGAGCCTGATCTAATTGCAGTTTAGCAGTTTAAAAGGTGAATTTTTGTTTAGATAGAAATAAATTTTAACTGGCTCGTTATTATGTTTTATTAAATATGCATTTCGGGACCATTAAAAAATTTAAGAATTGAATTTCTTTATAAAGAAAACAAAAGAACTAATTACTCATAGCGCTTGCAGCATGATATCGCGTTGTGATTAGGCTTCGACCAATCGCAGTTAGGGAGAGGATAGATGGAATTTCACTATAATTAATCTCCCATTGTTACAGCAATGAGAAATTTAAAAAGGAACATTATCAACACAACGCGTTTTTCAATGAACTACTTATGGCCGAGTGATTACACGTAAGGAAAAAAAATTGACGGAGGCTCTGGTGACTAGCAAAGCCGCGGGTTTTTAAGGCGTAGAACTACTACTGTATGTTATTATTGGTTACCGTTAGTGTATATTTTTTGGCGAAAAAAAGAACAAAAAAAAAGTTACTATATTCAATTACATTACAATTTTGTGAAGAATGGGTCTGTGATATGAAAAGTAACAATTGATATGAAATGGGGCATGCCTGCCGTATTGATAATCTACCATTCCATTGAGTTATTCTAGATACAGTCTTGTATTGTTTTCCGTTTGCATAAGTAATTGGGCCAGAACTCTCCTATTCCCATTGGGTTTTAAATTACGAATGCAGCAATCTCCTAGCCCCCCCCCCCCCTGGTAAAACTCCTGGATGCTTTTTTAATCATTATACACACAGTCCTGAAGAAAGCCACGGCTGAAACGCGTCGACTCTATGTCGTAAAATCACTGTTGTTTTAAAGACCCATATATTTATATTTTTACAAAGAAATAAGACTGACATGTTTGAAAACATATATTATTTTATCAGATTTATTGTTTTTAAGAAATTAACAAAACTTCAAAGTTCATTTCTTAAAATAATTAATCTGCTTAAAATAATATATATTTTATTATTTTACAACATATTTTTAATAGAAAACTAGAAGCGAACCCACCCGTTTGTATAATCAGGAAATAACCCATTGTTAGATTTTTTATTTGTTGTGACAACGACCACCGTCGCTGATTTTATATAAATGATGATGTACTGATTTCGCCGGCAGATGACAGGATTTCATGATATTATTTTCCATGTTCTTATACCTAATGCACAGGCCTTTTCTCGTAGGCCATAGCATAACGAATACGCTATGGTAGTTCTATTCGTTATGGCCATGGCTAGCTCCAATTAGTTCTAATATACGCCGCACACGTATATGCTGCAGCAGCGCCACTCCGTTATTACGATGGCGAGCATAAAATTCACTTAACTTTAACTTGCTGTAACTTTTGACCCAGTGGCTCATTTGGTGAAATTTTTGCTTATTATTCAAGACAACAACCTTCCTCTTTCCAACGAGATAATGACCATAGTTGTAGGATATAGTGATAGAAAGAAATAGACTGAGATATGTACATCCCTTTTTGAACGAAAAATCGCGTCTGAATTTTTCCTCGGCTGCACCCCTGATAGACGTAGTTCTACGTCAAAAAAAGATAGTTACCTTATTCGGTAAAACTGTTTCTCCTCTACCAGACGGGTCTATTATAAAGCCGATCTTTTAGATTATAATGAAAATGATTAAAGTATATGCACCATTCACTTTCAGTGAAGTAACGAAAGAAAGTTAAGAATACCCATTTGACAAAACTTCATGCAATTACATGTAGGCTTTCGGCAAAGCCAACCTTGCAATACAAGTACACATTATTTATTTAATTACAAGGCTTATGTAAAAAGTAAGCGAATTTTACCATAAAGCAAACAAGAGTTGTAATTCCACGGTATATTAGAGTCATTTATCTACGTCATTTAAATTCTATAGTTGGTTTATTTAGTTTTTCTTATTCTCTATGTTCTTACTAAATAGTCCTTCTTAACTAAATAATGTTAGGATCGTAGCACAGTGAAATTTCTCCGTTGTTAACATTTGGTATTAAATGAGGAAAAAAAATTCCTGCCTTTTCCCTTTTTCCCAAAAAGTACAGTTTTGTTTTCGGTTGCTCAAAAACACGTCGTATTTAAAATATCAACATAAATTATAGTTCGCTGATATAATGTTTCTTCCTCCAAATTTCACACTTGTGTCTGTTCGATGAGAAATAGAGCGCTTTTGACTTAAGAAATTCTTACTTTTTATGTCATAGAATTAATGTTTTGCGAGATCTGTATTAAGAAATGTTTCAGGTTTAAAAAACGTTTGCGAGAGCTTAAAACTACCGTAGTTTTAAGCTCTCTGATTTAATTAATGGAATAAAGCGCGCGTGCCAGTACATGAAATGATCCGCTAACCAAATACAGGATTCCATCTAATTGGTTAGTGAATAAAAACTCTCAAAAAATTTTGAATATTGATATATACACTTTTCTCTATTAAATAACTGGCTGGTATTTTTTCTAATAATTAATTTTATTATAAGGACTGACGATCGTTTCAGCCATTTTCAAAGTCAAGGAATTGCAAAATTTTTAAATTTACCAATATGATATTAACATTGAAATTGGCAAAGTTCGCCGAAAAGACCAATCATTTATTTAACTCTAAGGTGCAATATAAGAACCCCTGTCAAATGATAACTTTTCTCTATAATCGTAATAAACAGGCTGGTCCAAATTTCATGACTCACGTTTTGTAAGACTAGATTTTTTAAACAAATTAAGCTCCAATGATGGTTCGTCGATATATATCTGTCACGTTCTTGACTAATGAAAATAACTTGAAACATAACACGCGTTTTATTATATTTTTGAACATCTGTTGCGTATAAAATATAGACGGTTTAAAAAGAGCAGCACTTGCTGCAAACACTATTTCGAAAGCAGATAGTGGTAGTTCCGTCTAGTTAATCTGGCACCTTACCATCTGAAAATGCGCATAAACTGAAATTGATGTCTGTAACTTAACATCGCCATCTGTTGGTCAAAAACCGAACAATTCTAGCATTAACTTTTTTTTCCTGGAAAAAAAATCCGACTTCATTTCAATCGTTTCTGTGCAAACAGAATCTTTTTATCTGTGTTCGTGTGCGAATTATTGAGTTTTTCAAGTAATTTCCTGACTTTTGGATCACCCTGTACTTATGAATGAGGACTGTACAAGGAACCAATACAAAAAAACTCACAACGCTAGGTTTGAACTTAACGCCTTCTTACTATCACAAACAGATGCGACATTATCTGCAAAACGCTGGATCACCAAATGATTTGACATCTTACAAGTGTCCACCTAGATGAACTGACCTGATCTCTTGTGATTCTTTAGGGTTCTGTGAATTGCCACTTAACAGAACTATTAACCACTTCCGAAAGATCTGGCAGAATTACGAAGCCATATCACAGGCACTGAAATACTGTTTATGACAAGAATTGAGTTATCGTTTGAATGGGTGTCGCATAACACGAGGCTCAATGGTTGTTATGAAAATACAACTTTGTCTGTTTTTCTTTTTATTGATTCCTCACGCAATCCTCTATCATAAGTATTTTATCCATAGTAGATATTTAAAAGTGTAACATTCTTTTCGACTTATTCTGTATAGGACAAACGGTTCTTCATCCAATGTCAGATCACTTAGAATTAAAAACAACTTTTAGTGCAGAAGTTTATTTACGGTTATGTGAACAACATTTTTCAGTTTAATTTTTTGTATTTTTCAGGTAAAACTTAAACAACACCTTTAGAAGGTAACTTTCTAAGTTTCGTTTTCATGAAACAACTTGCTGTTCGATGAATTTCCACTTTGTTAGTCTGGTAAAGAGTGAAACGAGTTATCTCGTACAACACTTTGAAATCCTTGAACTTTGAAATTGGAAACGCCATTCATTTATTGTGTGCGTGAACAAGAAGGAGTTGGTGTTGCTGCTTTTTTTTCCTCCCTCCTCCCCTTCTTCGCCATTGATTGTTGAATGAAGTTGTTGACGTTTGATTCCCTGGCTTGCCTTTTTTGACTCTTTGTGAACGGTTCGCCCTCCGTCCGGATGTCGTTACAAGCGCATGCGCACCTTTTCTCGTCACATCCACGTGACGAAGACAATGTGTCATCTCGTAAAGGGGAGGTTAAGACGAAGGAGTAGAAGAAGAGGAAGAGGAAGGAGGAGGAGAAGGAGGACGAACGAGGAGGGGATAGAAGGGGAAATCACGTTCACCAATAGTGGATCATTGAGGGGATAGTGAAGCGGTAACGGCACTTTTCCTCTCGCTCTTCCGGTCCTTCCGTCTTTCGCTTCCCTTCCTTTTCTCTCCTACCCTTCAGTTATCATCATCAGAATTCCACTTCGGTTTTCTATGGAGATGGCGCACCAGTTGACAGGCAATCGGCCTATCGTTGTGGAAATTGCCAAGTGCTGCTGCTGCTGCTTCTTCGAATCGAAGACGATGTCACGCGAAAAGGAGACAAAGTTGAAGTTTAAAGATTCTTTCCGAGTGAGTTCTTCAAAGAAATCTTTTCAACCGCTGTGCCGAAAGGGTTGAAGAGCAATGGAGACATAACAATGAGCGCGAGAGAGCGAAAGACAGAATGATCATTTGTACTTGTCAAAAGTCCATTTCCATGACAACCGAATGCCATCGTGCTGATAAAATGTTTATAGAAAAGTGACCCCTTTTTAGGCACAAGTTGAAAACGGTGTCGCCAAGTTTTAAAAACATTTTTTTTTCAATTTTTTTTTCGCTTTTCACTGTTTAAAATGTTTTTGACATTTGGACAATCCCATTGTAGCGTTGACTCGTGGTCGGGTTAATTGAATTTCGTTAGAATATCGGAAAAGGGTACAGAAAAGTATTTTTACTTTTCAAATTGAGGGTACCTTATTTGCGTTTTCTCCTTAAAAATGATAGTAAGGATCTACTCTAATATGGAACGTGTTATTAAATTCATCATCATCGTACGAGTAGACTACAAAAAAATCACGTTATGGGAATAAATTAGGAGACTGTTAAAAATGGAATAAAGCATAGAAGATAAAAAATAAGTTACATAAGCTTTACTAAAGACACTTGTGTCCAGAATTAAATTAATAAACGCAACAATAACATGAATATTAAAGGCTCTTACGAGAAGTCTAGTATAAAGTTTTCCTGTGTCCCTGAAAAATCTAATATAAAGTGGCCTGCGTGTCCGTTCAACATGATGCCGCCCCATTCAGTTTTTCCAGTGTGAAAACATCTCCAGCCTGTGTTTCAACTCGGCTGTTTTGTTCCGGTTTTTGGAATTGACTCCAAGGAGTTGGAGACCTATTGCCAGTAATCATAGCCTGTTGCTTGCAAAATTACAAAAAAAAATAATAAAAATAAAAAATAAATAAAAATAAAAAATAAAATAAAAAAATAAATAAAAATAAAAAATAAATAAAAATAAACCATTCGTTTGAGGCATAATTTTTTTTTTACATATTTATATCCGCACTAGATGAACATTCTGATTGGATAATGTTTCCTAGGAATAATGTTACTTAGTATAATACGAAGTGCTACCCAATATTTCCCGAAATTGTTTTAATTTGACCGAACCGTAAGAGTTGCGAAGTTTTGCCGATAGATGGTGTTAGGGGTACGTATCAACTGTAATTGTGCCAAGCGGCGTCATCTTATGTCCACGTGATTTGAGTTTGAGCTGTTTTTAACACTTTTGTGTTGGTCTGTTGCGATCCTTGATATTAAAGCTGAAGAAAATTGCGACTGAAACCCACAAGACTGTTGAAAGAGCCTTTTGGTGAAAAGTGAACAAGGTTTAGGCCAAACCCAAATATTTGAGTGGTTTAAGCATTTCAAAGATGCTCGGGAGTCTGTGGAAGATAACAAGCATTATGGTCGACCGTCAACAAGCACAACTCTGGAAATGATCACGAAAGTACGTGACGTGATCCGAGAGGACCGAAGTCAGATCATCCACGATGTTTGTGATCGCCTTGGGCAGTCATACGGGACGTTTTGAGACGATTGAGGGAAAATGTGAGGCGCAAAAGGTCAGAGATGTGGAAGAAGAAAGACTGGCTGCTCCATCACGACAATGCTCCGGTGCACACATCACTCGCTGTGAGTGACTTCCTCAACAAAAACAACATGACCGCTGTCCCCTGGCACCCTGCGATTTCTACTGCTTCCGAAAATTGAAATTGCGGTTAAAAGGGCGGAATCGCAGCATATGTTAAACATGCTCTAACTTGGGAACTTCCAGGAGTGCTTCCAGAAGTGGGAACATCGCTTGAAGCGATGTATAGATGCCCAAGAAGACTACTTTGAAGGTGACGGTGAAAATTAAAAGACCGGTTAAGTTCCGTATTTTATAGAGGTTCATTTCGGGAAATTTTGGGTAGGACCTCTTATTCCGTTCCAATTTCTCATAAAAGTTTTTGTTTATTTTTGAGATAGTTTTCATTTTCTGTGTGGCACTTTAATTTGTACACCGGTGTAACGAATCACATACTCAGTTAATGAACATTTTTCATTAGAATAGGGGAAGTTTGCTTAATAAAATTGTTTACAAAATACTCTATTTATTAAAATCATATTTAAGAGATTTTTTTAATATCATTCTCCTATCTCGGCTCGGCAACAGATTTGGATAAACAAACAAAAGGCCAGTGCGCATGCGTGAATAAATGAAACGACTCGAACTGCTCTTTATTTTAATTTTGTATAGTTCTTGTTTCTCGCTTTTTCCTTCTTTCCAACGAGAGAAAACTTGTTTGTTGGCCCTCTGCCACTTTGAAGCCACTTGTGCTTTCAATTGCAGCCTTAATTAATAAGTAACTTGATTCAATTACAAAGAAAGCTTATTAAATACGTGAGAGATTAAATTAACGGTTAGTCCCAAACATCTTCTGTATGTAAAGTAACCATCGCCCCCTGCTCATAAAGTTGTTCCTAAAATTAAATATCTTTTATCTCTTTGTTCGTTTCGTGAAAAATTAAAAACGCTGATTCAATTTTTCTAAGCAACGCTTTTTTTGGAGCAGACAGTACGAGCAAGAGAATTTAATTTTATTCTCTTTTTGAACTTTTTTCATTAGAATTTGTATATTAATGCGTTTTTAATAGTAAGGGTGAAAGTTTACCCCGCTCTTGGAAATTCTACATGGGCAACTGTGAAATATATTTATTACCGACTTTGTGGGTACATGCTTAAACGAAGGCAGGACCTTTTACGCGTATGAGATTTATTATTTTTCTGAAGGGATGATGTATTGAATCCAGGAGCGCTTTCCTCTCCAGGTATAGATTTATCTTTGGTGTATTTATCACCAAAGGAAAGAAGAATTTCGGATACTTCAGTGGGCGGTAAAGAGCGATGCCTTCTTGTCTCTCTATTAACTATCTTTTTTCCTCCTTCTCCTCCTCCTTACCCCATCTCTCACTCTCCACTTCTCTCCGGCAAAGCAATAAAACGTTTTTGAAAGGAGTATAAATTTTTACCGTAGAATAATTTGTAATGGCGTTGAACATTAAAATTCTCACCAAGAAACGGGGGCGAGATATAAAAGATGTGCGATGGTTCGGGAAGGAGCAACACAGACGAACCCTCAAGCTGACTGCAAATGGCTTGCAATGAGGGCCCACTAGAAGGCGCACTTTTTGGGTTTTTCATTTTTGTTTCACCTAACTCGATGGACCCTCCTATTGTTCCCAAGGTCCTCCTTTGTCGACGAGAAGGTTCAAATTTGAAGCCGGAATGGAGTTGACAGCGTCGGGTCCGTATCGACTGCCTGCTAAGGTCTCCCTCGAGGTGGGGGCTGAAGTAAGGTGGGGATACAGACGAGGAGGCGTAGGGGTTATTGGAGAGATAGTTCGTGCTCGAACCTTATTGAAGCAGGGTGGGCTGGTCTCACCGTAGTGATTCAAAACGTTCTCCCTGTATTACTTATCGGAATTTCCCACCCTGGAAAATGGGGAACCTGTGTCAAATAATGTACAATCACGATCTGCACGAATTTTTTACGGCCAAAATTTCATCGGATTATATTTTAAGTGTGAAGACGCGTTGGAAGGTTTTTGGAGAATCGTTTGATCAGTTTATTGATTTTTCCAAATGGTTCTATCTGTATTAAGTATTTGTGTTTATAATTCATTTTCATTTACAAGTTGAATTAAATGAGTTTCTTATAGGTCCAAATGTAATAGTCTCTTCATCATGAATTTTTTTAAAGTTGTAATTTTTATTTGTTTTATTAGATAGTATCCAGAAAAAACTGTGATAATGACAAACTGTGATGCATTATGATTTTATTAGAGGATTGTTATGCCTAATGCGGCCTTGTTAGATAAAAGAATTCGGATAGAATTTAGACCTAAAATTTTAAGTGTCAGTTTACGTTCATCCTCCTTGTAATCGTTGGTGAAATTAAATTTTAGTATTTGGATTTAACGCTTAAAATTTTAACAATAGTTGAATCTTATTTTTCTCATCCGTTGGTATCATGAGATAGAGTTTGGATGCTCTTCACCTCACTTCTCAACCAGGACCTTTCTCAAGCAGTGATACAACCAGCATAGCTCACAGGAGCCCTAAAGTACCTAAACCCCTGCCCTAAGCTAAGGAAAGCATCCATTCAGAGATTCCTAAGATGTGGCAGGTGTTAGCTTACTAGATAGAGTGCACAGCAGCACAATAAGGGAGTCTTTAGGTGTAAGCCGCTACTTTTCCGCATTGAGAGGCCTCAGTTGCGTTGGTGTGGCGTCTTGATACAAATTCCGCAAACCTGTCTTCCTAGGCAGTTACGATTTTCCAAGCCGGTAAATAAGAATCCAAGGGGTCGGCCTAGAACTAGGTAGAACTGCATGGAGAATTTGGGTTCGAAACTTGGATATTACCATTGAGGACATGTGCCTGATGGCGGAATCCGCGAACGCTGGAGATCCTCCATAGGGTAGCTGCCCCCGCGACCCTAACGGAAAAGCGGGTTTGCAAGTAAGTAAGTGGGTCTTATTTTAAAAAACACTTTAATATTTCCTTTTAAAATAATGTATCTATACAAGTTAATTACATAGAATTGCCAATTTCCAGGTATATACTGTTTATAACTTATTTTGTTTTATTTATCTTAAATTCTTTTAATTTGGAGCACATGCTAAAAAACCGCAACTTTCGAAAAATTTATAAAATAATTTCACTTTCGAATCGTGATTACTACTCCATTAATAAGCCCTTTTATAAGAGGATCATTATAGAATCCATGGCAACTATTTTTCCTGCCAAACATGCGACAACACTACAATTCTAGAATACACGTTTGAAAGGCCGTTGAATGTGCTTCTGACTGCCACTACCAGATGGGACTAATGGGCAATACTTGCAATCAACAGCCATTGTGATAAAAATGATTAAAAGCAGATAAATTACCATATCCCATAACAAACTTTATAAATCCATCATCAGACATAAATCATCAACTGAAATAACAGATATGCATACAAAAATAGAACTAGTATAAGTCCAATATATAACCGTCGAGTATTGCTGGTTCCCGTTTGCTATGAAATATTGCTTGGAATTGTATTTTCATTAACTTTATCTAAGTACCCACGGTCTTGTTGCCTTTCTGGTTAGCTAATGTGGATGTCGGAATCCGTCAAGACATTACTATCTCAAATGCAGCAAATTGTATTTTCCGTCTATTTTGATGGTTCGTTGGTTCATTAGGTTTTTGGGCGCGTCAGTATCTTTCAAATGACTAAGATCTAAACATAACCCCTTAGATATATCCATATGACTATATCTTTGTTCATTCTTGGGATAAACACAAATATTCTTACACATGGCGAGAATCAAAGCGCGATCCGATGGATTCGAGAAGCGGCAGAATATTTTGGAGAGTGTTTTAAGGGTTGATCAAATGAAACAGACTGCGGTACAACTAATAGCTTATGAATAGTCTGGAAAAAGCACTATAGTTCAAGCACGGTCCCAAAAGTGAACAAAAATGAAACCGGTATACTTCTGTAAAAAAAACTGGTGGAATGAAACCGAAACCATTCCTCCACCGAAGCACGGGCCTCTTGATCGGAGGTGAAACGCCTTTCCTTAAAGCCTTTTTCAGCATTTCGAAGATTAAAAGTCACGGGGAAGGAGAGAGAACCGGACTGTATTAAGACTCGGGCGTATCCTTCCATACCAAAACTCGGCATATCATTTGAATATTGTGCTGCGTTTCAAACGGTCGTCTCCGTAAACTTTTTCCATATTTAAAAATATTCATGCGTCGAAAGATATTCACTGGTTGCGTGAAGGTATTGGGTATATTTGGACCTTTACATAACAATGTATTTAGAAAAGTGGTCTCATTCATCTCAGTAAATTGCTGTTTCTCTCAATCTCAGCGCCATCTACCTGCATCGGTGAGCACAGCTCGCAATCTATTTCATTTGAGCAATCCATATAATTTCTATTGTACATTTTAATTTCAATTATTTCTTTATTAAACCGTGATTGTCTTAGAGAGCGAGTTTTGATTATCCCCCTGACGTTCCTCCCCTAACCCATTCAAATTTAGTGGTGACAGTGAGAAGCGCATCCAAAGGACTTTCAAAGAGGTATTCTGAAATTGTGGTCGGTGTTGTCATATATTTGGCAGGAAAAATTACTTGTCAGGAATTCCATAATGACTACCGTATATGATAGAGAATTTATAAAGAACCTTGCTGGATGTACTGAACTGTATATAGAAATATATTTTGAATAGCCGAAATATCTTTGAAGTAAAGAAAGAATATTTTATCTGAAGAAATAGTGAATTTGAATAACTTCGTCGAGATGGACGTGGGTTGGAATTTTTATTAATATTCATCTCTGCAGCAGACCATTTCTATCATTGCAGTTGGCATGGCAACACCAATTCAAAGTTATAACCAAAGCAACTTGCTTCTTTAACCATGAATTCTTATATTAATGCTCCCATAAGATTAAAATTTGTTGACTTTTATTGACAGCCACTAATCTACGATCTTTCGCTAATTAGAATCTGAACAGGCTTTTCTGGTTCGATTACTTTCCCGTCTTTTTTCGATTGCCACATGAACGACGGAGAAAAAAAATATTTCCCGCGTCCACTTCATTTAAGTCTCTCTGTCTCTTGGCACCGAGTAGCCCTGCTTATATTTACGCCGGTCTTGTGATGCTGATGAGCGGTAGGAGTAGAGACGGCTTCTGCGGGCAACAAGATAAGGCTCCCCGTGCCTCGGCTTGGGTGAATGGCCGTGAATTATTCATAACCCGAAGATGTTCTCCGCTGCAGTCCAATAAAAAAACTGGCGGTTGGTGACACGCCTGAGGATAGGAAACGGAATACTTTTCCCACTCCACCCTCCTCTTCTTCGTTTTTTATGTGATCACCTTCAGATAGAGCTTGCAATAGCACGTCAGGAGGGTACGGGGAGGATAAAACCCAGGGGGCATTTTTCTATCTAATAAGCGCTCCCACCCGAGAGACGGGTTAGTAAACCCTCCCATCTTTCTCTTTCTCTCGGTCTGTCGGTCTGCCTGTCTTTCCTTCCTTTTAGGAACAACGACGACGCGTCCTTTTGTGTCGGCTTTTCCCGTTTCTTCATTTAGAAAGACAAAAGAGGGAGCAAGGAAAAAAAACATGGCCGCCACGCTTACACGAGGATGTGTAGGGTATGGGGTAGGAATGGATGGCATCGGCGCGTGGCAGGCAGTCACGTGTGAGTGACGCCCGCCGATGGAGTTAATGAGATTTACTAGCTACGGAGACAGATGCTGTTGTTTCGGCTGTCTCCTGTTTTGCATACGATTCAGCGGTCCCCCCTTTTCTTTTACCCCTATCTTCCCTCTTTTATCCCTCGAGTCGCATGTCTTTTCCCCCCTTTCTTGCTTGACCCTCTATACTCGCGGGACTGGCGATGATAAGATGCAATCGTGCGATAATCATCAACCACCCGTGGCGAAAAAACGCGGGTTCTACGCGGCTAGAAACGTGCTGAAATTGTGGGTGAATGTAAAATAGACAAGGCCACTTAAGAAATGGAAGAGGTTGCTAATGTTAGATGGCGTTAAACATAAGAGCTTACTGCTTATATACAGGTATGCAAAAAAAAAGATGGAGGGTAAACAGTGAATGGAGCCATCAGTAAGTAATTTATATTACAGAGTGTTTTTCCTTGAAGTTCTTGCAACAATGACTGTCAAATCCTTGGACAGCAAAATTTTGCATCTACACTACGGACTCTTATTGCTTTTATTAGATACAGGTGTTGCTGCCATTTAATCACAGTTCTATCTATTCCATACTAAAAAAAAATAACCTATGAACAAATCGTCCATTCCATATTGTAGATCAAGTACATGACTTTTCACGAGCTATGGGGCGGTTATTACAACAAATGGAATAGTACTGAACAGTCATGTATATTCCCCAATAATAAATATTCTTAAGTAATCTTATACTAATCTACTACGAGGTAAAGTCAGTAGTTTCCTGGAATGACCATCATGCGGTGCAATTATGCATTGTATCCCAGAATGTTTTCAGATAAAAACCTCGATCAATAAATTCGGAAACTGTGCTGATATCTCCCAATCAAGCTTGGAGGAGAGGGAAACTATTTGACCGTGGCGTAGAGGCACATATGACGGCAGACGTGGTAAGGAGGAGCAGCTCCTCAGTGCAGAGTTTTTCCCCATCAATGCTTATCAGTGAACTGTGGTTATTCGTGTTCATCGGAAAGGCGGTGGTCATTAAGAGTTAATACCGGAAGGGACGACAGCGAACAAGGAGAGGAAGACACAGATCCTGGCTCGCCTCCGTGATGCTCTCCGCCGGAAACGTCCAGAACTGGAAAAGCAAGGATTGGGTACTGCAAAATAGCAATGCCCCGCACATCGATATTTTATGGTACAGACTGCACTGGCCAAAATGGGAACGTCAATCCTTCCACACCCTCCCTACTCATCCGATCTCGTCCAGTACGACTTTTACCTAATCTCCCGTCTGAAAAACGAACTCAAAGGACGCCGTTTCAAGAGTGCATCTGAGGTTCAGGAAGCAGAGCGACGGCCGCCCTGAAGGTCATCTCCTCCAAAGTCTTCCAGGAATGTTTTCAGCAACTGTACTCGCGTTGGCAGAAGTGCATAGTTGCAGAAGGAGAGTACTTTGAATGTGGTTGTGTGTAACACGTAATAACAATACATCATATCCGTCAGGAAGACCAGTTTTCGAACTTATTGAGTATTAGTCTAACCTATCTGCTAAACATCATTATTCTAATACGAATGTGTCAGGATTATAAGTAGACTACAGCGTTAGCGGCGAATCCCAAGATCCCAATTTGAATAATGTGCAAAAATCAAACTTTGTCAAAAGATAGGCTAAACAGCTACAGAAACACTACAGATGATGAATTTAAAGATTGAAGTGCAGTGTTTAAGTAGCACGAAGGTTTTGCGGCAGGCATGAAAACTTAGGAAAATAATCGCATAGTGCTCCTCGACGAACAACAAGAACGGAGACGGGGATGAGGCGTGGCACTTGTCAAGTATTTATCTTAGAGTGGTGTAACAAATGTCGTGCTTTACAGCACATGATTCCTGCCATACCGCTTTACCATTTGTGATGACCTCGTCGGCCATGATAACAAAGACACTACATTTCTGGAAGTTTCATATTTGCTAATGAAGTACCTCATAAGAAGATTAGATACCTGCGTCGCAGGTCTTTCTGTCTATTCCGAAACACCCTTTTCAAGTACGTTTCTACAATTGCACCGAAGTGTAGAAATGCGTATTAGCGGGAAGTGATTACTTTGAAGGTAAATGTTGATAAGGTGGTGAAATACAAAATCCAAAATTGTATAAAGGAAAAATAAAACTATTTTTTAATTTTTATTACTCTCCCAATTCTGTACACCCAAATCACCTAGTTATTCGGATTCACCTATGTCAGAAGAGGGGGGTTAGGAGGGTTTCGGCGTCAAACAAGGTGAACTTTCCTGGAGTTTTCTTTTTAAAATTCAATTTACATGCACTTCAATACATTTGGATTGCATGGAGCAAATTGTTATGTCATTGTGTGAGATGCTGATTGAGTGGGTTTGTTTTTTTTGGGAAATAAGACTTTTAACAGTAGCAACAATTAATGCAAACAAAAACCGGCTGCAAAACCAACTATTGTGGTACAGGATGAATCATATACAATTAACATCAGTGGCCACCGAGATCTACGGGTTTATAAACAATGGACTTCTTCCTATGGTGCTACTGACCCTCAGATTTGACGTCGCATGCCCTCAGATGCTGAAGCAGAACATAACACAAGAGATCAATAACACAAATTGTGGTTAGGATCATTCTTGGTAAAATACCCGTATATAAATGTATTATTCTATATGAATCACCCGGTATTAACGATGTGTCCAAATAAGGGGGAAATTTCGGAAACGAATAACGGATTCAATAAAAGCGGATTCAAAGGAATTTTAAGATTGTATTTTTGGTGGTGACAAGATATTGCACAAGAACGAATATTCAAAGGAAATCATACAAATTAAGTAGCTCCATAGAAAATTAGAGAAATATATTATAAAAAAGTAATACGCTAAAATGTTCATCCATATAATATTGTTATCTGTATGTAATAATAAAACATTGGCTTGCTTAATCGTGTTCAAGGTTTTCTACGATTATTTCAGTCGACAGATAATAGCAACTTTGTAATATGCTTTAGTATGCGGCGATCAATGCAATGTTAAAATAACAAGAATCAGTTGCGCTTTATTTTTTATGAGAGTAAGTGAAGATTACAATGTTTTCTACATACATAATTTACGTTGTACGTTCGTATTACTCTGCAATGAAGAGGATGGTGTTTTGAAACAAGCGTGATCTTTTTAAAGCACCCTGAATGTACATAAAATTTTAAAAGAATCGAGAGCAAAGCAAATTTTTCTCAAATTGAAAAGATGGACTTATTAATAAGAATTGGGTTTTCTAAATATTTTTCTTAAATACTTAAGAAATAATAAAAATTGAACAAATGATGATAAGATCCTGAAAAAACTGACGTTTCGGATAGATGCTATCCTTTGTGAAAGTATAGAGAATAATAGAGAATTATCCTGAAAGTATATTAAACACTTAAGTACATTATTTCTTAATAGACGGGTATACGTAAATAATAAGGTTTTACTTAGTTGTTAAGGCACAAGAGCATTATTAAATAATTGTACACTCTTGTATCGATCATTATTAGCTTCCTGGAGTAGTATTAAAAATTAACTCGTCCTCCTTTCTCCCCTCTTAGCTAATCGATTTTCCTTGGATTCACTGTTTTCTTCTTTTGTACTCTAGTGCCATCAAACAAGGGATTCCAGGGAATGAACCTGATAGAATTTTGGACGGATTAAAGGAATTTTTAATAAACTTTTCCGTCCTTAGATGTCAAACTTATAATAAACCATTTAAGAAAAGAATTAAAATGCTGTGTCTCAAAAATCATATTTCCAAAATATTGTTAAAAATACTAATTTGAGACCAAGAATAATTCATAGCTTATCTGTCCATCATAGTACAGCGGGAATAAATACAGCGCCAAGCATTCTAATGTTTATTCCATTGAAATCGTCTTCTTTGCTCATGTTCTTCTCTTTCTTGAGCTATGTGGCTGCACTTCGATGTCCAGATCAGCCCAATCAAGGATTTAATCTAGCCTTTCTATTTTGATCTTCTTATCTTGGTCTTCCTTCCCGTCTTCCACCGCCTGTACCTTTTAGTACTATCCTCTTCCGTCTTGCAATTATAACCGAAAATTGCCAGTTTCCTTTCTTTCATCTTTCCTCAACCGTTATTCTCTGATCTCCTTTCATATCATATATCTTCAACAGATTCTATCATTATTTCTCTATGCTGTTTATTTTAAGATCCATTGAAATTATAGAGTCCCTGTTTCCAAAGTCCACTTTCAAAAGCATGCTACACGGGAATCAACCAAATTATATGTTACTTTTCATTTTGCATGTTGAAATGAGGTTTGCGTAAATACTTGTTCGATAAACGGTTCTCTTTTTTTGCTTCCCTGCAATAACAGTAGATTATCACATACAGAAATCGATCTGCACATTCCTACTTCAAACCTTATATGCATAAATGTGGCACTTTGTTTTTTGCAGATAATGGTTAATTTGGTCTTGCCCTAATTGATGTGAAATCCAATTTTTCACTGCAGTTAAGGATCTATAGGTTGTATTCATAGATAATCCTTTCTTTCCGAAAAAATTATCTATATTTCTGCAGACGGAAAAACGTGATTTGCATTCTCTGCATATTCTCGTGTATTTCCACCTCTCCTCTCCATGAACTTGTTTATAACTGTAATAAATATCGTTGATAAAAAGGATATGGATATCTTTTTCTGCATGATGTTCTACAGCCCAATTTCTAAAGTGGCATGCTGAAGCTGAGAGGAACGCTGGATCTAAGTAGTATTTTGCCACCTGTTGATAATATTATAGGTAACCTCTCGTTCTTTGCTGTAGTTAGTGAACGGACTTCTTCGAACACTTCCCGTATCCTTGAATCGAGTCCGTTTGAGAAATGGCACTTCTAGGATCTCTAATGCTTTTGTTA
The DNA here is from genome assembly GCA_023313115.1 of Rhysida immarginata. NCBI lineage: Eukaryota > Metazoa > Arthropoda > Chilopoda > Scolopendromorpha > Scolopendridae > Rhysida > Rhysida immarginata. The sequence goes on from JAHWFO010003124.1 coordinate 4,877,738, forward strand.
CTACCCACTTGTATGTCCTGTTTCCAGCCTGCCAATAGCTCTCCACGCTGTTGATTCATGTATATCATATTTTTAGGGAATCACTCGAATCATTGGCTTCGAGAATCGATGGTTAACGATAAATGCAAGACGTTAAAAACTTTTGTTTTTATCTTAATCTACGATATAGCTGACTTTAATTTGCATATATCAGAATTATGCATGATTATATCCCTGATTTCGATGTTAGTGTTTTCCACATTCCAGTTGTTATTCTAAAACATAAAATTATCAATATCTCTCCCTTTTAACATTTATAAAGCTACAATTCCCCGCGAACAATGATTCCCTTCCTAAACTATCAATCAAACATGCTTACCAATACAATAGTCTTTCCATAGCCAGCTATAAACTATGGGATACTCTTCCTTCCGAAATACGCTCCACCCTCACCCTAACTACCTTTAAATACAAAATGAAAACTTTTCTTACTAATTCCACCAGTAATATCACCTACAATCTTATGCTCAATATCATATTTTTTTTCTTAATCTATATTCGCCCAGGGACCTAACATGTCAGCCATTGACCATACCGGATCTAGACGAATAACCATTGTACTCAACATATTTCTTTTTTCTTTAATAAATAAATAAATAAATAAATAAATAAATAAATAAATTTATACCATAGAATTGGCTGGCATAATTTAGTATTTTTATGAGCAGCTTACGAAATGGTCGTGTTCATAAAAAAAGTACCCGAAGTTATAATTTATGAGGCTTAGCATTTTTACCACATTTTTACATAACCTTTTAGTAATCCGCTCGTATCATGTAACAATGAACTGATGCCAGGTAATGTTTAAGGACAAAGAATTTTTATGGACAAGAGTTTTCTTTTCTTTTCATCATGTCAGTATCGACAGTGAACACACTCTTCGCATTTGTTTGAATTGCCTATCATCTGAACAGAATCGTCTCTGCCATTGTTCCACCTCCAATGCAGTTAACTTCTTGGACCCATCCAGCCAAACCCACTGTGATTTTGTCGAACTGCTGCAGTCATACAAATTTTTAACCCACGATCAAGTATATGAACCGAAAGCGTTAGTTTATAAATTAATTCTTACCATCCCCACGTTATTGAATTCAGCAAATCTGCACGGGAAAGTGTTGTTGTTAAGAAGTGATTAGAATTTTTCTGTATTTGAAGAAAACATTTTAAAAAACTAGAAAATATGCAATTTTTGTCGCGATGTTTGTAGCTTTTGAAAAATTAAATTCGTGTAACGTGCTTTAAGCAAATGAAGATAAACGCATTTTTTTAAAGTTTTTTTCCCCACTTGGCGCTAGGCGGTGAAGCTATCTTCTGTGTCTTGAGGCGGAGCTTTCGCACAACAACGTCTACAAAAAACGCTGAACGTTATTCTACTTCAATAACATAAAAGCCCAGAAGGCTCTCCCTTAGGATATTAATTCTTCTTTCTTTAATTAACAACGCGAGAACTTTAATTGTTCTCTCACTTCGAGAGCGTGAGAATATTTACTTTTCTTTATCTCTAGAAACAATATACGAGTTAACAGTGCTTTATTACGGAGCATCATCATGTACATGAGAAAATTTTGATTGCTCTTTCTTAATAAGAAATAATTCAATAACAATGAAACCTTCATTGACATCAAAGGGTTAACCTTCATTAATATCATGCTTTTAGCAGAGGATGCCTGCGTTTATCCAATAGGTGCTTATTTTTTCTTTCTTTTCTTCCGTTCAATTATCACATACAGCGCCTACGCATAGTAGTATTTTCTTGTATATTCTCTTCTTTTCTTCTTTCATTTACTCACTTAAGTCCACAAATGGACATACGGACACACACAAACACACACACTAGATACACATGTATTAAGGTAAAGTATTAAGTTACTTTATTAAGTACCCTTTTACCCATGGAACTTAAATCTCTTATTCTTGTTATCGTATCGCTTAGGTTTTCATAATCTTCGAGATAATACGGGTGTACAAAAGAATGTCGCAGTTTTAACAATTTTCCATTGTGTGAGTACAAATGTACATAGGATGAAAGAAGAACTGTCTGTGTTTATGCAACTTATACACTCATGTCAGTATGTTTGCTGTGATCGACTGAATGGCTGCAAAATTCGGGTTTCGAAATTCGGGCAGGTCGATCGGAAATAGTGGCACGTAAGCAGTCATTGACAAATCTCCAAAGGAAAAAAAATCACATGGTGTGAAATCGGGAGAACGTGGCGGCACGATAGAAGTTGGTCCCGTAGATCTTTACGATGGAACCAACGAATGATCCTCATACCCCATCGTTATGATAAATTGTTCACATTGTGACATTTTTCTGTATATACTCTGTGTAACCACAGACAAAGAAGAAGTGTACGGACAAAAGACATACATGTATTTATGAATTGTAATTGTCCACGACTGGAAATTGCATTTTACCGCAAGCAAAATCTAATATGTATTGTTATCACTAAGACGCGTTAAAAATTGTACACAATTTCTGACCGAAATGAATAATCGAACGAAAACAAATGTGACATTTGAACTTAAAAATCAACAAAAAACGATTAAATATAAATAAGAATATTAATTATATTAATTACACAGGGTGGGCCGTAAGTCGCACACCAAAGCATTTAAAACAATTTTGATAATAATAAATGTTATTTTTATTAAAACCAAGCTTAACTAATGAACTAAGAAACACGTTGCTGGTACAATCACAAATGCTCAAAATGCTCGCCATTTGCTGATTTTACATTGTTTCACATCACACTTCACGTAATTCTTTGGTGCGCGACTTACGGCCCACCCTGTATAATTTGATCCTTGATTAGCAGTCTGTTGGAGTGATGTACCGTGTAATATTTATTTGCTACGTGTCGGAATGGTTATTATTGGAAATACGTGAGAAATGGAAGCGTGAATCAGTATAATTTTGCTTTGTTCAGTTTTAAATTATCAGTTCGAGGTTACACATATCGCTTCGAGACGAGGAAACTAACTGCTGTGAAATCTGTAAACATACTAAAATTGAAGATTTTTAGAAATGGGGCCATTAAGAAAAAAAAAATAAAAAATTGGCGAATTTACTGCTCGTTTAAAATTTATAATCTTTTTTTCTAATTTAGAATGAATTCGCAGCATTTTCTACAATTTTAGGAAATAATAGGGCAACATTAAAGGATTAATATAAATAATCCTAAAGAAATACACATAAAAGTCGCGCGAAAGCCATGATATGGTGCATGTAATCAGTCCCTTAATGTGTCTCTCCAGACACAATAAGGTACCTGATGAGTCTCGCGTAAAGATTCCCCAAAACCATCATATATCTAAATCTCCTTGATCAGAGTCTCATGCCCTGTAAGCAATACCCTCACTCTTTCAGCTCGATATAACTGAAAACGGGATTTATTTGACCCGGTGTTATTTTTTAGAGCTGTTTTGATTTTCTCCATAGGGCGTCAGCTGTCGGTAGCCTCAGATGTGCAGCCTGCGCTGACCTGTTCGCTCGCTTGTACTACTTGAGGCCCGACATTAAAGCTGGTTATAATATACACTGCTCTTACCCTCTCGTTTGATGTGCTGGTATTTGTGTCATTTGTAAACTCGCGGGATAGCCTAGAAACCGTTGTTCTCGGGAATCATAGGATTGGGCGATAGACTGGTTTAATCTGTATTACTTACGCCACTTCCAGTATGTGTCAATTAAATTTCCCATCATATTTTATCCATCCAAGTGAATTACTAGTTAATTTTGTATTTACATTGGATTTTTGCTCAAATATGCTCTATGTTCAAATTTCTATCAGAAGAACCTTTTTTTGCAAGTATCAATTTCCATTTGGTGACATCTGTTTGTGTTTTTTTTTTTAATATATTCTTCTGTTGGTATTATTTCTTATTCATATGCCGACAAGACAAATGTGAATACCGAGTCATAAATGAAAAATTAATTGTCTCGGAATGTAACATGAAATATCTGTTGTTAGAATTGAAATTTAATTTAACACGAAAGAATCTCTGTTCGTGTATTGTTTACGCCCAAATTGGCTATGCATTCTGATGTAATGAATCTTTTAAGATATGGTGCAGAAAAATCCGACAAGTGGATAGAAATCAGAAATATCAGTAAGAAATGAGTTAATGAGAAAACAATTTAGTGGCATATAAAGTTTATGATATTTTTAGACATAGCGGAAATAGAATCGTTTCCTCCCGTCAACTGTGATATGTTTCTCCCTCAAATTTCATGGTCGCTAATAATCGATAACCATTTAAAGTTTTCTAAATGTAGTAACTTCTATTCTCATGATTCCAAGCGTTTACGAGACTGAAAAAAGGTTAACAACGGAAATATGTGACGGGAAAAAAGAAATGGAATGAATGTGACAACAGAGATCGATACAGAACTGTCGATAATAGAAGCGCCACCTAACGGGTGTGAGGAGGTCCGCTTTTCTCAATTCCCTTTCCTTTCCCTCCCCTAACTTCAATTCCCTTCAGCCTGGGCCAATCGTGTGTGTGTGTGCGAAATCATGATTACAGTCATCCCCATCATCAGAAACCCAATCTGGATTAGTCCATTCCTTCCCTTCCTTCCTTCTTTCATTTTTGGGTTCTGTGGACGCGGTGGCTCCGAGGGTGGAGGCGCCGTGGAGACTAAAGAGGGCCGTTTATTATTTCCGATCGCTGCCCGAACGCTCATCTGTCACGTGAGCACGCTGACTTGTGCTCGTTTCCGATCATCTTGTGTCGTCTTTCCCTCTCCCAAATAACAGTCTCCCCCCTGAAAATGCTTCCCGTTTAATCAATGAAGCACTTCAGGAAGCTCAGGATACATCCTGTGATATTAGCCCCGTCCACCCACCATTCTCCTAACTTTCATGTCTCTCCTCTCTTCTCCCTTTCCCACCCCCATCCTGTTCAGCTTTTTAACTCGTTCTCTTGGCCTCCTTTTCTTCCGAAAGAAGGAAATCGCAGTCTACCGCTGAGTGTTTTTTACGTTCACCACCAGATGGTCCACCTAAACGGACATAAAACTCGTTAAAACTCCCGCATTCATCCACCCTCTCCTCCCTCCCTCCTTCATCGAAATCAATCTGCGAAGAACAGTTTCACTCTCAACAAAAGTTTTGCCCATTTCACAGAAGTTGTTAGCTCATACATAGAACCAAGCTGATACAAGACGAAGCTTGAAGAGTTGTTAATAGCTTCATCGAACTAATAATAAAAGTAAGGATGACTTGAAAAAAATAGATTCTGAACTTCCTTCCTTGGAAAAAAGTCTATTTATTGAGTGGAAGAGCACGAAACGCTGAATATCAAGAAGATAAGCAACTTGACCTCCACTAATCTAATGAAGTTTTGTCTTCTTAGTCCTGTTCATTACATTTCTCTTTGAATTTATAAAATTATGACTTTTATGAACTTACGAAACTTATGAAATTAAATTTTACATCGATTTGGGTTGAATAAAGAGCTAGACTGTGATTTTTTGAAGAATTCTTTAAAAACTTTTTTTAACCAAGCTGGTTCTTGATAGAAATTCAGATCATTTGAGAGATTAGTCATTTTCTTCATTTTAAAATTAGCAGCTGGATTTCTTCAAGATCATGTTTGCGACCATTTGAACTCGCTCTTTAATCATTATTCCATTCCATGTCTTCGTATATACTCATGACGTCAGCGATTCCTGCAGAATTGGCCTTCCTCATGCGTTCCAAAATTATCTCGCTAATTTTTAAACTAGTTGGTACAGAGTAGCTGGAATAACGAATTTCGAAGCAACGTTATTTCCTTCTGACTGTTATCACCTGCTACTAGCAGACGTTTTCGGATTAAAACTCAGACGTTTTTTTCCTTATATTTTTTCCGAAGTGAAGAAATTTGAAATGGCTTCCAACGAAAAATCGAAACTGCTGTGCACCATCTGTCGCAAAAAACTTAGTGAAATAGAAATTAACTTCGTTTCTTTAAAAAAAAAAAAAGACAAGAAAATCACTTGTATTGACCTCCGAAATTCAGACTTCGCTTTGAAACTATCATATACTTATTTGACTTTCTTAATATGGAAAATAATAGCCAGAACAACTATTAAACATATTAACAACTATATTTTTAGCGTTTTAATTGAATACGTCAAAGATCAGGTTACACCATAAGTATGTGAATTCATCAGAAGCAATTCAGAAAAAAATTAAATTTCTTGAAAAAGATCGTTCATTGAGCTGGGAGATGGTTCTGCTTCCATGAATGTATATCATAACAAATGTGTCTTTATGATGCCTTTTTGCGCCTGTCCGTCTGTGAACATTCTGACAGTGAAGTGAATATAAACAACCAGAGTAATACCCGGCCTTGCTCTTGTTTTTTGAATATACGTAGGTTTTTTGAATATACAATAACTAAATTCGATTTTCTTTTGGCAACTCTAACTAAATGTACAGGGTTAATTCACACATTTCTTCTCTAGGGTTATTCCCAGGAAAAAACCCGCATGAAGCTACCTCGCTGCAAGTCATTAAATCAGTACAAAAACACTAT
>JAHWFO010003124.1:4884404-4904836 GCA_023313115.1 Rhysida immarginata
AAATTGATTTTCTCGAACGTAGTATTTAAAAAGTGTAAAATAGCTCTTATCTTCTTCCGTTTCTCATCATTTCCGATCGAATGATATACGACATGCCATATGTTGCCATAGTTCTTAAGACCAACTAACTGCCACCCCCACAATTCCGACCCCATTGGGACAATTTGGCCCAAACTTCACAGTAATGTTGATCTTGCTTAGAGGAATCTGCATACCGAATTTCACTCCTTTATATGCATAAATACGCGTAGACCTTTTGGTCCCCTCTAATTTCCACCCCCGAAACTCCGACCCCAGTGGGCCAATCAAAACCAAAATAAATAGTGAAGGTGCACATGCCCATAGTAAGCTACATTACGAATTTCAACCTTCTACCTCAAAAAATGCGGAGATTATTAAGGGGACGGACGGACGGACATTGTGAAAACAATAAGTAGCTCCATTCTTCCGCTACTCAATAATAATTAAATTGAGTTTCTTTTTACATAGGGGTTAATTGTTGAAAATGCAAAATATGAATGTACAAGGTCTGTTCAAAAAGTTCCAGGACTGTTTAAATTGCGCGGTGAGTTGTATTGCAAATGAATTCCGGTAGAGGGCATTCGAAACCTGTATATTTTCCTGGAAACTCTCGTTTTCGGTTTGTTGATATCTGTTTTAGTTCCCAGTTACGATAGCGTTACCGTTAAGGTATCTTTTCACTCGTGGCGTTTTTCCACCTCGATGATGCGACCTGAAATTTGGAGGGAAAATTCGTGGTTCCTCCATCACGACAACGCCCCAGCGCATTCGGCCCTCAGGATCCGTGAATTTTGTGCCCAAAATTCGATGTCTGATCTTCCCCACCCGCCTTACTCACCTGATTTGGCCCCCGCCGACTTTTTCCTGTACCCCAAACTGAAGAAACCACTCAAAGGAAAGAGATTTGAGACGACAGACGCCATAAAGGAAAATTCGACGCGGGAGCTTTCAGTGATTCAAAAAAACGAATTTAAACAGTGTTTCCTGCAATGGAAACGACGCTGGGAAAAGTTGGTACAACAGGGAGGAAAGTACTTTGAAGGAGATCACTAGGAATAAGTCGTAAGTGTTGTCAATAAATTTTTAAAAAAATCAGTCCTGGAACTTTTTAAACAGCCCTCGTATTATCGATGCGCATTTAAAAAGCTAATATGAAGTATTATCTTCGAAGACTCATTTGTAGACAGCATTTTTGTTTATCCACCAGGAGCATAGATGAAAAAGTGTTCTGTAAAACCGACGCGTAAGCCTGCTACAGTTGTCCATGTGAAAAGCACAGACTCCAAATTGATTCCCGCTGCTTTTAATGATTGTCCGTACGTTTTGTGGATCGTCATGACATTTCTTTAATTTAAATAATGTTCAGTATAAGATTGGATTGTTGTTGTTATGCTGGCTTATCATATTGTTGTAGGTTTTTCATTCATATAATCCGTGCAACCCGCAGAAATCCATGAAAAGGCAGCGAAAAACCTTTCCCGGACTATGTTAAAGCATCATGAAAAGTTTGGTGCCCGTTGGTTTCGCGGTTATAGAGATTATCGCGATTAAACACACAGACAGCAGACAGACAGGCAGACAGACATTGACTTTTATTAATATAGATTAAATACGCGCGCTTTTAATTTTTCCACTGTGCGCGCTTTCTTTCCGTTATTGCGCAGTCATTGCGCAGTCATTGCGCAGTCATTGCTACTCCATCCATTTTGTAAAGTAAGTGTTTAAGATGAAAGTTAATGCAGAGGCTCTTTTTAATGCCAATTTTTAATTACTTATGCTACTTCCACTTGAAAAGAAACACGAAATATTAAAAAACCACACGAAACTTTTGTCTTTAAAATTAAGATTTTTCCGATGGTTCCAAGGGCGCTTGCAAAGGCTCATTTTTCGTGGGCTCAAGATTTATCGAGATTAGAAATTCTTTGAAGAATTTAGTGTGTTAGTATAAAAGAATGTTAGCAGTCTAAGAGCAAAAATAGTCCCAAAGCTGTCTGGGATGAAGAACGATCAAGAATGCCATTCCTACATTCAGTTGATTTTCGATTTGTTAGACTATCAAAGATGCTATCGATTTAAGCGGCTGGCTTAGGCCAGCTCATCGCTAAGGCTGAAGACATTTTTCATGATGACACTAAGAAAATTGGAATAAGTGTTTTAAAAGATTTGTGCCTGTCTGTGGTAATATTGTCTTTGTTAAAATGAGTGTCAGTGAGGAAAACAATGCTTTATTAAATCATCCAAAACGTTCCTGGATTTGTAAATTCTTTTCTTTGGAAATCGCATAAGTCCGAATTGTATTGAGACAAGCTGTTCAGCTTTTTTCCATGAAAACTTTACTAGTTTTTGCGGGTATTGAAGAAATAACTCTTTCTTGCTACAACTTTATTCCAAGGACGACAGAATATAAATCAGAAAATATGTCGTGTCTTCGATCATCCCCTTTGATGGTAACTTTTTTTTTTGGTAATTAAGATACAGGGTTAATTTTTATATTCAGTCCTCTTCACTTTTTATTTGCAATTAGATATTAATCGCATATCATTTTAGAAGACCGAATAATAAGTGTTTCCTTGAAATTAGTGTGTTCTTCTCTTAATGAGAACGGTATCAAAACTTTTCAAGTACACTTAATCTGAGCGTGCATGTGTATTTAGAAGATTTTGACAACATAGTAGCGAGATTTGAAGCGTTTTGTTCTTGTTTGCAGTGCATTGCTCGAAATAAAGTTCGTTCATAACATCATTGCTGATGAACTTCATTACGTTTGAACAAACAAAAGCAAAAACTCCATCTTGCATCTGAAACTTCAGATGTTTCAGCTTTCAAACATACACGTCTGCATAAGCTACGTTCAGAGAGTGTTTGTGTTTTCATTCAAAAGTAAGTAAAAAGAAAGGTTGAAGAGAATGGCTAATTACTAAATATTCTTATAAAATATGCAGTAGGTGTTGTTTCTGTGATCTTTAAGACGTTTCTCTTGGTGCATGCTCTTTGGTGCGATCATTAAATGCATGAAAATTTCATCACTTTTGCTACACTTGGAAATTCTCCTTATGTGTTTTGCTTCGGAATTTACACACGGCCTATGTTCAATCGAGATACGGCACATGTATTTACAATTCTCTATAATTAAGAGAACAGCAAACAAACTTAATCTTCATTCTTGGAGAAGTTACTGAATTTCGAATTTCGGTTCTCTTCACTAAAGTGATGTTCATAAAAGAAATAGGGATACTGTTAGTATTTCTTGGCTAAGTAGGGTTAGGCTGGAATGTTACTATTGGGTTGTTTAAACTGAAATGGTTAACTTTGTGTTAAAGGAAAAGCAAAAGGGGAAAGAAAGCATCATGCTTATTTAATCAAAGTAATATTCAGCAAAAAGCAATACATTTTTGCCAACGAGTGGCCAGGTTGTTAATGCCACTTGAAAAAATTCAACATCCATGATGCAATGAAGTATAAATATTGCCTGGTACACAGATGCATCATTGGTAAAACATTTGTTCGACAAAAAGCTACTCAAGTACCAGAAAAGATAATTCGTTGGCGAAAGAAGGAGATTGTGGCAGTTTCGTAACCCAGCCGATGGATTTTTTTTTTTTCATGACCATCAATGAGGTATGCGGTTGGTCGTTATCTTGAAGCAGAGGACACCATTTCTACTGGCACTTGCTGGCTGCTTATTGCATATTTTTCGAGCATCTGTCGCACATCGGCAATGTGCCGATCTGCTATTATGGTTTGATCCCGTGGGAGGAAAGAATATCAAATGATTTCGGAATGGAACCTCCATACAGTCAACAGTACCTTCTTTGCATGGAGAAGTGACTTCGAAGTTTTTCCTGGAACGTCTGTTACTTCTAACGTTTTGAGTCGAACGTAAACAGTTGCTGTGCATTATTCACTTTTCGTCAACTGTGACAATATGTTGGGAAATCCTTACCTGCTTGCTTCTTTGGAGGAGAGAAGAACACACTTATGGAGCTTTCGTACTTTCTCTATTGTCGTTCACCAAATGCTATATTAATCCTTTCGGCTGCAGTCCTCGCAGAATTCTCCAATTTAAACTTATAGAAAAATATTGTTTTTAATTGACTCATTTTCATGAATAAATAAAAAACGTGACCAGTGGCTCAAAACGTGCTGGTCGAGACTTTTACCGTGCAGGTATACACGTCCTCGTTCCAAGGTGGCGTAAGGCAGTTGAAAGGGACGGGGATTATGTGGGAAAATGACATGTTGTTCCTAATGAATGTATCTATGACTTCCAAAAGTTCATCAATCTCACCCCACCACGCACAAACAAGCCTCACTGAGATTCCTAATCGACCGTGCCCTGAAGCTCCCCCTCTGCCCCCTATCCAGATCTTCAGAACTCTGCATAATCCGACACCTCGCCCACTCCAATGGATATTCGACCTCCACGTTCTCTCGCATTCTTCACCGCCGCAGACGGGCCCTTCTCTCCCCCCCCCCCCCACCTCCTGTTTCGCCCCATACTAAAAAGTGGACGTCCTTACTATATCTGGGACCTAATTTCTCCCAGCTTTCCGATTTCTTATCGTCCCTTGACCTCCGAATATCATTTCGTACTCCAACCCCAGCTGCTCGCACCCTTAACCCGCCCACCTCCGTCACCTCCGACAAATATTCCCAGTCCGGAGTTTACCGCCTGAATTGTGCGTTTTGCGATATGTTCTATGTGGGTTTATCGACCCGCAATCTTGCATTGCGATTCAAAGAACACCTTGACTCGTATAAAAAACGGGACCGTGTCTCCCACTATGCAAACCATCTCGCAGATTCCGGACACACTTTGAAGACAAAAGAAGAGGTTATGTCTGTCTTGCACATCTGTAATAAACCAGAAAAAACTGCTACCCTCGAAGCGATCGAAATATTCAAGGCCAAGAGGTCCAAGCCACACTTGCTTCTCCATTGCCAGACGGACTTTAATGTGTATGCAATACTTAGTTCTTTACTATGATTTTCTCTCGTTTTCTTTATTTATGTTTCTTCTGCATTTTGTAAGTTTCTTACCCCTTTATTTTATTTTGTTGTTTTTATGTAAATCCTCTTGTCTTCGGACAACCGGATATGTTCTCTTTTCGGTCCGCGTTAAACGCACCATCTCTGTACAACTTCTCTTTTGTGTATCTTTTAAAAAAATTTGTATTTATTCTATTTTATTCTACTGGCCCCAACATCCTTTTTGAACTCATTGGCCCCCTTGCTTTATATCCTATTGGTTCTTGTATGTATTTACGCTCTTGCTTAACTTGCACCACTGTTCTGTATATATAAAGGCTTGCATGCCTCTTGCTGTATATCCTTGACAAAGCCGGGAATAAATGGCGAAACTAGTTGGAACTCCTGATGTCCCTCTGTTATACTGTAAGGCCACCACCTGTTTAGTTAATAGAAACAGTATTATGATCCATCCTTCCACCGATAAAACATCTGCTAGACCGCAGGAGAAATCGACAGTTAATGAAAATCTGTTTAATCTTTGGTGAGATAATACTTTGTAAACTTGTTAGTACAATATGATTGGTAATGATGGTCGTAAAATTCACTGAGTAAAAGCAAAATTCTAAGTAAGAAATAAGTAGTAAATACGACTAATAATAAATCTTCTGCTCAATGGTCCCAATTAACCATGTAATAGGCTTTTAACCATCCATTAGTCGAAATATTCGATGTCATACGCTGGAGCCCAAGAAATATAAAATAATTATAAAAACTGAACTATGTAAAATAAAATAAAAAAATTTTTTAAATAATAATTCGACTTTGAATTCTTATAACCCTTAAACCTAAAAGACTGGCACAACAACAGAATGCTTTCTTGCAGGTTATTTCCTTCAACTCTGTTAGCATTATTAAGTTTGAATAATTTAATTATAGTTATAAAATTAACAACTAACCTCTTTTATGTTTTACTGGTAATTTGTTTTTAATAGCAGTTAAGGTTTATGGACATCAACAAAGTGTTTAACTAATTCTATCAACCCATTCCAAATTGATAGTAAATTTCCTATTTAAAATATAACGTCGTTGTTCATTATGCATCATCAGGCTCTTTATTTGCAATGTTACATAACATTAATGAAAAATAGAGTAGCTTCACTATATTGGTGTTGGATGAAGAACATGAATGACCTCGTTAGTCTATACAGTATCATAGAAAGGATTTTAATTTGTCCGACACCATTATACATGACACTGATGACAATGAACAACAAATGATGGTCGTGTCCAAGTGCGACGTTGATTAGGCGAACGCTTTGCAGGGGGCTCCATTCTTCCTTGACGTTGACAGATTCCGTGGCAGCGCCCCACCATTATGGTTTAGGCATCGGCGACTATCATTTCCAATGTCGCATAACCTAAACGGTAATTCCAGGGATATTATGACTCTGCGAGAGTGTATTGATGTGATTCCAAACACTTAATTTATGGTATATTGATTCTGGAGTTCTCATAAGGTTGATAAGAACATTCTTAAACAACATCGGTACAAGGAAGCCGACGGCCTTGCTGACCTCAATAGCCATCTCATTGAAATGATTTGCTGACATTTTGTAAGTACATTTAGCAAATTATCTTTAATCGACGTGTTTTGTCTGTTGAAAGCTAGTTATTTAAAATTCACGTGGTTAAAACTTCAATACAAATTAACGGCACGGTTCCGTTCATATAAACATGTTAAATCGAAGTAAATTTTATGATCCAGCAGAAACATGCAGGCGAATATAATATTCTGAAAGCAGTGAAATTTATTATTATCAAAAAATTTTATAGAACTGGGAATATTTTTTAACTTGTGATGAGTAGGCATGTCTCGAAACTTTTCTATTTGATTGCCTAAATAGTGACATTTCATAAATTTCCCATTCGATGGGAAAATGGAAGCCCGCCGATGTTATCTAAATGAAATAAAGTGCAAAATGTAGTCAATGGCAAACAAAGTTAATGGATTGGTAAATGGAACTTGTTAACCTTTGTTTTATGGCTCGAGAAAGAGCAACAGAATTTGTTCGTATGAATTGGAAAATAAAGATCTTAAAGAAGCCGATGCTATGGTATATGCTGTTTGTGAGTGTTCAATAAACGTTCACGTTATTATTATTGCTAAAATACGATAATAATAATTGTAATAGTTGTATTACTCCACAATGAAAAGACGCTGCCGTGAAAATTTTATTGTAAATACTGTGGAAATTTCAGGGGATGTTTAGAGAAGCAAGCTATTCAAATTATTTTTTGTAGTTTCCAGTCAGTGACGTCATTGGATAAAAAGTCGATAAGAGAAGGGGGGTTACCTAAGCTAACTTTTGAGTGTGTTTCAGGGCCACGAAAAGTAAAACTGCCACCATGAAATTATCACCAGAGTCCTGCACTGTAATTTCTACTTTTTGTTATTCGCAATTTTTGTTCGGAATGGCCAAATTGCTTAAGTGTTCCTCAAAAGTGAGCAGAATTTAATTTTAAAATACTTGCTTCTTCTAAATTAACACGTTTTTTCAAAGCCTAACTGAAATATATTAAACTTGGTTTTAGGGGAATGTTTGCTAGAATATTATAGTTTGTTGTGCACAACAGCAGTTGCAAATTTTACTAAAAATTCGTATGAACCGATTTTGAACCTGTCAAATGACATTTTTTCCATTCTGACGAATATCTTCCTTCGAATATCTATAATGCGCGACTACTTATGTTTTTCTCGTTGAATTTCTTTGAAGAGAACTAAATTCGTTTCTCTGTATGTCATGGATGACGATGCTACAAAACGTACACAAATATTTAGATACCATTTATAAATTTGATTTTTAATCGTATGGGTATACAAGTTACGCCATTGAAAAGAGAATGTTTTAAAATGTCTTCCCATGCTAAATAATAGGAGAATCGTGTTCGTTGATTGCGAAGGCACATTTCCCATATTTCTGTTTACATTGGTTGTGCTATTTTTTGTGTATTAATAAAGCTTAAGGAGTGAAAATGCCTGAAAGACATTATTGCCATCTACGACAGTTTTACTACACATATAATGTTACATGTAATTATAGGACTACGAATAGCCACTTGGTATTCGCGCCCTATTGCGGCAGAAACTGATGAGATGCAATAATCGTTAGCCAAATTTACAAATTATAATTAATGCAGTCTGAAAAACGAACTGTGAATCGTCGTATGGGGATTAATGCATGTAGACGAACGAAGACTACCTGGTGAGACGAATACCATATCTTGAGCATAACGGGAATTTTGACAGCATAGAGATATACACTGCTCTATCAAAAGTCATGGGACAACCCTGATTTGAATGAAGATGGAAACAATAAAGAGTGGATTGTTGCTCGACCTGCTTTGGTCATGTGACTTTTTAGTGCCCCGGTATGTCTTTCTCGTGGGCTATGATGAATCTTAGTAGCGAGGCGAAGCCGACCAACGCCACCTAAAAAACAAAGCCTGTTCACTGTCTTTGCAATTTCACTGTTGGCATTCTTCCCAGCACTACATAACAGAGAGTATGCTATTATGAGATGATGCTTGCATGAATGCTATAAGAATGTCTCAAAGAAAAGAGATTTCAGACTTCCAAAGAAGTACAATCGTTGGGTGCCATCTCGCAGGCAAAACTATTAGAGCGACGACATTGGACTCTGGATCAATGGCGAATGGTTGAATGGAGTGATGAGTCCCGCTACACCATCTGGCAATCGGATGGACGGGTTTGGGTATGGCGAACGCCCGGCAAATGTTTTCTGCCAAGTTGTGTTGTGCCCACTGTGAAGTTCGGCGGAGGGTCGGTGATTGTGTGGGGGTGCTTTTCATAGCGCAATCGTTTCTGTGGACGGACATCTAAACGCAGAGCGTTACCAAGACATCCTGGACAATGCAGCACTCCCATCTCTCTCTCTGGCAGCACTTTGGCAATGGCCCTTTTCTGTTTCAGCACGATAACGCACCTTGCCATAAAGCAAGGGGCGTAGGTTTGATGAAAAGGGGGTTCGAGAACTTGACTGGCCTGCCCAGAGCCCCGATCTGAACCCCATCGAACATCTGTGGGACGTGTTGGAACGTCGATTGCGCGCTTGTGCGGAACGCCCTAAATCCGTGGCCGAACTGTCCAAGACTTATGGCAGAATGGCGAAAATTACCTATCGAAACGTATCAAAAACTTGTGGACAGTATGCCCCAGAGAGTAGAAGCTGTGATAGAAACAAAAGGTGGACCAACAAGATACTAAAATATGTATATTTTTGAGGGTTTCTATTAAAGTGATGGTGTCCCATGACTTTTGATAGGGTAGTGTACAGAGATGCCGCAGGCCGTTGTTTTAGAATAAATTCAGTGCATAATAAATGCTGTTTTTCAACAAGATAAAGCGCCCCAAGATGGTGAAAAGGTACAATCTCCAGGTCAGAAGAAAAAGGAAACTGACACATGCGTAAAAGGAAACATCTCCTTCACCAACCAGAACTGACAGGAAATAGTCAAATAGTCAAAAACATTATAAATTCTAGTTCTAGGTTGACTTTTTATAGTTTTCCTTGAACAAACAGATTTATAAGTGAGGAGCAGCCGCCATGTTTCAGATACTCTAAATAAAGCAGACATCTACATTCGATAAGCACTTATACTATGCATAACACTGTTTCCTTTTTCTTTCGTGCCGGGCACTATAGTTGAAAATCTGAGAACAAGATTACAAGTCGAATTTTTTCTTAAATACCACTCCGGACGTTGGTAAATACCACATGGACCACAAAATTCCAAGACGATTTTCGAGCACACACGGAGTATGTAATTTTGGAGTTTGTTTTTAGTTTTGAATGCATGTAATTTGCCGAATGGTGAAAACTGCATGGAATATATATTCGCTTTATTCTCTTGTAAAGGATAATTGGTAAAAGCATTGTTTGCTGATCTCCAGGGGCGAAAGCTTTTTTTTTTTTTTTTTTTTTTAATAAAGAGTTTCTTGAGAAAAGTTCGAAAAAAAATTCGATTTTCTGGAACGTGGCAATTCTAAATTCAAAATGATGTTCACGTGACATATGTTTCCGTGACGCCCAGGAGAGGAGGTGTTAATTTTAATTTTAATGGCCACGTGACATTTATTCCGAATCCAGTAAAGCGAAAACAGAATTCGTAAAACTTCAGAGATTCAGTACTATTTTCGGAAACAGATCTTTATTCTTAATAAGTAATTGTTCTAGCAGAATAGTATACTATCTTCTATCATAGTGAGAAATGTGCATTATCAAGCACTTTGCAAATTTCGTATCCCTCAATTTGATCCCGGTATTTATCCCAAAGGATTTCACTAATACAAAATAAGATTGAATTAATAAGTGCTAAGTCAACAGTCTCCATATTTGCAGCAATCTTTTAAGTAATCAATCTCGTAAAACGATATTTAATCTAGGAGGGGGGAAGGAGGTTAATCTGCTCCGATTGACTCAAATAGCAAAGTACCATCGTCTAGCTTCTTAGACATCTCCAAGTTTGATTGAATTCAATTCTTGGTCACAAGAGGGTAGGAGAACAGACAATCGGAAAAGAGAGATCTCGTAAATCTTATCAGGAGCTGGTTTAAATGACGCCTGGGTTTCGAATAGGAGACTGAGTGAGAATGGGCGTTTCTAGTGAAGCGATGGTAAAAATGACGTTTCAGCCAGAAACATTAATTAGAGTGTAGGAGTTGACGCATGCGTTAATGGAGTCCACTTAGAAGATCATCTTAAATTAAAAGGGAACTCCACTTTTTTTTTTTATTTTTTTTTATTTAGTAGTCTCTTCTTTTAGTCGGCAAAGAAAATCGTCTCGAGGACAGAAAAAAATGAATAGAGAGTGGAGAGGATGAAAAAGATTAGGGTTAAGAGTAGGGTTTAAACTAAATGGATGAAGAAGAACTTTGAAAGCAAACAATCCTTTCCTCCGTTCTCGTGTGTTTAATCAGAGAAGGAAATCTCCTCGTGTTTGTTATGCACGAGTTGGGTTCCCCATTGGTCGGCACGTGGGATGATGCACTCGGAGCTCTTATCTCAACTGGATGGAATATTGGAGACGTTGCCCGCCAAGAGATAAAATTCCTTCTACCCTACCCTCGCCTCTCCTCCTCCCCTTCACCCACCACCCCCTCCATCTGTCGTCTACCTATTTCTTTGTGCGCTCTGGCGAAGACGCATCGTCCTCTCGAGTCGACACATTAGTCACGTGTGAGGGTAAGGCTCTAATCCTTTGAATTCCTGTAGTTGCACTGTAGGCTTTGCCTTCTCGGATCTTTCCCGGAGTGAGGGTTTAAGAATAAGAAACCATTTTTCTGGTTTACGTTCTAATTGTAGTCTACTTGGAGTTGATTTGTCAGAGTATTTGAAATGCGATAAAGAAAGATGGTTGAATCGTTGCAGGTTATAGAGGAGGTAATCTAGAAGTCGGTTTGCGGCTTTACGTGATGGCATCTCTTTCCTCACTTCTTTGTTGCACATCTACCGAAATGACCACGGTACTTAAATTCTAAGTTACTCTGATAAAACAAATGTAGCAAATGTGCATCCTTTAGTAAGATGTATCCATCGTTAACGTGTGATTTTCCTTACAATCAAATAATTTTATTATCAATCTTCTTTTAAGTGTTATTTTTTTAAAGAAAGTGTTTCAAATTGCTGTTATTTAAAATAGAAAAAGTTCTTAATGCGTTAAGTTGGTTGCTCGCTAGGTTTCTTGCTGGTCGAGCTCTAGGTCATTCGCATCATTTTACGAGGGGCGTTAAAATTTAACCTGGGCTTTATTTTTTGTTAACTACCGTCTATCATACAAATGCAGCACCACTCATCCGGTTGCCATGACAACCGATTATTTGTTTAAACAAAATGGCGGATAGCGATGTGTCAACTAAAGTGGAACAACGAATAATCATCACGTTTCTCCACAACGACGATGTGAAAGCATCTGAAATTCATCAGAGACTTCAAAGACAGTTCACCGAGTGCCAAAAGCTTGAAGGAGGGCGAGAATCCACCGGCAATGAACCTCATAAGGCAAGACCAGCAACTGCTATCAATGATGGCATCATCGCACAAACAAATGAGCTGATAAGGGATAACGCGGATTTTTGTCCGAGAATTGGCTTCAATACTGAATATCAGCACTGGCGGTGTGGAGACCATCATCCACGATAAGCTGAAATTCAACAAGATCTGTGCCAGATGGGTCCCTAAGCAACTCTCCGAAAATCACAAACCACCCGGGTGGAGATCTTTCCTTATTAGTGTGTCAAGAATCAGAGTGATCTTGAATCTGCATTTGTGATTTGCATTTTTGGGAAGAGAAATAAGTCACACGTATGTTTTCGACTGACAAAAAATTATTAAACCTTATTAAGTGCGATATGCGCGGTGCAGCGATATGACAGGATTCATCACCATACTCCTGAAAGCAAGCGCGCGAGCATGGAGTGGCGACACATTCCCTCACCACGGCCCAAGAAATTCAAGATGACACCGTCGGCAACAAAAGTGATGGCGTCTGTATTCTGGGACATTAAGACATCAATCATGTCGATTTTCTGGAAGAACGTCGAACCATAAATGCGTCCTAACTCTGTGACATTTTGAGGACGTCCCTGAAGCCGGCACTAAGGAAAAAGCGACCAGGACGCCTTACCAGTGGTATTTGTTTTCTGCAAGACAAGGCCAGACCACACGCAGCCTAACTGACTATGGACACACTGACGGAACTCAAATGATACATCTTACCATATCCTCCGTACAGTCCGGATCTCTCCCCTTGCGACTATCACCTTTTTTGGACATTGAAAGAATTCTTGGGACCACAGAGGTTCGGCTCCAATGAGGAAGTGAAAAAAATACGTGGTTTCGACATCAGCCTTAAGATTTCTACAGAGCCGGTATCCAGATGCTCCCAGAACGCTGGAAAAAATGTGTAGAGAAGCAAGGAGAGTTCTTTGAAAAGTAACTGGTGTATGTGTTTCTGATTTTATAAAGTCCAAGTCAAATTTGAACGCCCCTCGTACATTACTTATATGCTAACGCAAATCTGCGACATACAAACTGCCATCTCACGGCATATTTGCTCTCTATTAATTTTATTTGCACGTAGATGAAACTGCCATCCACATGTGCTTACTTAATTATGAATAGCGGTCGAAAGTTCCTTACTGAGTGAAAGCTACATCTCTTTTCTAATGGAGATTTTAGAAACAATGTTTGCTGTTCATTTTATTTTAATGACTATGAATGAACTCTAAAATTTGCTTTCAAGAGTATACGGAGTTCATTTAATGAAATATATTTTTAATTTCACGGAGACATCTTAAAATGATTTTTATTCATCCTACAAAGAGGATTTTAACTTTTGTCGCATTCTCTTCATGACATTTATGATTGATGATTCTATACTTTCAGGCAATAATTGTTAAATTAATTCTATGCCAATAATTATATAATATGTCAGAATAAATGGACCTGAATTATAATTTCGACAAGAGCGCGATCATGTAGATAAATCTTGCCGATAATTTGTTAATGCAGTTTGTAAAAATATTAAAATTAGCAAATAGAATTATTACGGTTATTGTATTAATTGAAACGGTTTTAATAACTTTATAATGCAGCAGCTAATCTAAAGTTTAATAATTGAAATTTTAAACTCAATTAGAACTTATTTTTAAACGTCAACATGCATCAAATTTTTAATGATTCTCTTGATAGTTTTTAATACTCTATTAAATAACATGGAAAATAATTTTTGATGTTATCAGAAAGAAATAACTCCGATCCGAAAAAGAACTGTGCATAACCTGAAATATTTTGATCGCCTCGTCACAATGAATGAGTAGGTCATCTTTGAGTCGGAACGGTTCCTCAAAGGCCAAACAGAGGATTTCTACAACAAGAGACTCTGGCAGCTGTTTCATCACTGGGAGACGTGTGTGGCCTGGATGGGACATATGTAGAGGAGAGAAAGACAATCTTGCGTTTCACATGCCCAAAACTTTCTTCCTTATTGTAAGGACTTTATTGATTGACCCTCATGAAATCTTATAGAATATGAAAAAATAAATGATAGAATACACTTAAGAATTTTTATTAAGTTTTATGGTCGTACAGGGTGTTGCAGATAACTTCAGGGCAGTATAACGGGAAGCCTACCCGCTCGATTGCAGGGTCCGGCTCGACATCAAATGATAATTGGGTAATTTCATTTTGTTAAACTTGTTTGTTTGGAAAAGGGCATGACCAAATGCTGACTAAACCTTTTTAATTAACAGACTTAACAAGAAAACTTATGCAATACGTATGCAAATTCAACTTACTTGCACGATTACGCATGACTATGGGCGAGGTTAAGTACTACATACGAAGAGAACAAGAACGACAAACACATGACAGTTTTGACGTTCACCCCCCCTCCCCGACTGTGGAAACTGCTGGCTGCTGCAGGCCATCTTCATCTCCCTCCATTCTGCCAATCGACCGAGCCGATCCCTGCAATCGAGCGGGTAGGCTTCCCGTTATACTGCCCTGTAGTTATCTGCAACACCCTGTACAATTACCTTTTGGTTACGTGGTTTTGGTAATTACAGGCTCTGTCACAATCGTCCCAAGCCATTACAGGAAAAGAGGGCGAAGTCGTCCCTACCTACTTGAATTTCTTCTACGGTAGCAAATCTTCCCCGTTTCAGTTAAATTTTCATTACAGGAAAAGAGGGAAAAGTCAGGAGAATAGGGATTGTGTGGAAGGTACTCATATTGTTGCGGCTATCAACTGATAGAGCTGAGGCGTTGTCAGGGAGGATCATTCAGTTTCTTCTGACCCACAATTCTGGTCCTCAGTGCCTCGCACAGTTTTTGACTATCCTCGTTAATTAATGGATGAACTTTCAGAACATTTCCTCGCATGTGGTTTGTTGAAGACTATTTAGGATGCCCATTGTTTTCGAATTATTCTTGAACACGTTTAAAACGTCCATGCAATACGGAAATGTGTGTTTTGCCTAGAAGAAGTTCACCAAATGCCTATCGAAACAAATTCTGCTTTTCGGAAATTTTTTATAGACTTCAGGACGGAAAGTGTTATTCAAGTGTCGATGTTATCTACGCACGTTATTCAAGTTTCTTGTATATTTTCAGCAGTAGATAGCGTTTCAACAGAACTGATCTTTAAAACAGCTATGCAGCGCCATTCTGCCATATAATGCTATACTGATTCCTATCCCGCATTCGATAACCTTTATAATACCTCCTATTGCTATATCCAGATTCAATAAGCATATGAATTTCATATTTGTTGGTATTTTACTTAAAAGAGTACCTTATTATGTACTTTTTAAGTTACAGTTATGTACTGCGCGTAATAATAGTGAGATCAATTATTTTTTTTACGTTTGATTGTTATTTTGATTAACGCGGTTTCGATTACCGCGGTAACATCCGGGAGATAATTAGTCGCGTTAATCAAGGAAAACCGGTTTTTAGGTTTGAAATGAGAGTCTGGGATTTCTTAAAGCAGGGCCTCATAATAAATGGGCACAAGAAAGCGAATCATTGAATAAGTGACGCTTGGTCGTTTTTGCAGTCTTTCAATCACTTAATGACTACGTCCAGTAAATTAGGGATGAAGACGGTGAATTTCAGAGAGAAATCTTAGTTTAGATTCGTTGTTATTGTAAGATTACATTACAATTCTGGGTTGTTAGAGACGGATTATAAATTAAATTATAGATAGCTGTTATCTACACAAGATGTAAAATATTTTGGATTTTATGTAATTCTAAAAACTATAAAATATTGGGTTCTTTTCTTAAAATGAAAATGTTCTTATTGGCTTCTTCGTTAAAACCGAGAACGCCTGAAATCTTTCTTTCTTTCATTGTAATGAGTTAAAAGAGAAAAATATGAGACGAGAAGAATTCAGAGGTTGAAATAGAGAAAATTTGTCACGAAACATTAATTTCAGAGTAATCGTTTTCTCCTTCCCTCTTCCTGAAGGCTTTGCTTTTCATTTCACCATCGCACATGTAAACATATTCCGTCTCTCGGAAGGTGAGGTTTGGGAATGAATTAAAGGGAGAGGAATGTAGAGAGAAGCGCGTTGAATGCCGTCATCGATCGTTAGCCCCGTCGACAGAGGTGTTTGTTTTATTTATGCCCCGAGTAGAAGGGGAAAAAGTTTTTTCAAGTGCTTTTAAGTGGTCGTCCTGTTGATCAATTAAAGAGTCATTAGAGACATTGAGGCGCAGGATCTTTCGCTCAACCTCCCCCAGGAAAAAGTTGTCTGGCGCTCTTTCTCTCCGGTCTGCAGCTGCTCTGCCTTTACGGAACTAATTAAATTTGGCGCGGGAAATAATGGCTGCGATATCAGTGTTGGGAGGATGGTGGGGAGGAGAAAAAAGGGAAGGAAAGGAGGAAAGTACATGGCACGTGCAAGTACCGCCTACGAAGAGAAATATTAGTTCCCGAACCTCGGTGCGTTTTCCACATTGCTTAAGAATTGAGAGAGAAGGAATTGTTATCGGATTAAGACAAGACGAAGGAAGGAAAGGGAGCCGGCTATTGTTATGCCGGAGAATAAGGGGGGGGGGGGTGTTTTGCGGGGGGGGGGGGGGTTTTTGAGACGGGGGTTTTTTTTTCGGAAATGAGCGTTGCAATTATTATTAAACCTTTTAAGTTTGGGGGGGGGGGTAGGGCGGGGTCGCCTTTGAGAAGTGTAGGGTTGATTCTCGAGTAATGTCAACGGAAATGAGAAATGAACCTCTTTTGCCTTTGGGGGTGTGTGTTATTGTTTTGCAGGGGAATTTTCCTCTAATGTCAGACCCGAAAGGAGGAAATGGAGCTCCCCGAGGACAAGGAGAATAGCTCGCCATCAGACTTCCGATCTAGGAACATTCACAATGGAAAAAGCAGCAGCAGCTTCTTAAGCAGAACCGATTATTGGTAAAAGAGTTATGAGCGTTGCTCTTCTTAAGAAGAGCGGGGGTCTAATTATCATTTAGGAAGACGGAAGTTTCACTTGTTTTCTTCCTCTTTCAGCTTTCCTCTTCCTCATCGCCGCCCCGCCATCTTTAAATACATTCGTGATATAAAGCTCGTGACACAATTTGGCGAGATAACATTTCAATTAACTAATGAAAGCGGCGAGATTGGAACCATGACAGCTCCAAAACCACCGTGAGCAATTACCTAATGAAATATCAGCAGATTAAGGCCGTTTTGTAAGACAGGGAGGGAAAATTATTTCACCTAGGGTAATGGCTGGGAGGGTTGGATGGCGAAATAGAAAAGAGGGAGACAAACGAACTGAGAGGGAACCATGGGACAGTGTCAAACTTGGGTGTCAACCTACCTACCTCTGTCAACCTCCTCTCTTGACAATCGGGGTTTGTACAGAGCATTCAGCCCGATGAAATGGTTTTGAATTTCACTCCCTTATCTTTTCTAGATTAAAACTTTATGCCACTTATTAAAAACTCGGAAATTATTTCAATTAACGAAATTATGAAAAGTTTACTTATAAATATGATTCTGGTTAGCCTTACTAATGAATTTTTATTATTAATTTCCAGCTCTTGAAAGGATAGGCGTAACCTTTAAAACTATCCTTTCATCATTTCTTGATGCCTGTTTAGAAACTTGTTAATAAATTATTAAAAAAAAAAAAACTTTCATCTTTTCTAACATATCTTTAATTTTTTTCATATTCGCATGAACCGCCAAGTCTGTATTTAGCACAATATTAATGAAATAACGAAATTTATTTTTTAAAAATATGAAATTCTTAAGCCAATTTAAGCAAGGAAACGACTTTCCAAACTTTATTAAAGACGATATCAACTATAATAGGCTTACCATAATTACCAATCTTAAATCGGGACAGTTCTAAATGTTTTATTATATGAACTTGTATAATAAAGAAGTGCTCCCTTTAAGTTTTAGTGCTGGCTCATACAAAAAAAAAAACGGATACTGGTAATGTATATCTGTAATTTTTATATCAATCCAGCAAGTTAAAGCACTTCAAAATGTTATTAGTTTTTCACGGACCATTCATAATTTTAACTTAAGTTAAAATTCTTCAAAAAAATCTTTATTAGTTTTAATTTTTTCAAAGCATTCATTTCAAGGCTATCAAATTAAGCCTCGAGCCTAGTTTTCATCAAATTCTGGATAAATCGTTATTAATTGTGTCAAATTAGTAAACCGGACAGGACACTTGGGAAGACACTAGAAGAAACCTCAAATCTTGACGAATGGTATAAATCTACCTACAGTGAGCAAAAAAAAAATATCCATTCACCAGTGTGCATATGATTGAAATGACTAACACTAACAAGGAAACCCCTCGTAGCCTTTTTTTGCGCGCAAGCACACCGTGGAAGCGATAGCGTGGCGCGGCTGTGGAGCGCTCCGGAAGTGCGCAGAGTTCAACAAAGATGGCGGTCAGACGGAAAAGCAAAATCGTTAGCAGCGGTCGCCAAAGAATTGCAGTTAGAGCATCGTTATTAAGCATAAAACCTTAATTTTGCTGTACAAGTATTCGTCTGAATATAATTTATAAGATAAGGTAAGCATCCATGAATACTATTTTTATTTAAAATTATAATGTACCGCGATACATACCCCCCTCACCAACGCAACGTATTACTTGACGTTGCACATGAAGCCAGACCCGTGTTTGATTATCGAATTACTTAATAAAATGTAATAATAAATTAAGGAAATGGTTATTAATTACTCTACACATTTTTTACTGGAAGCCAATTAGCTAATTGTAATAATCTATTTTTAAAAACTTGAGAAGCCATTCAATTGTCGTGTGTTGCTGTCTACTTCCATTGATTTCATCTGAAGTGGAATCGTGCTTATTCCTGAGTAGTGGAAGAAAGAAGTTCCGTTAAGGGCATTAATACACATACACCGCTTTAACAATGGAGTCCTTATATAGCCATGTGTGCTCAAATTTTTTCGTTTTCATGGTTTATTTTGAAAGAAACAAAATTTCGCACTCTTATATTGCAAGCATCTATTGTAGCTGCAATTGAGTAACATATTTCAATTTGGTGGAAGTCTGTGACATACATGTTCGAGGGATTCCCTTGTAAGTGGCATATTCACATTCAAGTTTAATTGCACATCTTATAAGCTTCTGAATAATACCCTGAACTTACGTATTACAATTGGTATGAGATATTATAAAACAAAATAAAACTGTACGACATTTTTGTGACAAAAATATTATCCATCTACTGAAATATTTGGGCAGTTGCATGATCAAAACTTAATTTTTAATATTTAGTGGGACCTCCTTTGGCCCTGACAACATCAAAGCATCGACTGTGCATAGTTTCTCTTAAAAGTTTTGTGTTTTTTCATTGAGATCACCCAGGTTTTTATCAACAAGTCTTTTAAATCTTCTTTTGAGTTTGGTCTACGGTTTTTCATCTTCATTTCCATTATGGCCCAGAAGTGTTTGATTGGTTTTAAGCCAGGAGACTGGGGAGACCAGTCAACCACTTTAACTTTCTTGGAATTCTTTCATACAATAATGGAAAGTATATTTAGGATCTGATTTTTATTGAAAGATAAAACTTCTTAATCCCAATTTATTTGCACAAGCATGGAGATTCTTATCTAGAGTTTATCTGTGCTTGTGTTGGTCCCTGATGCCATCGATAAATTCTAGGCGTCCCACCCCTGCACCATGCTTCATGTTGGCTTCTAGTCTATAAGCTTTACCAGGGTCGAGTTTTTGGACTTGAGATTGCGGTTTAGTAAGCATCGCTCATACGTCAAAATTACGTAAGATCAGAGCAGTTACCATTGGAAGGCTTTGATATTACGCAATTTTGATATATGAGCGATGCTTATTAAACCGCGATCTCACGTCCAAAAACTCGCCCCAGGTCTTCTCCAAACTTTGTTACAGCGATCTGAGCCAAATAAATTAAATTTGCTTTCATCTGACCACGCAATTTTGTTCCAAAAATTTTTGTCTTTGTTTAGATACTCTTTTGCCCAAGTCAGGCGTCTCATTAGGTTTTTCTTACTGATGTACGGCTTCTTCTTTGTGTGCATGCTTGGTGGGTTCATGCAACCTGTTTTGAATGGTTTGAGGAGTAAATGGTTAGTTTTAGATTAGTTTTCTCTTCTGCACACAATTGTACAGCTGATTTTTTCCCTATTTTTTAATGCATTTATATATATTTATATATATTTAGAGAAGGACGAGACACAAGAACCCTGGAATAAAATAAATAATAGTTATTAATTAAAAATACAAAGTGAATAAAAAATAAGATAAAATAAACAAAACTAATTAATCAAAAATCAAAATAAAAAGCTGACGTTTCGGATAGAGACTATCCTTTATCAAAGCAAAAA
>JAHWFO010003124.1:4910295-4935033 GCA_023313115.1 Rhysida immarginata
TCCCTCCTTATTGAACGCGATAAAGTGAACTCTTCCATTTCACCTTACAGTGTGAGAACTCTATAGCGCTCGATGTATTTCTGCATGATCACTTCATAGAAGCTGCCGCCGGTGAACAAAGTCACGCAGTTTTTATTTGTTCATCATCCCTGAAATGCAGGCTGCACATGATCTCCTTTAGCTCACGGAACAGGTGGTAGCCACTGGACGCGAGGTCCGGACTGTAAGGCGGTTGGCTCAAGTTGTTTCCAAACAAAAGATCTGATTGGTTCGGAACTTGACCACTCGCTTTAAAGTCCGGACCGCGCGTCCAGTGGCTACCACCTGTTCCGGAGCTAAAGAAGATCATCTGCAGCCTGCATTTCAGGGAAGATGAACAAGTGAAAACTACGTGACTTTCTTCACCGGCGGCAGCTTCTATGAAGTAATCATGCGGAAGTGCATCGAGCGCTATGAGAACTGCTTAAATACATTTAGAAACTACGTGGAAAAATAGTTTAAAGTACATAGAATCTGGTAAAGAAAAAATTTTGAATATGTATAGTAGTTTGTTTTTATTATAAAACTGTTCTTACTTTCAAAACGACCCTCGTATTAGTCATTTTAATTTACTACATTTACATAATAAAAGGAGAATATCAAATTATTAAATTTATAAAAGTAGCAAGAAGCACCATAGCCACCTAAGTAGGTGAATGCTTGTCACCAGATATTATAGATACCTGTTTACCACATTATTATACACTTATCCACGATTAAAAATAGTTTATTTTGACATAGCAGAAATAATTTTGAAAGGTGCGCTTTGATTTTCAAAGATACCAGTTATCAAATCTTGGAAGGATGCATTTTTAAATGTCGATATGAGCACGTAAATGCAAGTAAGATAGAATTTGTGTAATGATCAGCAGTAATCTTATTGTTCAACAAAATCGCTTACCTAGCTTGATCACGTGTCAATGAAGTTTACGCTTTCAGTAAGCTAAATTCGGTGTGATTTTCAAATGAAAATTAAGCCTTATCGTTGTTCGTAGATGGCGATAAATGTTGTCAGTTCGATTTAACGATCCATTTCAATTATTATATTTCGACAGGTGGAGCTGGCACAGTTCAAATGCCACTGGCTAGTTTAACTTTTCTCGCGTTATTTGAAGCGACATTTTAGTTAAAGAGCAAAATGCTCTAATAGGGAGTAAAAAAAACTTTAGGAAATTTACAGAATGTGAAAGTGTAAATTATTGAATTTAGTTGTAAATCTTTTATGATTAGCAACATAAAATAAAGTGTTGCCGCTCTACTTGAGCTTAGAGGGCAATTTTATAAGTGAAATAGAGATAAAAATTAATATGCATCCACTCTGCGTAATTATGATGCATGCGGTCATCCTATACCTTTGCGTGGCTTAATATCTGGTGTGGAATAACCTTGAATCAGAAAAATTTCGCTCAACTCCTGACTTTTCAGTTTGATTTACTGGAGAATGTCAACATTCATTGCAGTGCTTAAATTGTAGCCGACTTTTTTATTTAGATGTGCTATTGTGTGCCGCCAAACTTTTGAGATCCATGAAATATGCCACGCCGGGAGGAACGCGCTTTGTTAGTGGACTAATTATTATTTATTCTGACAGGAAGGTTATCTTTATTAGCTATTACCATCCTTGATTTTACGTCGAATAAATAAATTATGCGGTATCCTATTGCAGAGCCATCGCCAGATAAACTTGTTCTGTCGGGGCCGGGGTTGTTCATCGTATACGTGTGTGTGCTTCGATATTATAAAAGAGTAGGAGCAATAATGAATAGTTGAATGAAGCATCGGGATAATTATACCTAGTTGACTTCCTCGTACACGAAACGGAGATTGTGTGCGTGGCGACATCCGAATTTTGAATCGATCTATGAACTTTAAAATGGACAGAGACCTGCTCTAAAAGGATATTAAGCGCATGCGCGTGTGCTTCTGTGTTTAGCTAAAAGGCACGTGTATGTGTGTGCGTGAGTGTATTTGTATGGAATAAAGTGCGGCCTACCTTTCGATCGTATCGATGACGTTAAAGGGTCAGTTGCAGGGAGGTAGCGGTCGGAGTAGGGTGAGTGGGG
Source organism: Rhysida immarginata (assembly GCA_023313115.1). Taxonomy (NCBI): domain Eukaryota; kingdom Metazoa; phylum Arthropoda; class Chilopoda; order Scolopendromorpha; family Scolopendridae; genus Rhysida; species Rhysida immarginata. Next base: position 4,912,398 of record JAHWFO010003124.1, read on the forward strand.
GATTGTGGGAGAAGTGGCGTGAGCAATCGAACGCCGCAAAGAATTGCGGCCAGGGAAGGTAAGAGGCATCGTGTTTCAGATACCCGGAGGGAGTTCGGATGATATTTAAGTGGAGAAGCATGGAGTAATTAATCTAATAAACATTATCGTTTCCGTTGTTTTGTGGAGACCTTCAGCTTGCCACCACTTCCGTTAACTATCTCTTGTAAAGCGCACATTAAAACGTTAAATGCGCATAGCGAACGCATCAGGCATGCGAAGCAGTTTTGTATGCGAATATTTCAGTGAAGGAATTTACAATGATAGAAATTATTATTTTATTAAATATTCACGTTGATTCGCTACAATGCAAGTTTCGCAATAATCGAGTAAAATTTTAACCAATTGGGAATTATAATTTAATTTTTTGAGATTGTTCTGTTTACCTACGAGTGTAATTATCCCGGGCAACGCCGGGTACCTCTGCTAGTAACAGCATAAAATATAAAACAAAAAGGATTAAAAGTTCAATTAAGTGTGACAACAACAGGGAAATAACCTACCGGACAAGCCTCATGTTGCCCCCAACAGGGCAAAGCCCAAAACGGGATCAAAACACAGATAATATCAGACAAAAATAAAACGGGAGGGGGGGGTTCTAGAAATTTTGGCGTCGACTACTAAGGTCATTTTGCGCCTTTTACGCAAGTTATATCTGTACGCAGCCCGGGACAAACACAAACATCCATGCCCACAGCGGGATTCGAACCCACGGCCAGGCGGACCCGAGAACTAAAAAGCCTACGCTATAGCCCTCTCGGCCATCTGGCCGGCCCAAAAATATAATGGAAGAAAGGAGCATTAACAAACAGAATAACAAAAAGACTATAACAATAGAACGTCGAAGACATTATCACGTACAGTTAATTAAAAATAATTTGTACATTTAAGTAAATAATTAAATAAATTTTTAACCAGAAAGCAACGCGGCTGACCCCTAGCGGTTCGAAATCCAACAGCGGGGTTAATATAAGGATAATATCACTGGACTAATTAAAAAGTTGAAAGCCAGAATCATTAAAACTATCATATCTATTATTACTAAAAGTGCCACCATTAAAAGCTAGAACTAATTTATAAGCTGGATCAATAATCGTTTGAAGATAGATATTAACGTCTCTGTGATGTCTGGAGGCAGGAACCCCTATAAGTTCAAGAATGCTTGGAGCCCAGAGATGTCCATTAAAAATATATTTAATGGTATTAATAAAAATTTTGTTAATAATATTGTGAATATTAAAAATATCAATTAAATTCAGCCTAAGAGGTGCCCTTTTTAGCTAAAAAATTAACATTATATGTAACACCAGGATACCATATCCATACCGCGTATAATATTTTGGGAAAGTCTGTAGTTTTAAGAAATAAAATGAAGGTCGAACTTCTAGTAAAAAAAAACAAAAAAACCAGACAATCTTTTAAGGATGCCAATTCGTCGACACCGTTTTCAGAAATAAGATGTTCCACGTGAGAGTTAAAAGAAAAGCTCTCGTGAAAATATATACCCAGATCAAGGCCCGTAGACCAACGATCCAAGTTAAAGCCACCTAAAGAATACAATAATATTAATAATAATTCAACTAAGCTTATAACATTCCCTATAAATTTCTCTAATTTTAATATACATGAAAATTACAGGTATTGGACATTGAAACTGAAACACCTGGTAAAAATCCAAAATCTTTATTTAATAAGGTGTTGGGGCACCGTGGGCAGCCAGCACAACAGTAACACGTCTTGGGAAGGATCGGTAGAGGTCCTGCACAGTTTGCACCCCAAACCATTACTGATCCACCTCCGTGTTTGACTGTGGGTGCCAAGCAGTCTGGGTTGTAGGCATCAGAGGGGCTCCTCCAGACGAATACCCTCCCTGTTGTTTGGAAGACAGTGTAGCTGGACTCGTCCGAGAATATGACGCGTTTGAGGTCATCCAACGTCCAGGTTTTATGCGTCCGGCACCACTGAACCCGCTTGGAGGCATTTGTACTACTGATGAAAGGCTTCGGTATAGCAACCCTGCCATGGATGTTGGATTTATGCAGGTAACGACGGATTGTCTTCGTGCACTCAGGTTCCTGGAGGTGTGTATTCATTTCTGCGGTGATTTCTGCTGCGGTGGTTTTCCGCTTTCGTGCAACAATCCTGGTCAATGTCCTGACGTCTCTTTCCGACAACTTCCGTTTTCCCCTGCAGTTGCTCCTCCTGGACGTGGTTCGTCCTTCCTGTTCATATGCACACATCACCCTGGATACTGTAGCACGTGAGACATCACAAAGTGTGGCAGTTTTGCTCACAGATGCACCTGCTAGACGCGCCCCAACAATCTGCCCTCTTTTGAAGTCGGATATGTCTCCCATTATAGCGCTCTGCACAGACAATTTGAAGCTTACTATCGAACTTTTCTACTGGAGTGACTACCAAGACCTCTGACACGTGATTCATTGATATGCATACGATTAATTACCTAGCAGAAGGTTCTATTCAGCCCTGGGGGTATCCAGTGCTATTTGCGAAGGTGTTTCAGTTTCAATGTCCAATACCTGTATTTTAACCATATGAAAATACTTAAGTAATTAAAGAATGACTTCGGAATGGTTAATGAGGGTTGTTATACTAAGCCATGCCTCATTCGTTTTAATTATTCATGAAAAATAGGAAAGAAAATTCCACAGCCTGGATTCAAACCAGGCACTTTCAGCTCACTATGTAGAGCAGTCTCTACCTTGTTCGTAGATTGGGACTGTCACTGTCTTAATATTCATTAAAGAATGAGTTAAGAATGACTTAAATGAGCTTTCCATGATTGAACATTCAGCTTGTAAATACAGCAATGACATCAATGGACAGGGTAACATAGAAAAAAAAATTGGTAACAAAGAAAAAAAAAATTGGAATTTGGTGATTTGGAGGAGAAAAGATGACATTGAGACATACCCTACATAGGCACACTGTAAAATAATATATTAATATGGATAGAAGATTTTAGATGGAACTCATCTTTAACAAAGCAGAAAAATATAAAAAAATTGTAATCAGTGAATGACTATAAATGATTCTCAATTTAAAACTTTTTATAACTTTTAACGTCATTACAGGTTGCCGTTTGATCTGATGAAGTTCTGTGAAAAGGTCGTTTGTAGGAACAGAGCTTTTGCTTATGTAAATCATATGCAAACGAATTCCCCGTTAACATGCCCTTAAATAAATATAAAATGAAATTAGTACACCACCAGTTAGTTAGTGAGTTAGTTAAGGCACAAACGAATGTAAAAATGAACAAGCAAACGCGATTTAGGAGATTCCAATTGTCAAGAGTGTGTGAATAAATTATAGCATCGTCATTACGACAACCACGATAGATAATATCGCCCAACACTCATTTTATAATAATTTATAAAGAACCATTTTGATTTTAGTGCGATCGAATCAGCAAGATTAACGCTATAGACTTATCGGGAAAACGAAAGCAATGGTAATTAAAGTTATCAACAGAGCAGTTGCCATTTGCCATAAGGAAAGAGGCTTTTTGGAAGATTATGCAAAGCATAAAATGCAGAATGGTGAAAAAAGATATGATAAGGATAAATTTTAAATGAGGACAGTGAAAATTCGTATATAGTATATCTCCAAAACGATTGAATACAGTAAAAATATAATGGTGGTTACTATGGCCTAAATTTTCCTAGAACGCATAAGAGTAAATATCTGTAAATCTAACTTTTGCTGCATCTTTTGTTATCTTCTAAGTAAAAGTTCTTAGAAATAAGTGATTAATGCAAATAGAATTGTCCAAACTCTGCGAACCTTTATATTTCCTATCTTATTTGCATAAAGTTGCGTTATATTTTCCCGGTTCGTTATTTTGCTTAGTAACAATTTGAAATATTTATTGGTCTGTGCATTACATTATAGATTTTTATCATTTTATCGCAATATATATTTTACAATAACTTTCCTTAACTTAACTTTTAGACCATACTGTTCTCTTAATTAGAGAGTGATCAGAATTTATTACTAATGTTTTTGCTCGATTTGAGAACTTGTATAATGTTAAAATTTAGCAATAATCATATCAATTATATATAGTTTATATAGGCCTGCATTTATATTCTTATTAATAATTTTTTTCTTGTTCTGTCTAGCTACGTGTCGGTTTCCTGCAAACTGGACGGGCCACTGGTTCCAGAGCGGTCTCTCTCAATTGACCATCAGCGGTGACAGTATCTCCCTCAAGGGCAAGTGCATTCAGAACGAGGGAGAAAAATATCTCATCGAAGACAGGTGAATTATATGTTGACAAAACCTATTATTATTATTATTATTATTATTATTATTATTATTATTATTATTATTTAAAAGTAGCCTCAAATATAAGATATAAGATTAAAAATGCTCCATAATTTTTCTTCTTTATTGCTTGTTCTGTTATATCTAATCGTTTTCGAGAAACGGCACGTGCACCGAAGAACCGTTTTTATTATAAAATGAAAACTGTTTCGAATTATCAAAAAAATAGAAATTACCATTTCATCTATGTTTCGCCTTTTTAATTCGATCTGATCGGATTCAATATTCCAATTGGCAAACGTTTTTAATTAATTCTTAATTGTGGGGTGTGGAAGAACGTGAATATGTTCCATCGCAATTTTTGAAAAATCTAATGGAAAACAAATAATATTCCTCTTCAATAAAAACCCATTTTTTAATTGCAGTCATTTGCTTCTCTTAAGTTCTCACGGTTGATAAGATTGTGTGGATTTTTTTCTTTTTCTCCCCTCTACGTATGTCGATGTTTTTCGGTTTTTAATTAATTGAAAGTTGACGGTGGAAGTGAAGTGCAAACCCAGAGTCAACCAACCCTCCAAAAAATTCTTTTAATTGAACCCTGTCCCTTCTCTCTTCACAATTGGCGGTTTTTATTTTTTTACAAAAACTTTTCATTGCAATAAAAGGAAGAGAAAAGGGAAAAGAAATTTTGATCCTATTTAATTATCTAATGTTTTAATTATATAGTTTTAATTTTTTTCCCCTTGTTATACTTCGGAAGAAATTGTGTTTGCTCCTCTGACAGCGATTTTTACATTTTGTCAGAGAATTAATCTTTGCTCCTTGTCTGGCCGTGTGTCGCTAAAATTCGTTTTAAAACTTTGTTCGGTAATTAAGTAAAATAAAATTGTTTAAACAAGCCTTCTGTTTTTTCTTTTGTCGGTAATTTAGAAACTTTTGAGCACATCCAACTTGTGAATCATCAGAAAGTAAAAAAAATCACAAAAAGTGAAAGAAAAGGTTTTCTTAAAAGGAACAATTAAGTTTAGAATAAAATATCAAATTAAGAACATCTGTTATCTGAATAACAATATTACCCGCCAAAATAAAACAACTTAATATTAGTAAAATAATTGAAAAGAATATAATTTAAAGAAAAAAAAGTCCGACCATTTAACTCAATCAATAAAGATGAAACGTAATCCATTATAAAATTGTATGGTAAAATATCCTTTATTGAAACAATTTTGAGCAGTGCTAGAGAAATCTATCTATACATATAATAAAACTGTTGCCTGTCTGTGGTTGTTCAGGCATCACGCAAAAACTACTGGACGGATTTTGATGAAAATTAGTATGGTTATAGTATACAGTGTGTGTCTTCAACTAGGGTACTGTTTTCTGTATGAAAATGTCTCATTCCCACGGGAAAATTCCAAAAATGGTCAGTTGTATGGTAGTTATTCTTGCCAACAGATGACTCTGTGAGTATTAAATTCGCGCACCGGGAATAGAACTTGCCAACAGATGCCGTCACATATGTAGAAGATATCAATGACGTATATTAAAGATAGACTCCGAAGCAATTGTTGTTACTTGAAGCAAATTGGGAAGCTCCATGCCCAGAACTGTCATGGCCAAAAGTGAGTGAAGATGATGCAAAACACATGGCTAAACATGAAAGTAGCTGATTAATAATTCTTTCACACGCCGATCACGGAGTGATAAGTTTATCTTTTCGTTTAATTTGTATTTGAAGTATTTTATTATATTTTATAAACAATTTTTCGATCATGGTTTCAATTACGTTTCGATCGTCTTTCAGATCGTATTTTCATTTTAGTTACGTATTTTTGATTTATGCTTGTGGAAAATGATTCCTGGTCTTTTTTTTTGTGTCTTGTGTACGCAGAACAACTTTGAGGAATAGTTTTGAATTAATTATTCCTCGGGCCCAAAATCTTCAAAAACAAAGCACACAGACAGCTAATTACTCCACGGCTCTCTCCTGCACAGAACTGTCATGGTTCAGTTTGCTTCACTTTTTGGCGCTGTTAACAAAAGGATTCGGAGTCTATCTTTAATATACGTCATTGGGAGGTATGCCTATCTCAGGACTCAAGAAATGCTGCGAGAATAAGACAAATACCTACGCAGGAAACAAATGAAGAACGTGATGGTTTTAGCTTAGAACTTAATATGGTTATAGCTTATAGTCAGGCTCAACATTTAGGCTACTTTTTTCTGCGGGAAAATGTCACATTCCCATGTTCAAGAGTTTTATTCGCGAGTCACTTTGAAGGTTTCGATTTCTGTTCCAACTCAAAATCATGGAAATGCGGAGGGCTATTTCTGGACGTTTGAGAAAGTACGCCAGCTTGTGTAAACAGCTATCATGTTTTTGATAATAGTCCATTTGCACAAAATTCAATGTTTAATTTAATTAAATTTTTGCGGGACTCGCAAGTCACTTTGAAAGTTTCGAATTCAGAAACAGATATCATGTTTCGTACAAAATTCAATATAATTTTGGATACCAACTCAAATATCATGGATATACGGGGGGCCATTTCTGGTCGTTTAAGACAGAACTGGCCCCTGTGAAAAGCGAAATCGTGTTTTTTATAATAGTCCATTTGCACAATTTTCTATTTTTAATTTAAAAGTAAAATTAAATTTCACTGAAATTGTTAATTTATCTGAAAATTTTTTAATTTTTTTAGATGAAATTTTTTTGATTGACGAAGGTGGAAACTCTAACTCCGGTTTTGATACCCTTTGAAGGTGACAAATGAGGGACTTTGTTTTTTTCCTTTTCATGTTGGTTGTTGTTTTTTAGTTTTTGTTGCAGTTTTTGAACTTTTTTTTTTTTTTTTTTTTTGCTCTGTCTTTCTCTGCTCTGAGTTCTACGTGAGCGGAGCCGCGGGCACAACTAGTTTTAAATAAAAGTTATCAATGCATACTTTGAAGTATGTACAGGTTATCTCACCTAAAGTGAACCAATTGCCAACTTCTAAAATACAAATCTGACAGAGTACTTTCAATGAAAGAATTATTGTAGTAAGGGTTTTTTTATGTTTATTCCATTTCCAGTTGACGCCATTTTCGTATATGGAAGTTAACTTTGAAATGTGCAAGGGAAACCTTTATTTTTAATGGTATTTTCAGATTGTATACATTTGAGAAATGTTTTATTCGTGATATTTTTTCAATTGATCAACTGTTTAGGAGATAAGAAACAGTGAAAGTGTAGTGTGTTTGAATTTAAAGAAAAGGCAAAAATCAGAAATTGTTCCTAAACACAATGGATTATAAAATGCTAGAAGGGATATAAATGCTGCATTAATCGAGAAAAAGCCCCGGTTGCTGTCTGGTGTTGCTTCACCGCTGATTTCATAATCGGCCCACTTCGAGGAAGTCACAGGACCGTTCTAAAAACAGTTACCGTCACTAGTGATCGCTATGCACCAATGTTACGGACTAGCATCATTCCAGAATTGCAAGTGCGACAAGTGCTGCACACAAGATGGAGCACCACCGCATATTGCTGTGCCTGTGCAACGACTGCTCCGCTCAACATTTTGGGAATATCGTGCCCTCATTCGATATTTTCCGCATGCAATTCCACCCAGATCGCCCAATCTGATGCCTTGTGATTTTTGGTTATGAGGATATCTGTAGTCAAAAGTGTCTGCGACCAACATTGAAAGATACCATCCGGCAACATTTGTGAGAGATGTTTCTTAATGCAGTGAACAGTATGGTATCTCGTCTGACGGCTGTGTTGCTGATTGACGGACGGCACATTGAACATTTGTAAGCCGATAGTTAATCCGGCTGATAGTTTTACCATCTGTAATATGACAACGCCATCTGTTGGTCAAAAACCGAACAATTGTAGCATTAATTTTTTTTCCTGGAAAAAATCCGACTCTATCCGTCCGTCTGGGATTTTGAGTAATAAAAAATAAAGTCCGATTCAACATGTATCCAAATTGCAACGTTTTGGAATATAGTACGATATTTCGCCCAGATCCTTTTCTAGTGTCGATTCACTCTGCATGCATACACTTTCAAAAATTACAACGACAAATATCTTCACAATATCTGTTTATAATTTTATTCTCAATTTTGTGAGAGAGAAAAAAATGAATAAAAGATTCAGAAAAATCATCTCTATTCGAATGTGGATTTGATCCTTATAAAACGGCCCTGTTTCATTTTCATTACGCTCTTTTATTTGGTTGGTGTATGAAAATGTCGTTTTTAAAACATACTGAACTTTGAACATGGTTCTCAAATATAGACCTATTTTCATATGTAAATATCATACATCATTTTGAAGCGTGAAGTTTGCTTTATCTGCGCATGTTAATAGTTCTTTCCTTGTCATATTTGTTTGGTGTTCTTCAAACATCAAATGATACATGAACAAACAACAAATTCGCACCATTTTTCTTTACGAGTTTAAATTAGAGTGAAAAGCAACAGAAACAGTCCGCAATTTTGACCAAGCATTAGGCGAAGGAACTGTGAATGACCGGCAGGTTCAACGTTGGTTCAAGAAATTTCGTGCTGGTGATGAATTCCTTGAAGATGAGGACCTCAGGCGACTGTTGATAATGATGTCTTGCGAACAATTATTGAAGGTGACCATGTAAAACTTTTCGAGAAGTTGCAGAAGAAACGGGCATCGTTCAGCTCAGTGGTTGGATGCAGGAGAACATGGGCGGATTAAACCACCGGGAAAAATACCGGTGGGCCGGACGCATGCGCACAGGATGTCCTGGTTGGTGGCTTTTCTTCTTCGCTTTCGCCGAATTTTTTGCGCCCGCAGAAGGTTATGGCGACAGCAGTATGGTAATCGGCAAGTGGACTCATTCATTACAGCTTCTTGAAACGGGGTGAAACAATAACAGCTGCAAAGTACTGTCAAGAAATTGACAAAATACATGAACAACTGCATTGCGGCACCAAAGTCCAGCATTGGTCAATCGAAAGGGGCCAATTCTTCTGGATGATAATGCGACACCACACATTGCAAAAGCGACCGTGAACAAAGTCAACGAATTGGGTTATGAAGTTTTGTCTCACTCCGCCTACTCACCCGACCTGTCGCCTACTGATTACCATTTTTTCAAGCATCTCGATAATTTTCTGAAGGGGGAGATTTTCAGAAACCAGGAAGTTGCAGAAATAGTTTTCAAAGAATCAGTCGATTCCAGAACTCCAGAATTTTATGTGACAGATTTACATAAACTTGCGTTGCATTGGCAGAAGTGTGTAGATTCTGAAGGTTTTTATTTTGATTGAAAATGTTCATCCATTGTTAAGATATTCACTATAAGACAAATATTAAGACAAACATAAACGACATTTTCCATGGATCAACTGATATAATTGCTATTATTTCTCTAGTTTTTGATATAAACATCACCTTGCAATGAAACACAGGAAAAACTTTAAAAATTTTCAGTCCCATATAATTAGAGATTTGTAAATTGCATACGCCGTTTCCGTCAGCTGTAAAAATTTTATATCTTATCATCACATTTTTCAGAATGAATTTGCATTACATGATTCATGGCTTAATACATAAATGATGAAACATCGATTTTTCCTAAATCTAAATGAAACGTAAAAATAAATTCTCTTATGAAACTGTCAATTTATCACTATCTCTTCTAATTATTACGAAGTTAATTCTACCATTTTGTCTAGATAATGCCTTTTCATATATATATTGCATTGTTTTGAAAGTTTAATAAACTTAAGGGAGTAAGTGAGTCGGGGGTTTTGTTCTAGTAAGTGAACTCTCTCCTCCCTCTCTTGTCATTCCTATCGAAATTTAATGTTAACAAAGTTAATTAAACCGTTCTAGATTCTAAAGCAGGAAAGAGAATTGAATCAGCGATTCCCGAGGGACCTGAACCGAAACATTCATCGGGAGTGAAGTTTTCCAGCACCTGTTTGTTAAATATGCATTCTGTTCAGGCACCACTGCGGACTCTTTTCACCCGGCGGTCGCTCTCTCGAACTCCTTTCAGTTTGGCCACCGTCATCGTCGGCTATTTCAGGGTTCTCTTAAATCATTTTTCTCGAACAAAGAAACGGATATCAATTTACTCGTAAATGAAATAAGACTCCATTTTTATATATATTTTTTATATCTGTAAGCACCTGAGCATTCGTGTTCATTTGGAGGTCGTGTACGAGCGCAGATGATTCCTCTTTTGCTAAGCACTGCGTTTTAATTATAGGAGGATTGCAAGTAGCAAATGATGATAATAATACTATTCGTTTCGTTTAACTAGAAATGATATCCTGAAAGACGCAAACCTCCAAGGAAAGCGGAGACGTTAATTTCATTATTTCAAGAGTGCGTGTAACGTTTAAAAGAATTTAGCCCTATATGAAACTCCTAATGAAAACTGAAGAGGATGTTGGATCTTTCCTCTTTCCCATTCCCTTAAGAAAATCGATAATACCTTCGTTTGGAGAAAATTATCGTGAACCCTTCATGAATAATCGACTGCTTTTCATTATTAAATGGTAATATCATAAATTAACAATGCAAAATTCTATTTGAAATGAAGTGACGGTCTCTGATTAGAAGTTATTGATCGCGACAATGTGTAACCGTCGACCCTTCCCACGGCTTAAAGACTGCCGAGTTAAAGCCAGTTCTGCTTTAAGATTTTTTTAAAAAAATCGCTTACGGTGAGAGTGCGGAAGTTACACTGTCGCAGATTAATGATAAATTAATGCGATAATGTATCCTTCTAATTTTCATTGGATGAGAATGAATTTCTCTTCCACAGGGCATATTTTGTTTGAATGTTCCGTAAGGGAACAATAAAATCGAACGATAAAAATCAAGCAATAATCATGAGCAGAAAGGAATTTAAAAAGCCAACAGAAAAAAGTGCTACCAAACATTTTGAAATACAAAAATGAGTCAATAATAATATCTAATAAAAAAAAAGATTAAAGTTTAAATTAAAATCATTTCTATTAAATTAAATTTATTTAAAAAAAATTTATTTCTATAACATGGGTGTATTTTTCTCTTATAAATAAGACACTACAGTCTTTTAACCCGTCTTTGAAATGTATAAGGGTCGTACAAATGAAAACGAAGCTTATTTTTTTGTATACAAGAATTTAAAAATACTCTCCAAATGCGTTAAAGCATTGATCCCACTGTGTAACAAGGCGTGTAATTCCTTTATGGAAGAAGTCTTTTGGTTGCGTGTGGAACCATTCCAAAACCTCTTCCTTCATTTCATCGTCCGACTGAAACCTGCGGCCTTTCAGATGTTTCTTCAGATCCCCACACACGTGAAAATCACATGGGGTTTAGTCAGGGTTGTAAGTAGATGCTGCATTGGTTCCCAGTTGAATTTTTGATGAGGTCTACCGTTGCTTTCGAGGTGTGAGGACGCGCGTTGTCGTTGGGAAGCAGCATTCCTTCTGTAAGAAGTCCAGGACGCTTGCTTTTGATGGCCGCGCGCAGTGCCTTCAATGTTTCCCCATTTCGTGCTGCGTTAATTGTGGTGCCTTTTTCAAGAAAGTTCAGTAAAATTGGGCCTTTGCGATCAAAAAACACGGTCAACAAAAGATGATATTGTTAATCAACCATTGCTAATCCTATTTCTACCAATAATAAGCCCTAAATTTGGTCGACTAATGATGATGTAACAATGTATGACGTTATCAGGACTTCTGTCTAGGTGGTGTTGGTTTAGCCGAGCGAGCGAGAAGCAGACAGCTGTGATGGAGAGAGGACATTCCGTCTGTAGACAGAATTCCAACAATGCATTACCTTGCCATGTGGAGAGAACACAGTGAATTGTTGAAAGAGACAATCATCCTCGCATTAGGGAAAATTCGTGCTGTGCAGTTCGTTTCCGCTCGGCACATGCTCTTTACATTGTTGGGATGATGCGCGTAGAAGATGCACGTGATAGACAATTATTATTAGGCTCCCCTAAATAAAATGATTTCTTTATTAGTAAGGAGCTTTTTATTTAGCACGAGAACTTGAAAACGAATTAACCTTTTCACATTCATTTTTCTCCAATAAATAAATATGGAACAGAGCACGAACAAAGTTCTAAGATGAGATATCCCGAATGGGTACAATAGCACGTGCACTAATGATACCCCCTAAAAAAAATATTCAATGAAAAGACATGGCATGGAATACATTAAACATCTCGCAACGACGTGTCATGCATGAATATAACGAGTAATTAATGATACTCGATATTAGGTTCAGTAACCCATGTTCTATGGTACCTTATTGTATCATTGGAAACTTTCAATGCAAAGACATGATAAAACGAATGCTAAGATATCGTATGTAGTCTATAAGTTTAGATCTAATGAGAAAACGAATGAACATAAATGGTTTTATACATATATCGTATTAATTTATGGCATGTTCCTGATCCGTCCAAGTAATAACATCCATAAAAATATCTATATTAATCACATATACATTACTTCGAATCGATTACAATCGCCATAGAAGTTTTCACTTCGGTCGTGCGGTCTTAAGCACACACCCTTTTGTTTTATCCTTTTATTCCCACTATTTAACTCTTTTTTTAATAACAAACATTGATTTTTCTCGAACGTAGTATTTAGAAAAAGGAAAAGAGCTCTACTTTCTTTCGTTTCGTTTCGTAGTATAGACCACATGACCATTATTCCCACAAATCCAACCCCTCTGGAAGAATTTGGCTCAAACTTCTTAGTAATGCAGAGACTGCCTAGAGGAATGTGCATATCAAGTTTCACTCCTTTATATTATCTGGACATTATATAGAGAGATAGAGCCCTCTAACTCGTACCTCGTAACTCCGATCCCATTGGGCCAATCGAAACCAAACTAAATATTGAAATAAGACATGCCCTTAGTAAGCTACATTCCGAATTTTAACCTTACACGTCAAAAATGAAGGGGGGCAGACGGACATGGTAAAACTTATAAATAGCTCCATTCTTCCGCTATTTAATAATTTCATCAAAGGTTCTATGTGGTAATTTAACAATTTTTATTTTTTATTGACAAAGAGAAAAAAAATATTTTTTTGTTCAACCTTGATATCAATTTGAAAATCAGTGATCGTTTTAACCCGTTTTAATGGAAGCTGTGTTGTCTCTCTGAATGTCTGCATAGGACGCAGTTGTATTCACGTTTTATAGTTGTTGGAGGTTCTTATGTACTTATTTTTTCAAAACCGCTTAACCGTTAGGTTCGCGGGGGCCGTAGCCCTATGGAGGATCTCCAGCGATCGCGATCTTTCGCCATCAGGCGCATGTCCTTCCTGGAAATACCCAAGCGACTCGTAACCAGATTCTCCACCTGGTTCTAGGCCGACACCTTGGTCTCTTACCCACCGACTTGGAAAATAACTGCCTAGGAAGAACAGTTTGTGCATCTGTATCACGTGGCTATACCAGCGTACCTGAGATCTCTCAATGCGGGGAAGTAGCAGCTCAACATTTAAAGACTCTCTTACTGTGCTGCTGTGCACTATATCTTAAAGGGTAACACCTGTCACACTTCTCAGAAGTCTCATTTCGGTCGCTTTGTACCCACGACTCATGACCGTAGGTGAGAATTGGGACAAAGATAGATTTGAAGACGGAGAGCTTGGCTTTATTTCCCAGCTCGCGTTTCGTCACCGCGGATCGCCACAGTTCACGTTTGACACAGCTTACTGCAACCGATTCGAGCATCCAATTCTTTTTACTGCCGCCCATCACTCGTGAATGCAATCCCGAGATACTTGAACTTCTCTACCTGTCTCAATGGGGCTTCCCTAACATGGAGAGTGCACTGAGCAGGCTGTCTTGAAAGGACCAGAACCTCAGTCTTAGTTGGAGGTTCGGTTATCAAATATCTTACAAAAAATAGCGAATGGACCAAAACCGATTCATGAATTAATGAAGTCTTTATACAGGAATCACTATAAAGGATAACTTCTAATTCACTAGGACAAAATAGAAATACCGTAAATGTATTTAGAAGACGATATCTCCTTCCTCAAGCGGTCTAAGAGGTCATCACTTTATAAGTGACTATAAAGTTATTTCCATTCCACGGTTTTTCCTTAATAATTTGATCTTTTACAGCAGAAGAATTTTGATCGAAAAATATAAGTGAGAAAGATATCCTTGCAAATGATATACAGGGTTATTACAAATCATTCATCGGGTTTCAAAAACTGCCTTTCGCAAAGTATTACACATAAAACGATGAGAGCGACATGGAAAGAACTAGAATTTTTAATCAAAGTTTTTGTCATAACAGTACAAACGTTTCATGTATGCTCCCCAAATTCTCGGCACATGTCCACCCCAACATTCTATTTCAGATCACACTTTGTGTAAACAATTCCACGTTATTTTTAGAAATTCTTTGTAATCCGGTGTTTTTACCTTTGTACAGTCTGTTTGATCTGTCTTTACCAGCTCAGAATGCTCTGGTGGTTCCGTTTTGCACAGTCTTTGGAAGGTAACAACGAACAAACCTTTACCATATTCCAAACATAAAGCGCGTTCTCCTGCGTAGTAAATATTTTTTCTAGCGAGATCTTGCTGCCATTTGGTCTAGCACAGTGAGGTCAGCACGCGCGAATTTTAAAATATGAGATATTCTATTTCGTTTAGGGCTGGCACGAATGAGTGCGATTCTTAGATTGGAAATTATTGAATTTCGAATGAATCATTTATAATAATGCTGTATGTTAAGGAAGGCTAGTAGAATCGGTTACACAAAAAATTGCCTTAAAATAGAAGACGTAGCCATAGAAGACCCACAAATAACAATAGTCGTTTTTATCCTTTCGAAATCGTGGAGCACTTTTTAAATATTTACAGAATGAAGAATCGACAGCGTTTAAATAAGGCAACACGGTCTAACTCCATTTACACCCGAAAATTTTTATCTATCTATTTTTACCCTATTTTCATGTTTAATTTGTTATTTGGGGACTCCTAAATGGAAAATAACCATAAGGATATTCATTGGGTTTTTAACGACTTTTAGAAAACAGGACTATAAGATGCTAATTTAAAAAACTGATTAAGTACATAACTACATTATTAGTTTAACAAAATATAGATGACGATTTTTAACATAATTGTTCATTGGGTAATATAATTCTGTATGATACTCTAAAAAGGCATCTGTCCTTTTAAAAAGGACAATAGGTTTAAATGCGTTAAAGCGAACGCTACCAAATGCAGGGTAATTCAGAACTTATGTTACAGAAGAATATGTAGATAGAGGGTACTAAAACAAATATTTTTATTAAGCAATATACACTGAAGAGCCAAAACATTATGACCACCTACTCAATAACGCGTTGCGCCACCTTTGGCCTGCAAAACAGCTGCAACTCGCCTTGGCATGGATGTCACAAGTTCTTGGTAGATGACTGGAGACAGGTTATACCAAATCTAAGCAGCGGTCACGCAAAGTCGAGATATTCCGACATGGTGATGTTTGAGCTCTGAGCTGCCGCTCCATGACATCCCAAATGTGCTCTATCGGATTAAGATCCGGCGAGTTAGGTGGCCAAGACATTAATTGGAATTTATCCGTATGGTCCTCGAACCACTCCAACACAATTCGAGCCTTGTGACATGGGGCGTTGTCCTGCTGGAAGATTCCATTTCCAGTTGGGAAGACAGACGCCATATAAGGGTGCAAGTAGTCCGCAATGATGTTCAGGTAGTCCGCAGCTTTCATGGTCCGTTCTATCACAACTACGGGTCCCAGAGCCGCCCATGAGAACGTCCCCCAAAGAATAATACCACCACCACAAGTGCGTGTATGGCCTGCTGTACAGGGGGGGGGGGGCAACTGTTCGGCTGGAATTTGGCGTACCCTGACACGACCATCGACGTGATGAATAAAAATCGTGATTCATCCGACCAGGCAACTCTCTTCCACTTATCCATGGTCCAGTCTAGATGTTCCCGGGCCCACTGTAGACGTAGTTGACAATGACGCTTGGTCAACAGAGGCACACGAGTGGGACGTCTGCTGCGCAGGCCCATATCCAGCAGTGTCCGCTGAACTGTGTGTTCCAAAACACTTGCACTTTGACCTGCATTGTATTGGGCTGTGAGCTGAGCCACTGTCTGGCGCCGATCTTACTTTACCGAGCGGGACAGTCTCCGATATCCTTTTTCTTTGATGGCGCGTGAACGTCCAACACCTTGGCGTCTACTGCTGGTTTCACCGTCATTTATCCACTTTACATAAGTACTAACAAAAGCAGGTCGTGAACAATCTACCAGTCGTGCAGTTTCGGAGGTACACGTTCCGAGTCTTCGGACGATTACAATTTGCCCTCTATCAAATTCGCTTAGATCAGCAGCCTTTCCCATCGCTCGCAAAATTAAGTGCAAGACTGATTCCTTACTTTCTCCAGCAGCGGTTAAATACCATTCACACTTAATTACGTGCCCTCCACGTGATCCAGACGAGTTCATTCACCAATACGGTGATGAGAATAATGTTTTGGCTCTTCAATGTACATCCTAGCTCGCACCGGTATGGCGCTACATTTGCTTCGGTTGCAGCAACCATTCATGCAAGGGCCAGTGGCTTGACTCTGATGGCTGAGAAGTTTAATACTTTCAATGAACATAAAAACAACAGACAATGACAAACAGCCAAAACACTGAAACAAGTGTAGCGCCCTACCGGTACGAGATACAACACGCATTGCTTAATAAAAATTCTTTTAGTACCCTTTATCTACCATTTTCTTCTGTGACATAAGTTCTGAATCACCCTGTATATTAGGCATGTAGTTATTGTTATTAACATTTTTTACTAAAAAAATTGCAGAATAATAAACAAGGGACATTTTTAATGATATCAATTAACATTATTTTAACCGATATTTTTGTATTAGAACAGTTATAGCTCTCATTATTTCATAAAACTCATAGCAAATTTCCATGGAGGTCTAGCGACTGGATTAAAGTCATCACAAATTATTATTATTATTATTATTATTATTATTATTATTATTATTATTATTATACAATCTGCGGCCCGTAAGAACAGTACAAATAAGAGAAAGAATAAAAAAACAGATAAGGGAAAATATATAGAAAAGTTTTACATTTAATTTCAAATGAAGAAACTTTGAACCATCCCGTTTTTCTTTCTTTTGGGTTATGTCCACGTTCTGTTCTCACCAGATACCAAAAATTAATTTCGAACTTAGCTGTCTGCGAGAAACGATCGTGCTGATAGTTTACGTTCTCTGATATTCTGCCGCTGATGGATCACATAAATCACAAAACAACAATGGTGGAGTTCCTACGCTGCCTGCTTTGGGGTGCATTAAGGAAAATCGCGTAGAAAGCTGAACAACGGATCCTGTTGTTGCATAACAATTGTTCCCATGCCAAAAGTGCCTTAGAGCGAACGCTACCATGACAGATTGCTATTGGTAGATTCCAAGAATTGACCCACCTATTCCATTGCCCAGACATGCCCCCAGTTATTATTGTCTCTTCAGACATAGAAAGTAACATGTGCAAAAAAGTCCTTTTTTTCGAGTGACGAATAAACATGTTTCGGAGCGATTTGAGACGAATGAACGATTTCTATTGTTTCAGGGATTGCTTTTCCGTCCATGAAGTAGAATTCTTGCATTACTTTTATATTGAAAAGTAAAAACACAAATTCAAGCTTATCACATTTGCTTCGTGTTAAATATAGTACCTAATTATCGAAACAATTTTGGTGTTGGTCAGAATTAGTTTGGTTTTATTAATTTTATTAAGTGAAGCTACGCGATCAGCTAGGAGCCCTAGGATATTCCAAGGAGGGGCAGAAGTGAGAGTCGCATAAGAGGGGGGCAGGAGATTAGGGAGCCACAGAGGGAAGCAAAATGCAGGACTTCCCCTTTGGTAGCAGTTAATGATAAATTAACAAATGAAATTGTTATCTTTGTGGATATTCTGTGTGTGGATCTTTTGAAGTGGCTGTAAGGAAATTCATTATCGTGATGCGTTGGACATAAATATTCTGGCAAGGGTAGCTGATCCATTTGTTGTGAATGCTACTGACGTTTTTTTTTCTCTGCAGAGCGCTAAAGAGCTGCAAAGCAACATAGCAGTCAGAGTCATTTATAGTCGAGTTACTTTTGGAAAATGTGTGCAATATCTGAAATGTTCTACAGCTTTAGGGTAAAGCAAATTCGTTTCTCATGTCATTTCCTATTTCTTATTGGATAGCATCAAATTTCACTCAAATTATTATTTTTTTACTCAATCAAAAATCAAAGCGGAAACGCCTTGATATAATGGACAGAAGTAATCTTCGGTTATCCATCATGGTAATAAATCGGATTGGAAAAAAAAGCTCGTTTTCATTGTTTATGTTTAAGTAGGTATCTTTCTTCGAGTAGTCTAACGGCAATCATCCTGTTGTATTCATTCAGTCGAATTTGCAACTATCATTCTCCCAACAGCACAATGCAGGAAGAAAATAAAGTTGAAAAGCATTGAAAAACACTGCTTTAAACAAGGTTATTTCATTCAATAAACAGCGAGCATTTTGGAATTGTAAGATGTTGGAATTTTAATATACAAATATGCCAGCTCCTTAAGTATGTTACAGGCGTATAGGAGTTTCAGAATAGGTCTGGTAATTTCTTTCATTATTCGGAGCTTTAGCTTAGAAATACTTACAAGTATGCACGCTTGATCTGAACCTTTACCCGTCCATCCACTGTTTGTAAGATAACTTGAAAACGGATTAACCTTTTCAAATTTTGTTTTCAAGATTATAATCATCAAGGTCTTAGCTCGGCTACATGTATATCAACTTTCAAGCTATCTTCGTAGATCCCCTTCAAGTCAATTCCACGTGCTAAAACAGAACCGTAAAGAATACCAAGATATGGCATGTGATATAACAATCGACTTGTAGTGATGAGTCACGAAGTAATAAAATGTTATTTTCTGTTTATTAGGAGCTAAAATTTAAATTCTCAAATTTCAAACTACTATTGCGCAAGAAAGCTCCTTCTTGGAATGTTTAAGAGATTATATCGTAATTAAATCCCTGTATTTATATGGCCCTGAATATGTGAACGCGGCTATAATTAATTATGTCTATTAAAGATATTAATATAGATTTATTATTACTTACGAAAAAAGTGTAAATCAATTTTAAACTTAGTTTTTTAACTTTTAATTCGATATTTGTTTATAATAAATTTCTTTATAAGAAAAGTCTCCTTTAAAATATACATTGAAAACATTTCCTCCGATGTTCCATTTCTTTGTATGTTTCGAATTTTTTCCTTTGCCGTTTCGATTTTTTTTTTGTATGAACTTTTGTAAATCGATTTTCAGATGAAGAGGGTGGGAGGGCGGAAAAAAGGAATCTTCCAACTTTTTATAAAACTTTCATGCCAATAATGGTGGTTTGAAATTCTAAAAGAAAAAATGACTTTTCAAAGTTTTGTTCGTTTGAATAAAATATGCATGGCATAATGAGCTGGAGCACTTTCTGGGTGCGTGCGAACCCTTTCCCCTTTCTTTTAGTCCTATGTATTTTTTGGGGTTAGTCTTCCCCCCGAAGGCAAGTGTATGAGATGTACGAGGTGTTTGAAGGCAACTGTGAAACTCTTAGGATTCGGGGAGTGGATATTTTTGATCCTCCTATTTGAAACTGTCTAATCTATTCATACCCATCGCCAGGCGATATAATGATGACGGCGGAGTCTCTCCAGGACAGCGGCTGAGACTGAGGGGAAGGGAAAAATCGGCGACGAGATGAGACACGGCAAGAGGGGGTAAATGGCGGGCGGCGTTAGGGGAGGGGAGTGAATCGATCTTACTCGACCCCCCTCCTTTGCGTCATTTGGGTGCTATGAAACTTTGATAGCCTTTTTCACTAGGATATCCAAGGATTTAGCTCCTTCCCTCTCGCTTCTCTCCACTTTCTTTCTTTCTATCTGATTGCCTTGTCGTCTGTCAACCGTTGGTGCGTGATATATTCGTAAGTGACACGTTCACTCACGTGTCATTTATTCCTCTCGCTCTCCCCTCTACCTGATTAGGATTTCAAGTGCAAAAATCTTTCTCCCCTTTTCGTTTATCGCTGTTTTGTAGATGCATCTCAGGCCCTGGTTTTATTTTTCCCCACTCTTCTTTCTTTCTTTCTTTTGGGCAAAATCCCTTTTCGAGGTGATTCTTCTCCCTCTCGCGCCGATTCACGGTGACACTCGAGTCAGTTTTAGTGCGTTAAAGATTTAGTCATATTTTTTATTCCATTTTTCGTGTTAAATGTTTAACCAAGTTTCTATATGGGTTTCTGTATTCGTTCACCTTGATATAGCTGCTGCAGAATTGGAGCCAAGTGTACTTTCTTTATCCAAAAAAAAAAAATGTTAATTCCTCGTGGAATTATTAACCTCTCTCCCAGTGCTGGCACGTGTCCTCGTGTCAGAATTCCAACTCCCCGCCGTCTTACATCAGATCAGCAAAAGTCAGAAAGTTTCATGACAAGATATTTATCTTTTTGAGAAGAAGCGTAGGGAAATGATTTCAAACCGACTTTGGAAGTATCGATTGCCAAATCCAACACGCCTTAGCTCTTGATTCATTTAAGATTTCTGCCTAATCGATGGCAAAGAAGAATAATTTAATTTCAATATTGGGGCTCGCTGAGAAAACTTTTATGAAAGAAATAAGTTTTATGAAAAAAAATTTCATAACTTAACCGCAAGATTATGGAAAATGGAACTCTGTTTTGACTTACTTTTCAAAAAAAAATGATATGATAATTTACATTTAATATTCTTCATTTTTCCAATTATAATTTCAAGAGAGTTTAAGGAAGAAATAAGCTTAAACGTCTTAAACGGGATGGGACCATTTAAAAAAAAAACCTAAAGGCAGCTGTTAAGTTTTTAAGAATTATACAAATTAATTATAACGATTGTTAAAATCAATTTTTTGCTAATCTTGTATGATCAGCAGTAGAATTACAATGCTTTCATATTAATGGAAAATCTAAATTAGTAAATAATTTTTATAAACATCTTAAAGCTAGGTTTATAATTTATAAATTTTAATAATAAATACGTGGTGTATTTATATTCCCTGACATATTTCAAATATTAATACCGCAAAACTATACAAGATAGAAAAAAATGGGTTTTTTTTATTCGAATCAGCAAATCAAAAAAACTTAACTTTTGGCGTGCCTGTACCTAATATTGACATCTCTACAGCTTCACTATGGATAAACGTTATCATTGGATTGGGAGCGATGAAATATATGAAATATTTTGTGAATAGTGATGTAAAGTGAACTGCCAAACTTGAAGAACATGAACAAAGTCGAATGTCGTCTTGAAATACTCTGCGTAACGAAAGATGCACACTTTAAGACGTACCGAGATGATTGAACAAACTCTTCTTACTCGAGTTCCTGGTTCGAAGATAAAAACTTGTTTGTTTCCGTATTTTACATTTTCATGCTAATGATGTTTGAAATATCTCGTGGATTTTATGTACGCTCTTTATTACTGTATAACTCCAATTAAACCATGAAGTTGCATTACGATGTCATTTCTTATTGCTATAAGAAAAACACACCATTTTAATGACTAAAAAAAATTTGAATTTGGTTCAGATAGTTCGGCAAACGAAGCACGAAAAGCGATGGACAAAATACCACAGGACCGGTTGTTCATTTCCGTGAATTATAGTAAACGAAGCCAAAATTGAAAATTGTCCAAATTTTTGCCAGAACATGACCGTGATCCAATCAAACTCGAGCGCAGGAGCATCTGACCAAAACGACCAATTGCGGACGATAAATCATCAGAAGTCTAAAACACTTTGCAAAAAGACTATTTTGATTTATTAAAAAACATTACAATAAACTTCACATGAATGATTCTTAACATTTCAGTTACATAAAAGAGACGTTACATGACTAAAATTATTTATAGTAACGATTAATGACTTGTTAACCTGTGTCTTCGTGTCTAATTTCGTATACGAATATTGCGTAGAGCGCCATTCCATGCTGGTGGTGACCTTTTGAACTAATTTTTTTTTTGGTGGGTATGAAATTCCCATACCCTCTTGTATAATATTACCAAGTATTATAGCTTTTGGTCCAGTAGTTTTTTTTTTATGGCCATGTCAAAATGGAACTTTAATTATAAAGATCCTGTATATAAAAGAAGACATCTACTGACTGACTCATCATCGCACAGCAAAATCTTACTGGGGCCACCGACTCGAAACTCGGTGAGGTCAT